>OY757013.1:146591492-147191492 GCA_963580285.1 Lucinisca nassula
CTCTGTCTCTATCTTTTGCTGAAAGTCGTTGTCAAAGTTATCTGTTTCTAGCTGGGATTCATCGAAGAATGCTTTCTGTAAGATAGAGCGCTTACCCTCTTTATCAAAGACTGTGCGCTTCTCACTATCTATAAGGGGCAGGATAGAGTTTTCACTGGACTTATTTGTCAGCTTCTTAAAGTTATCCCACATTTCCTTAGGGTTCCTTGATATCTCAAATTTCTCTACTAGATTGTCTGACCATTCTTCCTTAGCTATATCCTTCGCTTGCTTGAACATGTCTTCTGCCTGTTGAAGGTCTCTTAGGTTTTGCGGTGTGTTTCTTTTCTTGAACCTTCTCTGAAAGTGGTCTAGATCCCTTTTTCTTTTCTTGACCTCTTCACTCCACCAACATGGCGCTTTTCTTCTGTTATTAGCTTTCACCGTAACCTCTGGTATAACCTCATTAAATGCATTGGATACGATTTCGTCAAAGGTGGCATATGCTAAATCGAAATCATCAAACGACCTTGATAGCCACTTATCACACTCTAGATGTTAGTTCTCTCCACTTCTGCCAATCTGCCTTTCGGATGCTTCTCACTGTCTTCAGACCACCTGTGTCGCTGGGGGCATCAATTTCCAGTTCTGTCAGTAACGCAATATGGTCCGACCTAACTTCTTCATGGGTCAATGTGTCGCAGGATGCCACATCACTGCTGAGGGATGCTGATGTTATTACCAGGTCAATGACGCTGTTGTAAGACGAATAGTCACTCATGGTCCAGCGAATAGCTCTCCTCTGGACCATTTCTATTTTCTGGGCATAGCTTGCGGTATAAGGGCTCCATGAAGTGGAGGCGTACTCGAGTTGTGGGCGCACAATAGTTTTATATGCAGCCTCACGAGGTATGTACGGAGATGGTTATTGGAATCAGTAACCATGCAAGTCACCATGCAATACGCATGCGCCGACTGGAGTGCTGGCTCCACGTTTTGCATTTCCGGCCTGATTTCCTACTTTCGATTTATTATTTACAACCAACTGACTGACAACCTGTTCACCTGAGAATACCAAGTCTTAGGTTTATCAATGTAATAATTAATTCTCATGATCCACACACACTAGAAATAAGACTGTGTCATATGTTAATTCTTACACATGGTATTTGTAATCATACATCCTCTATCAGCTGAATTGTCCGCTGGAGAGAAAATTGTCAATAAATTCGTCATGGTCCTAGTTCGGCAAATGTCACTGTGAAGGTAGGGTATTGTATCCCGTGGTGACTGGGAAGTATGGCAAGCCATTTTACTATTTATTATGGAGAGTGTGTGTGTGAATTCGGGTTTAACGTCGCTTTCAACAATTTTTCAGTCATATCACGACGGTGTCTGGTTGCGACAGGGAGCTCAATGCTCACTTTTATAGTGCTGCCTCACTGAAGTATAATGTCCCAGACACATTACATGATACCACACCCAGTCACATTATCCTGACACTGGGTCGACCAGTCCTAGCTCAACCCCGTAAATCTGAGTGCCAAGCGAGGAGCAGCTAGTACCATTCTTAGCGACTTTGGTATGTCGCGGCCCAGGATCGAACCCGTGACCCCCTGTTCCCCGGAGCGGTCACCCTACCAACTAAGCTATCGGGGCCAGTCTATTTATTATGAATTGTAGATATCTTATTTATTATAAAAGATATCATATATTATATTAGATATTTATTATATATGATATCTTACATATATAAGATATCTTATATAATAAATAAGATATCTTATATAGCATATAAGAATATGATATGTTATATAAGATATCTTATATGCTATATTAGATATCTTATATAGGATATAAGATATCTAATATAGGATATAAGATATCTAGTATGGTATATAAGATATCTTATTTACCAAAATATATAAGCTATCTGATATGCTAAATAAGATATCTAATATAGCATATAAGATATCTTATATAACATATGAGATATCTTATATATTACATAAGACATCTTATGTAATATATAAGATATCTTATTTAATATGAGCCAAAGAGTCGACTCCCTGACGCAGTTGTCAGAGAGTGGTTATAAACCTAGAAGCTATGCATATGATCTACCAAGGTAGATAATGGAAGGGAGGTAACAGGTATATTAGATATCTTATTTAGCATATCAGATATATATTCCAGTAAATAAGATATCTTATATCCTATATCAGATATCTTATTTAATATATTAGATATCTTATATAGCATTACAGATATCTTATATAATATATAAGATATCTTATTTACCTAACTATTTAAGATATGACAAATAAGATATCTAATATATTTCACCAAAAAAATAATGAAGTCTCACCGAAACTGCCAAGGAATGACTACCCCCCATTTATGCCTAACATTCCAGAAACCCTGGCAAACAGTGCAGGCCCAGATCAGATCAGGGCCTACACTATTAATAAAATGTTCAGCTTTATTCAGATTACACAACCTCTCATCATGTGTCATACCTAATTTTCGAAATGGGCTCCTGTCCTAAATAAGCAGGAAGATTGCATTTGGTACAAAAAAAAAATATATAAGGGACAAAGAAAAATTGAACTAATTATGCGAAAAGTAGAGGCAGAAACCAGGCTGAATATATGGACAGTCTGGTGAGAGTCTTTGTTTTTTGTTTTTCTCAAAATACATGCAGTGAGCAGTGCTTGGCATAACTCAAGTTTGAAGTTAATTTACACTTCCACTATCTTGTAAGGGAAGGTAATTAAATTATACAAACAAAAGCAAGCTGGATTTATTCTCTCTCTCTCTCTCTCTCTCTCTCTCTCTCTCTCTCTCTCTCTCTCTGTCAAAAAAGAAAGATGTTGTCTTTAATCTGATCGCACGTGTTTGGGAACCCCGTTTTATTTATAAACACATATGTACAATTACAGTTTATAATTAATAATTATAATTTCTCCAGTCCTCTGTAGCAGTCTAATGGAGAGGTAGTGACTATTATTTGTCATTTCTTTCCAATTTATATAATATATCTTATATGTTAATTAAGATATCTTATTTATCAAACTTATATAAGATATCTTATATGTTAAATTAAATATCTGATATACCAATTAAGATATTTTATATAAAAATATAAATAAGATATCTGATATAATATATCAGATATCTGATATGTTATATTAGATATTTTATATGCTATATAAGATATCTTATTTATTATATTAGATATCTTATATAGCATATAAGATATCTTTTATGTTTTAGTAAACAAGATATCTTATATGTTATATAAGATATCTTATATGTTAAATAAGATATCTTATATAACATATCTTATATAACATATAAGATATCTTGTTTACTAAAACATATATCATTTCAGATATCTGAATTGCAGAATTAAATAAGATATCTCATATAGGATATAAGATATCTACTTTAGGATATAAGATATCTTAATTGTTATATCAGATATCTTATATAGGATATAAGATATCTTATATAAATTTTTTTACATTCCATAATAAATTCATAATTTCTTTGCATCAAACAAAGTATCCTTTAACAAATCCTTACCTACCTTCATTTATGAGGTGCCATTTTACTATTTAATTGAAATTCAAGATTTTGTTTGTTTGTATTGGAGTTAAACGGCCCAGTCCTAACTATTTAGGTCATTTTTAAGCCGGTCAATTTACCATTCCACACTTTTAGTGGGCAAGCTTATACGTAAGCTGTTAACCACATTTCGAACACACTGCCTATACAAATACATTGTAAAGTTTATCACCACAAAAAGGAAACTTTAAAGATGAAAAATTGATATTTTTCTTATTTCTGCTTAAAATAGAGATTCTGGTTACATGTTAGAACCGCTTCCCCGAGGCGGTTCTAACGAGTACCCACAATCTATATTTTGGAGCAGAAATAAGAAAAAAAAAGGTTTACCCCTGCCAACCCAAGATTTACTATATAAAAGTGGGGAAGAGGGTCAAACGCTTTATAGACGCGCTTCATGATAAGTACAGTGCACATTCTTTCACAGAAACGGACAACTGCCCTTTTTGAATCAGCAGAATGGAGAAAATGACTGTAAAATAGATTTCATGATCCATGTCCAGGAAAGAATGTTGCCGACACCGACATGACTCGAACACGTGTCCTTCTGATCACCAGTCAGACCTACATCTCACTGAGCTACCGAGGTCAGCTTGAATTTCAAGATATTTGTGAATAAAATTTCTGATATCTATAATAAAATTATTGGATTGCAATAAATATTATTAGATATGTATAAATAATATTAGATATCTATTATCTATTTTATGATATACATAATGCATTTAGGGACATCTATAATTCGAATTATAGATATCTTTTATTCGATGGAAAGATGTTAAATATTTAAGAACATATAATTACATTTATTGATATCAATAATATAGTTTCTTTTATTCATTATTGAAAATTGTGACATCTATAATTCAGCCTTCTAAATGATATCTATAATTTGATTTTTAGATATCTATATATGCAAAGGAATTATATATGTATATATCTATATATATTGAAAAATAGAGAGCTATAATTTAAACATATATTAGATATCATTATTATAGATATTATTTATAGATATCATTATTATAGATATTATTTATAGATATCATTATTATAGATATTAGTTATTGATATCTTGCAATAAGTATTGATATACTATAGTTTATTACAGATATCTATAAATCAAATTATAATTATCAATAAATCAAATTATAGGTATGAACAATTAACATTATTGATATCTATAATTATCTGTATTTTTTGCTATCATAAAATGAAATTCATGATATGTTATATATATTTCTTGATATCAATAGATTTGTTTCCTGATATCAATAATTTCTTTGCATATATAAAATCTAAAAATCAAATTATAGAGATCATTTAAAAGGCTGAATCATAGATATCAAAATTTTCAATAATGGATATCATAAAATACATTTTGGTCATGAAGAAATGAAATAAATGATATTTTATAATATTTATCTATATATTGAAAAATAGATAGCTATAATTTAAACATATATTAGATATCATTATTATAGATATAATTTATAGATATCATTATTATAGATATTATTTATAGATATCATTATTATAGATATTATTTATTGATATCTTGCAATAATTATTGATATACTATAGTTTATTACAGATATCTATAAATCAAATTATAATTATCAATAAATCAAATTATAGATATGAACAATTAACATTATTGATAGCTATAATTATCTGGATTTTTTGCTATCATAAAATGAAATTCACAATATGTTATATATATTTCTTGATATCAATAGATTTGTTTCCTGATATCAATAATTTCTTTGCATATATAAATATCTAAAAATCAAATTATTGAGATCATTTAAAAGGCTGAATCATAGATATCACAATTTTCAATAATGGATATCATAAAATACATTTTGGTCATGAATAGATGAAACTTTTGATATTTTATAATGCTCTTTAATATTTGGTATCCATATATCAAAATAAAAGATATCTACTATTGAAATTATTGATAACCATTTACTTACTATGGATATCATGAAAAAAAAATATATCTAATATCAGTAATGTTAATTATCTATAAATTGATTTATAGATATCTACAAACTGATTTATACATGTCATTATTACAGATGTTATTTATCGATATCTGACAATTATTATTATTAAACTGTAGTTTATTTCAGATATCTATAAATCAAATTATAGATATTAATAAATCAAATTATAGATATGTACAATTAACATTATTAATATTTATAATTATCTGTATGTTTTGCTTTCATAAAATGAAATCCGTGATATGTAATATATATTTCTTGATACCAATAGATTTGTTTCCTGATATCAATAATTTCTTTGCATAAATAAATATCTAAAAATCAAATTATACAGATCATTTTAAGGCTGAATCATAGATATCACAATTTTCAATAATGGATATCATAAAATACATTTTTGTAATGAATAAATGAAACTATTGATATTTTATAATGCTCTTCAATATTTGGTATTCATTTACCAAAAAAAATAGATATCTAATATTGAAATTATTGATAACCATTTACTTACTATGAATATCATGAAAAAAAATAAATATCTAATATCAGTAATGTTAATTATCTATAATTTGATTTATAGATATCTACAAACTGATTTATAGATGTCATTATTATAGATGTTATTTATCGATATCTGACAATAATTATTATTAAACTGTAGTTTATTTCAGATATCTATAAATCAAATTATAGATATCAATAAATCAAATTATAGATATGTACAATTAACATTATTAATATCTATAATTATCTGTATGTTTTGCTTTCATAAAATGAAATCCGTGATATGTAATATATATTTCTTGATACCAATAGATTTGTTTCCTGATATCAATAATTTCTTTGCATATATAAATGTCTAAAAATCAAATTATAGAGATCATTTAAAAGGCTGAATTATAGATATCACAATTTTCAATAATGGATATCATAAAATATATTATGGTCATAAATAAGTGAAAGTATTGATATTTTAAAATGCTCTTCAATATTTGTTATCCATATATCAAAATAATAGATATCTAATATTGAAATTATTGACAACGCTTTACGTATTATGGATATCATAAAATAAATAATAAATATCTAAAATCAATAATGTTAATTATCTATAATTTGATTTATAGATATCTACAAATTGACTTATAGGTGTCTATAACAAAGATATAGGATATCAATAAATATTATTACATATCTATAAATAATAGTAGATATGTATTATTTATTTCATTATATCCATAATGTGTTAAGGGATATCTGTAGTTCCAATTATAGATATCTTTTATTCGATATAGAGATATCAAATATTGATGGACATTTCAGGATATCAAGAATTACATTTATTGATATCCTTCATATATTTTCTGATATCCATTATTGAAAACTTTGATATCTATTATCCAGCCTTGAAATGGTATCTGTAATTTGATTTTTAGATATCTATATATGTAAAGGAATCATGGATATCATTAGACAAATTTATAGATATCAAGAAATATATATTACATATCATTGATTACATTTTATGATGTCAAATTATTGATAATAATGTTAATCATACATATCTATAATTTGATTTATAGATATCTATAATTTGATATATAAATATCTAAAACACAATTACAGATTTCTCCGAATTGTATTAAATAGTAATATCGCATCATGCCTAATACACTTGTCATTATGACTCATACCGCTGTCATTATGACTCGCATAGCTGTCATGATTACTCATATACCTTTTGTCCTGACTCAAACACGTGCCACTCTCTATCACTTTGACTCGTTTAGCTCTTGCTATGACTCACTTTGACCCATACAGCTGTCACGGTGACTCATACTTCTGTAACCATTACTTATCATGCTGTCACGAGTTGCATACAGCATGGATCATACAGCTGTCACGACTACTTAGCTAATGACTAATACTGCTGTCACCATGAATCATACGCCACCATAAATCAAACAGCTGTCATCTTGACTCATACAGCTGTCAGTGATGCATGCATCTGGCATCATGGCTTTTACAGCTGACACCATTACACATAGAGCTGTCACAATGACTTATGTAGCTATAACCGTGACCGGAAGCACAAAGCAGTAAATATTAACATTACCACAGTTATGTTCTAACAATCTAATTAAAAATAGTACTGTTACTCTTCACAAACAATTATATTAAAAAAAAAGAGTTCAAATAATAGCTAAATGAGTCCAAGTGGTAGCTTTATTAGTCATCGTAAAGTAAAACATGTATGAGTCATATTGACAGCTGTTGTAGACATGGTGACAGTTGTAGTAGTCATGGTGGCAGCTGTAGGAATCATGATGTGAGTCATGTTGACAGGTGTATAAGTGATGTTAACACTTTCTGTTCTAATTGGTTTCATATACACATGTAAACTGATTTACTATGTTATTTTTCATATATATTGTGTAAGTCATGTATACTTTGCAATGTATGATTCCACTGATATTGTAATCAGTATTTCATAAATAAATAAAAGATCTATCAACAGGACTCACATAGCAAAAAACCTTCATTCCGACAGCTTTCACCATGAATCCCAAAGCTATCTCAATGACTCATATAACTGTCAGCATGATTCGTGCATCTCTAAGCGTGATTCCTAAAACTATCCCCTTGATGAAAGCAGCTGTCACCATGGCACATACATCTGTCTCCGTGATTCATACAGCCATCGGTATGTCTCATCCAGCTATAAGCATGACTCATATAGCTGTCACCAGGGGTCAGTGACACCCACAGCTGTCTCCAAGGCTCATACAGCTATCACAATGACCCATATAGCTGTCATAATGACTCTCATACTGCTGTCACAATGACTCATGCAGTTGTAACAATGGCTCATACAGCTGTCTATATGGCTCATACAACTATCACCATGACTCATTCAACTATCATCATGACTCGTACTGCTGCCACCATGACTGATAAAGCTGTCATCATCACTCATACAGCTATCGCCATGACGTATGCGGACAGCACTTTCATAGCTGTTAGCATGGCTCTCCCAGCTGTCTCTGTGGTTCTTACAGCAATCACCATGACTCATACCGCTGTCACCATTACTAATTCAGCGATTGTCATGACCTATTCAGCTATCACCATGAATACAGCAAACATCTATCTCCATATCTACTGTAGATATTGCGATGACTCATACAGCAATTAGATCACTCACACAGCTGTTACCATAACTCATACAGCCAATAGTCTTTCTGTGCTAATTGGTTGCACATACACATGCCACTGATTTACTATTTTATTATTTCTTATATATTGTGTATACCATGTATGCTTTGCAGTGTATGATACCACTGATATTGTTTTCAGTATTTCATTTATAAATAACAGAAATATCAATATGACTAACACTGCTAATACCTTCATTCATACAGCTTTCACCGTGACTACGATAGCCATCACAATGACTCATATATCTGTCATCATGATTCATGCATCTCTAAGCGTGATTCCTACAGCTATCACCGTGCTGAAAGCAGCTGTCACCATTGCATATACTTCTGTCTCCGTGACTCTTACAGCCATAAGTATGTCTCATACAGCTGTATGCCAGACTCATATAGCTGTCACCAGGAGTCATTGAGCTTTCACTTTGACACTTACAGCTGTCTCCAAGGCTTATGCAGCTATCATAATAACCCAAACAGCTGTCACAATGACTCATACTACTGTCATCATGACTGATACAGTTGTAACCATGGCTCAAACAACTATCACCATGACTGATACAGCTATCATCATGACTCGTTCTGCTGCCAGCATGACTGATAAAGTCGTCATCGTCACCCATACAGCTATCGCCATGACGATGCTGACAACACTATCATAGTGCTGTAAGCATAACCCATGGAGCTGTCATCATTGATCATACAGCTGTCTCTGTGGTTCTTACAACAATCACCATGACTCATACTGCTGTCGCTATTTCTAAAGTAAAGTAATTATCATGCCCCATTCAGCTGTTACCATGACTAACACAATGTCTCTGGTATCTTAATTTCACATACAGCTGCCACCAATACTTATTCTGTTTTCAACAGTTATAGCTTCTATAGCCATCAGCATGGAATATGCAGCTGTATCCATTGGTCATACATCACCTTAAAGGCTGTCACAATGACTCAAATAGCTTTCTTTACGACTTCTATAGCTCTTACAATCACTACTCCAGGTGTCAGCATGAATCTTACGAAGGTAACCATGACACCTTGTCACCAGGACTCATACAGTTACCACCATGACTCGCATCCCTTCCACTAAGACATATATAGCTTTCATCGTGTCTAATACAGCAATCACTATAACTAATACAGCTGCCACGACAACTCATAGCATAACTCATACGGCAATCACGATAACTCGTACAGCTATCAACACGACACAAACAGCTATTACAATAACTCATAGAGCTATTTCCATGACTCGGATATCTCTCAGCACGACCTTTAAAGCTTTCACCAAGACACCTATAGCTACCCCTTTACTCATTCAGGTGTTATTTTGACTTTTTAGCTATCGTAAACACCTATACGGCTGTAACCATGACTAATACAGCTGTTAACATCACACATACAGCTGTCCCCATGACTCACTAATCTTTCATCATGACTACTGCTACGAGTGTCAGTATAACTACTACAGCTATCAATATGACTAATGCATCTTTAAAAATAGCTCATACGATCGTCATCATGGCTTATATAGCTATCGCCAATGCTTAAAGCTTCCACAGTAACTCTTACAACTGTCACCATAATTCATGCAGCTCTAAACGTGATCCCAACAGCTATCACCATGGCGAATGCAGCTGTCACCACAGCTCATACAGCTATCTCCATGACTCATAGAGCCACCAGTCTGTGCTCATACAGCTTAAAGCGTCGCTCATATTGCTATCGGCAGGGTTCATACAGCAAACACTATGTCTAATACAGCTGTAACAATGAGCCAGATGACTACGCCTAAAGCTGTCTTCATGCCTGGATGACTCGAACGGCTGTCACAGTCACTCATTCATTGACCACCATGGCCCATATAGCTATCATAATGACTAATACAGCAAGCTCCCGCCCATCGGGACTTTGAGAAATAAATCGGTATGCAAAGTGCTTCCACGCAGAGCTGAAACCGACCGCACATGAGAAGTGGTATGCAGCATAGGTCTAAGCCTGTTCAGGCAAAACGGTGCGAGTCGGACCGTCCATGCATATAAACATTTTGATTTCAAAGGGCGACAGGGCTTGGGATTTCATTTCATCTCAATGTCGGGTAAAAGTCCCACAAAATTGAAAGCAACATTTCGAAAATGACCTAAATAGTGTTGACAGGGACTTTAAACCTCTATTCAAACAAACAAACAAACAAACAAAGAAAAGACTAATAGAGCTATCTCAATCACTCAAACAGCTATCACCATGAGGGTTGTAGCTATTACCATCACTCATACAGCAATTAAGATGACTCATACAGCTGCCACCAGGACTCACATAGATATTACCACGACTTCTATAACTATCACCATGAATTATACAGCTACCACCATGATTCATACAGATATATTTATTCACATACAGCTGTCACCACGACACACAGCGCATTCAATAGCAATATCTCTAAAACTGTCACAAAGAACCATGCAGCTGAAACCAATCGCTCATACAGCTGTCCATATCAACATGACTCACACAGCTTTCCTCACGACTCCTACAGCTGTCACCATGACTTCTTCAGATGTCATCATGTCTCATACAGCGGTCCCCATGACACATACAGCTGCCATCATGACGCATACAGCTGCCAGCACGACCTCTACACGAATCATACGGCGCCCAAAATGACTCGGATATCTTAATTTCATATACAGCTGCCATAAAGACTTATTCCTTTTCAACAGTCGTATCTCCTGTAGCTATAAATTATGCAGCTGTAACCATTGTTCATGTAGTTATCAACATCGCTTATAAGGCTGTCAACATGACTCACACGGCTTTCTTTATGACTTCTACAGCTGACTTATACTACTTTAGTTGTCACCATGACTCTAACAATGGAACCCATGACACCTATAGCTGTCACCATGACTCAAACAGCTGTCAACGTTGCTCGCATCCCTCTCACTAAGACTGATATAGCTTTTGTCGTGTCTAATTCAGCGATCACTATAACTTATACAGCTGACACGACGAGTAATATCATTACTTATACAGCCATCACGATGACTCATACAGCTATCAACACGCCACCACGACACATACAGCTATGACCATAACTCAAAACAGCTTTTACCATGACTCCGATATCTATTAGCACGCCTTTTAAGCTTTCACCAAGACACATACAGATATTGCAATTACACATTCAGATGTCACATTGACTTGTATAGCTATTGTTATGACCCATTACCAATTCAACTGTTAACATCACACATACCATGACTAACAAATATGTCATCATGGCAACTGCTGCTTTCAGTATGACTACTACAGCTGTCAATAGATCTTTCAAAATGGCTCATATGGCTGCCATCATGGCCTTTACAGCTATCACATGACAACAGCTTTCACCGTGACACTTAGAACTGTTACCATAATTCATGCAGCTCTCATCTTGATCACTACAGCTGTCACCATGATGAATACAGCTGTCATCTTAGTTCATGCAGCTATCTCCGTTACTCATACAGTCATCACTCCGTGCTCATACAGCTATGAGAATCGCTCATATTGCTTTCGTCAGGGGCCATAAAGCTTACACAGCTGTAACAATGAACCAAATGACTATGCCTAAAGCTGTCTTCATGCCTCATACAGCTATCAGCATGAATCAAACAGCTGTCACAGTGACTCATTTAGTGACCATTATGACTAATATAGCTATCACTATGATTTATACAGCAAGCCCCGTAAACCTCTATTCAAATAAACAAAGGAACTCATTTTTGATTTTTATTATACAGCTATCACAATTACTCGTACATATATCACTTTGAAATTTTGATTCTTGTAGCTATTTCCATAACGCATACAGCTATTAAGATGACATACAGCTTTCACCGTGACTCACGCAGCTATCACCACGACTTCTATCACTATCACCATGATTCATACAGCTACCAACATGACTCATACAGATATTTTAATTTCAAACACAGCTGTCACCAAGACCCATAACACTTTCATCAGCCATATTATCTAATGTAATGTCACTATGATTTGTGCAGCTGCAACCATTGTTCATACAGCTGTCCATATCAACATGACTCACACAGCTATTCTCACGACCCCTACAGCTGTCACTATAACTGCTTCAGATCCCATTATGTCTCACACAGCGGTTGCCATGACACATACAGCTGTCATCATGACGCATACAGCTATCAACATGACTCGCATAAGTCTTCACAGTTGCTCACACAACTGTCAACATGACTAATACAGCTAGCCCCATGACTTACAATGCTATCATCATGACTCATTGAGCTGTGACCACCATTAAAGCCTCCGCGGGTGTAGTGGTTAAACTACTCGACTTAGAAACCATGTATCTTGGGGGTTCGATTTGAGCAGATAATGTTATCTTAGTGCAGATTATATTTTCCTTTCCTTTATGATCATACGCCTTGCAAACTATATTGCTGTGTATGAAGATACTCAATAAAACCGAGTCTCCGATTTTCGTTCTTTATGTGTTCTTTGTTTCCAAAGGCAACCTTTACCTCACTGCAGCTGTTGTTAAGTGCCGTGTGGCGGCCGTACAAAGTCTCCCTGTGCTTCATCATAGGGCAGATTATATTTTCTTTTCCTCTGGGATCATTGAGCCTATTTTGTTTACTTTGAATATCGAATATCGCTTAAGCCGGTGCTAGGCATATGCAGCCTTGCAAACTTTATTGCTGTGTATGAAGAGCCTCACTAAAACCGAGTCTCCAATTTTCGTTCTTGTATGTGTTCTTTGTTTCCAAAGGCAACCATTTAGCTTTTTATTCTCCAGACTTTTGGATAAGTCTTTAAACTGAGGTCAACTTTCTATATGATCTTAGTTGTTGGTGGGAGAAAACATGCCTCAGCACGCACGCACGCACGCACGCACACACACACACACACACACACACACACAGAGCTGTCACCATGACTTACATGTATACTGCTTCCACCATGACGACTACAGCTGTCACTACGACTGATAAATGTACGTATCACTACCACAGGGACAAATTCATTTATTACCATGACTCTTTTAGCTATTACTAGGACTTAAACAGCTTCCACCATGACTCCTAAAGCTATTACCATTACTCATACTGATATTACTGTGACTAATACAGCAATCAACACGACTCACGCTGCTAGCGCATTGACGACTAAAGTTATCACCATGACTCATACAGCTGCCACTTTGATTCATACAGCTGTCCCTATGACGTATAAAGCTACCAGAAGACCAAAACAGTTGTCACAATGACTCTTTCAGCTGCTGTCATAATTCAGAGGTTGGTGCTATCGTTATTACTATACTACAGCTGTCACCATGACTCCTTCATGGGCCAGTCTGGCTTATACCACCATGACTCATACAGCTGTCCCTATGACGTATAAAGCTGCTACAAGACCTTTACAGTTGTCACAATGACTCTTACAGATGCTGTCATAATTCATAGATTGCTAATATCGCTATGACTACACTATAGCTGTCACCATGACTCCTTCATCGGCCACTCTGGCTCATATCACCATGACTCATACAGCTGTCCGTATAAAGCTGCCACAAGACCCATACACTTGTCACAATGACTCTTATATCTGCTAAGCCCCGCCCATAGGGGCTTGAAGAAATATATGGGCTGCATGATGCTTCCAGGCAGAGCTGAATCCGGCCCGCACACTAGTACTGGTAAACCGCTTAGAGGATCTAAGCCTGTCCAGGAACCGCGGTGCGAGGTGGACCGTCCATGCTAATAAACCATATTGGTTTCATTGGGCGACAGGGCTTGAGATGTCATTTCATCTCAATGTCGGGTAAAAGTCCCACAAAATTGGAAGCAGCGTCTCCAAAATGACCTTTAGAGGGTTGACGGGGCCGTAAAACCTTAAATCAAACAAACTTACAGCTGCTGTCATAATTAGGAGGTTGCTGCTATCGCTATGTCTACACTATAGTTGTCACCATGACTCCTTCATCGGCAACTCTGGCTCATATCACCATGACTCTTGCAGATGTCACTATGGTTCATAAAGCTAATATAGACTCATAGAGCTATCATCATGTCGCCTTAAGCTGTCACCATGGCTAATAAACTATCATCCTGATTCACACAGCTTTCATCATGACTCACTCAGTTATAAGCATGGCTCATATAGCTTTCAACATAGGTCATACAACTATCACTATGACTATCCCCAAGAATCACATAGCCAAGATAATCCTGCACCCAACGATTTTCTGTTCCATGTTGTAGTACTTGCTTCCAAAAGATTATCCCTTATATGACATTTTAACTTCAGCTGGTGTTTAGGGAATGTGTGGCGGCTGTCAAAAGTCTCCCTGCCCTTCGGCATAGTTTGGGTTATATTTTCTTGTCCATTTCGATCATTGATTCCACTGCTTAAATTTTAGAATATTTGAGGGTCACTGGCAAGGCCTAAATGCGGAAACTAGCTAGTCCGTCCCATAAAAACTTGGTTCCGTATTGTAGCCCTTGGTTGCTTGCAAAGGATTGCCCATTATATAGAACATCATGCAGTTATTACCATGTATCAAATGGCTATCACCATGTCACCCGCAGCTGACTTCCTGACTCATACAGCTATCATCATGATTCATTTAGCTGTCATCATGACTCATTCAGCTATCCCCACAAATCATTTTGCTATCACTGTTACGCCTGTATTACCTTGGCACATACAACTATCACCATTACTCATACAGCTGTCACCATGGCTAATACACCTACCACAAATACTTCTGCAGCTGTCAAGATTATTCATAAATGATTCAGATTCTGTCTCATGAATGAATCAGTGAAATTTGTTCAAACTTGGTACAATATATCATTGTGACCGACCTTAGTTTTTGATGACCTTGACCTTATTTCTAAGGTCAAAGGTCCCCAAAACTGTCAATTTTGGCTTATCTGCACAGGTGTCTTGAATGAATAGCTGTTATTTGGCCAGACTTTCTAGAACATTATTTGTACAATATGTCATTGTAACCTACCAAAGATTTGGTTTGCTTTTGGTGACCTTGACCTTTATTCAAGGTCACAGGCCCTCAAAAACTGTCAATTTTAGGTCAGAAATGGCTTACCAGCACCCTTTCACATGAGCGAATTGTGATATACTTTTATCTACTCTGTAAACAGTAGATATTTACCGTAAACTTCGCATAAATGTTACGTACCCTGAGTGGTTCTACAGAAAATAGGAATTGTAATTCTGGTTTACTTCCTTTCGGAGATATGGCCCCTTTGAACATTGAAAATAGTTACCTTATTCATGTATTAATGTCAACTTTATTAAGGGAAAGACTAATGCACCTTCACTTTGAATTCATTTTGACAGTGTTTATGGCAGCCCATCGGGGCTTGAAGAAATAGATGGGCTGCATGATGCTTCCAGAGCTGAAATCGACCACACACAAGTACTTGTAAACCGCTTAGAGGGTCTAAGCCTGCCCAGGCAAGGCGGGTCGAGTGGACCCATCCAAGGTTATAAACCCTATTGGTTTCATTGAGAAGTCATTTTATTTCAGTTTTGGGTAAAAGTCCCACAGAATTGGAAGCAACTTCTCGAGAATGACCTATACAGTGTTGACGGGGATACTTAGCCTCAGATCAAACAAACAAGTGTTATGGCACTTGCTTGATGAAAATTAGTGGCAAGGCATAATGCATTGCTTTAATTTTTCTAATGGCATACTGCACTTGTTTTTTTTTTTTTTTTTTTTTTTTTGATTTGAGGTTTGCAACGGTTGGCAACTTTGCTTCCCTCTTTAATTGCACGCCGGTGGGTCAGGCCTCAGATTCTATGACGGCTCCAACGTAAAGGCTTATTGAGAATTAGAGAGATCTAATTCAAGGTAATGTTGGTTGGTGCCTGATTCTCTGTCTCTGGTTGGGCCCATCGGAGTCTAACTGTTGGTTTTCTTTTGCTCCAGCATTTCAGTGGTTTCTTGCTGTCGAGTCCTCACCGTTGTCTCACCTCTGTGGTTCTTTGATTTTTGTGTTCACGGAGATGTTGCACTGATGAGTTAGGAGGCCTTCATGCGGACTGAACAAATTATTTGTCTAAATCGCGACGGAAGTAAGGGCGAGGATTGTGGCCACGTAAAATCGATTTAAGCCCCCCAGTGGAAATCTTCCACTGACCGTTCCAAGGCGGATCTTCTGTGGCGATTTATTTATGTTGTTGTTTGTTACTTAGTGTGTGTATCACTTGTGTCTTTTAATTTTGGATGGCCATATGGCCATTTTGTGGGAAAGTAACTGTCCTTATGGCCTTCTTTTGTTTAGGTTTCCATTATGGTCTGGTCGCTTAATGTTTGTATTTCTTTCCCTTTGGTGTCTTTTATGGGTGGAGTAAGTTAATTGTATCAATTCCTGATCTTTGTTTTACTTCTACTTTTAACATCCCCATCAACATTGTAAAGGTCATTGTTGGAGATGTTGCTTCTAGTTTTGTGGGACTTTTACAAGACATTGAGATGAAATGACATCTCAGGCCCTGCCGCCCAATGAAACCAATATATTTTATATGTATGACGGGCCCAACTGGCACCACTTTTTCCTGGTCAGGCTTAGAACGTCTGAGCAGTTTACCAGTACTCATGTGCCCTCTGTTTCAGCTCTGCGTGTAAGGATCATGAAGCCCAGTCTATTTCTTCAAGCCCCCATGTGTGGGGGCCAGTATACATTTTGATTGTTTTCATACAGCATGCCTTTTTGATCTAATTTGTATAATTTCTACATTTAGGCATGATATAGTGAAGCTGGAGACTAAAGATCGCTGCCATGAGGAAGGTACAGTACAATATTTGAGGAACCAAAGGAATTTTGTAAGAACTTTTTACTCGAAATTAGGAAAGCTTTGAGTGAGTTGACTTAAGATTACAGTTTGCCAATTAGACGTGTGCCATTAATTGGTGTAGTCTCAAATATGTTATGCTATCCAATTGATAGGAGTTGTTTAGATGATTCCATTTAAATGCCAGTTAAAGTTAATGGGGCTTGACCAGAAAATATGCAAAAGTAGGATTGGCTCAGCCGTTACATATTTTAGGTGAAGCTTTAGACCTATGCTATAAAATAAAAGTGAAGGCATTGATCTGGAATCGATACAATTGCCTCACACCTCCCATCATTGACAAGAAAGTGATGTTCCATGTATCATGTACTTGTAATTACAGGATTATACTAAATCGTTAAATACGGTTATAAAATCAGACTAAAGATTTTTGGCTCACCAGAGCCGAAGGCTGTGGCAGATCTTATAGGGTAGGCAGTTGTCCGTCGTCTGCGTAGTATGTCTGGCATCAACATTTACAGACAACATCTCTGCTGAAGCCACTGGTCCGATTGAGATCAGATTGTATCTGTAGCATCCTTGGGTTGTAGGATTTAAAGTTTATGTTTTTTTTATGAAATAAGTGTGGTTGCTATAGCAACTTTGAGTTTCCATAGACTTCTGATGGGGAAAATTGAAAAATTGTATTAACTGCAAAGCTTTTGCAGATATTTTGACAAAACTTATGTTCCTCGTGTAGTCTAGCATGTGCCAACTGATTTTAGGCATACTGTTCCTTTTTAGCTCGCCTGTACTAAGTACATGGAGAGCTATTGTTGTCATCTCGGTCGTCTGCGTGCGCGTTTGCATTTTTATTTGTGTGATCCTTCCCGTCACACTTCTTAAAGTTATTCAAATGCTTAAAACTCAACAGCCACTCATATTTGGAACTTAAGTACCTGGGAGGGTCTTCTGATGTTTAAAGAGAACCGACCCCTGGGTTTATGCCCCTGAGTGGGCCTAGGGGTCAAAATCTAGAACACCAATGTAATGCTGAGTTAAAGTTTTTGAAATGCTTATATCTCAACAGTCACTCATCACAAAACATTCATACTTACAACTTGGATACCTGGGAGTGTCTTCTGAGATTCCAAGACAACACATCCCTGTGTTCATGCCTGGAAATGGGGATGGGGTGGGGCTAGGGGTCAAAATCTAGGACACCTTTGTAATTTGTTGTATACGTTTCCATTATGCTAACAAGTTTTAGACACAATTGGTTATACATCAACCAATCAAGTGACATTGGTTCACGTGTAAAAGGGTGAGGGGGGTGATGACCTACATTTCACAGTCCAGTGATTTTGCCTTATACCTTGAAGACTATTTGTAGAAGAAATGTCATACCTGGGATATTAGTTCCATGTGACTCCATGATTGACCTCAAAATATATCTAGGCCACTGTGACCTATATATTTAATGGTTCAGTGATTTTGCCTATTATCTCGAATACTATTTGATGTAGAAATGTCATACCTGGATTATTAGTTCCAAGTGACCTGCTGATTGACCTCAAAATATATCTACATCAGTCTGACCTATATGTCATGGTTCAGTGATTTTGCCTATTATCTTGAATACTATCTGATGGAGAAATGTCATACCTGGATTATTAGTTCCATGTGACCCGATAATTGACCGCAAAATATATCTAGGTCATGGTGACCTACATTTCATGGTCTAGTGATTTTGCCTATTACTTTTAATATTATTTGATGGATAAATGTCAAACCTGGGTTATTAGTTCCATATGATCCCATTATTGACCGCAAAATATATCTAGGTCAGTGTGACCTATATTTCATGGTTCAGAGATTTTGCCTATTATCTTGAATACTTTTTGATGGAGAAATGTCATACCTGGATTATTAGTTCCATGTGACTCGATAATTGACCGCAAAATATATCAAGGTCAGTGTGACCTATATTTCATGGTTCAGTGATTTTGTCTATTATCTTGAATACAATTTGATGGAGAAATGTTAAGCTTGGATTATTTATTCCAAGTGACCCCATGATTGAGCTTGAATTATATCTAGGTAATTGTGACCTGTATTTCATGGTTCAGTGATTTTGCCTATTATCTTGAATACGATTTGATCGAGAAATGTCTCACCTGGATTATTAGTTCCATGTGACCAGATGATTGACTTAGAAATATATGTAGGTCATTGTGAGCTATTTTCATGGTTCAATGATTTTGCCTTATATTCAGACACAATTTAATTCTGATATGTAATATCTGGAATTATGTTCCATGTGTCCCAGTTATTGATCCCAGAATATATCTAGGTGAGTGTGACCTATATTTCATGGTTCAGCAATTTTACCTTATATCTTGAAGGCGCGAAACAGGCGAGCTATGCTGTCATGTAACAGCTCTTGTTAGTTTTTGCCAAACCAAAATGCCAAAAAGAATAACTAAAAAAATCATCTCCCCAGAAACTATATGCTCTATGAGGCTGAGGCTCAATGGACATATTCACCATATTTTCCCTTACATGTTTAGTGTTTTTCTTTTGTTTTTATTTTTCATGAAATTCTGCTCATTATTTTGGTTGATATGGCATCTTAGAGGTTACATAGCCTTATAATGGTGAAAATAGAAAAATGGTAGTTACTGCCAAGTCTTGCAGATATTTTGACAAAACTTTCATATTAATATCCTTTATGCTGTCATCTATCTGATTTTAGGCCTAATGATCACTTTTATTTGTTGCTTGGCTGCCATGGAAACCGAAATGCCAGAAAAATACTTAAAAAAAAACATCTTCTCAGAAACCATATCGGACTGAGACTTTATGGAAATATTCACAAAATTTGCCATATAATGTTTAATATATTTTATGAAATTCGGCTCTTTAGTTTGGTTGTTATGTCAACTTAGAAGTTCAATAGACTTGTAATGTGGAAAATTGAAAACTGGTACTGACTGCCAAAATATAAGAGAAGGCAATGATCAGGAATTGATGCAATCAACCCACAGCTCCCATCGGAGACACCAAAGGGAAAGAAACACAAACATGAAACAACAGACCCTAATGGAAACATCAACATAGAAAGCCAAAACGGACAGTTAATTTCTCACAAAATGGCCAACTGGCTATCCAAAACAAAATAATATACGCGACACAAACACTTGAGACAAACCATAACAAAAATAAACTGCGACAGAGGAACCACCTTGGAACGGTCAGTAAAATGAACCCCGCTCCGATTTAGACAAATACTTTGTTCAGTCAGCATGAAGGCTTTCTAACCCATCAGTGCAACATCCCATACCTATATTGTTAATACGTGAAAGTACATCAAGTACATGCTTTTGATGAAAAGTCATGCTTGAATGGTCCCCGGGATGTGGCCAGTTTAGACCCCAGGGACATGATTGGCACAATTTATGTAGGGGACCACTTGACATTGCTACATGCTTAATATATATGCTCTGCGCCTAGTGGTTTCAGAGAAGAAGAATTTTTAAGCTTTTTTCCATTATAAGTCTATGAGGGCTAAGGGGCCCGGGGAGTGGCCAGTTTAGACCCCAGAGGCATGAATGGCACAATTTATGTAGGGGACCACTTGACATTGCTACATGCTTCATATGTAGGCTCTGGGCCTAGTGGTTTCAGAGAAGTTTTTCCCAATGTAAGTCTATAGGAGCTATATGTTGCCATGCCAACAAGAGTTTCCATCTGATCTGCCCGCAAACATAATGCATCTTTTCCCCCAACCTGATAATGCCTCTCATGAAATTTAATCACGATTGGCCAACTGACTTTAAAGATATACTTAGTTGAACATGTGAAAGGACGACGGACGACTGATACATGTACGTATCACTCATACAGGGACAGATTCATTTATTACCATGGATCTTATACTATTACCAAAGGACTTAAACAGCTTCCACCATGACTCTTATAGCTATTACCATTAATCATACTGGTATTACTATGACTAATACAGCAATCACCACGACTCACACAGCTAGCACATTGACTCCTAAAGTTATCACCATGACTCATACAGCTGCCATGATTCATACAGCTGTCCCTATGATGTATAAAGCTGCCACAAGACCCATTCAGTTGTCACAATGACTCTTAAAGCTGCTGTCATAATTCAAAGGTTGCTGCTATCGCTATGTCTACACTACATCTGTCACCATGACTCCTTCATCGGCCACTCTGGCTCATATCACCATGTCTCGTGCATATGTCACTATGGTTCATAAAGCTATCACCATGGCTCATAGAGCTATCATCATGCCGCCTTAAGCTGTCACCATAGCTAATAAACTATCATCCTGATCCACACAGCTTTCATCCTGAAGCATGGCTCATATAGCTTTCCCCATAGGTCATGCAACTATCACTATGACTATTCCTAAGAATCACATAGCCCAGAAAATCCTGTACACTACTACAACCGGCCCCGATAGCTCAGTTGGTAGAGTGTCCGCTCCGGGGAACGGGAGGTCACGGGTTCGATCCCGGGCCGCGACATACCAAAGTCGTTAAAATGGTACTAGCTGCTCCTCGCTTGGCACTCAGATTTACGGGGTAGAGCTAGGACTGGTCGACCCAGTGTCAGGATAATGTGACTGGGTGTGGTATCATGTAATGTGTCTGGGACATGATACTTTAGTGAGGCAGCACTATAAAAAGTGAGCATTGAGCTCCCTGTCGCAACCAGACACCGTCGTGATATGCCTGAAAAATTGTTGAAAGCGACGTTAAACCCGAATTCACACACACACTACGATTTTCGGTTCCGTGTTGTAGTCCTTGCTTCCAAAGGATTATCCCTTATATATGCTATTTTACCTTCACCACAGCTGGTGTTAAGGGAATATGTGGCGGCCGTAAAACGTCTCCCCGGCCTTCATCATAGTGTGGGTTATATTTTCTAGTCCTTTTGGATCATGGATTCCACTGCGAAAGTTTGAGAATATTTGAGGGTCACTGGCTAGGCCTAATTGCGGAAACTAGCTTGTCTGTCCCAGAAAGACTTGTACACTACGTTGCTATCACTATGTCAACCGCAGCTACCTTCATGACTCATACAGCTTTCATCATGATTCAGTTAGCTGTCATCATGACTCATGGAACTGTCACCATGAGTCAAACAGCTGTCATCAGGACACATACAGCTATCCCCACGAATCATATAGCTATCTCGGATACGCCTGTATTACCTTGGCCCATACAGCAATCACCATAACTTATACAGCTATCAGCACGACTAATACAGCTACCACAGCTACTCATGCAGCTGTCAAGATAAATCATCGAGCTCTCACTATAACTCACACAGCTATCACACAGCTTTCACCATGAGTGAGTGAGTGAGTTTTTGTTTTACGTCCCACCAACAGCTAAGGTCATACGGAGACGGGACCTCGGTTTAAAGACTCATCCGAAAGTCTGGAGAAGCCCGGGATCGATCCTGCGATCCCTGGTTTACAAGGCGAGTAGCATAACCACTGCACCACAGGGGCTTCTAGCTTTCACCATGAATCATATTTTAGAATAATTACTCTTATAGCTATCACCATTTGTTATACAGCTATCACCATGATTCGTACTGCTGTAATTATGTGTCATACAGCTGTCCCCATGATTCATGTACCGTAGCTACCATCATGAATCATATAACTACTCTTACAGCTGTCATCTTGGCTTATACAGATATCAGAGTGACCCATGCAACTGTCAACAAGGCCATTAAACTGTAAAAATTGACTTATACAGCTATTACTATGACCAGTTAGTGTACTACATATATCTAACAATCTTCAAGCCAAATATTCATGTTGGAGAGGTACAGATAAACACCTCGTTTTTCATCACTATAAGAATATAAAAATATGCAAATATATATATAAATATATATGACTATATTGTGATGAATGTTACAAGTTTTAAAATGTCTGCAAAATGTACAGATCTGTCCATGTTCATTAAAGAAGTTGGAGGGGCATATTGCTTCTGCTTCGTTCGTCCGTCTGTCTGTCCGTTTTGATGCGTAACATATCCTAAGAACCGCGTATGCTAGCGTTTTGAAATTTTATATATGGATTCCTCGTGGACAATTAGGTGACGCGATTTTTTTTCTCATCCCCTTTCGAGAGTTATTGCCACTTGATTTTTTTTGTGGGGGGGGGGGGGGGGGTCAGCAAAATATCTCAAAATTCATTGGAGCTAGAACATTGAAAGTTAGTGAATAGATTTGTGGTGATGAGTTATGACCCTTTGTCACTTTGGGTATTTGTACATTGTACCTCTGTATGTTTTGTGATACAAAGCATAACTTAAGAATTGCGTGTGCTAGGGTTTTGAAATTTCATATATTCTCTTATCCGGAGAATGCCCTTTTCAGGAGTTATTGCCCTTTGAATTTTTTTTATAAAATCTTGTCAGCAAAATATCTCAAAGACTATAAGAGCTAGAGCCTTGAAAGTTGGTAAATAGATTGGTTATGATGAGTAGATGACCGGATGAACTTTTGATTAAATTCCGAAAAATACTTCATGAGTTATGGCCTTTTGTCACTTTGGGTATTTGTACATTGTATGTTTTGTGATGCATGACATAACTTAAGAATCGTGTGCCAGTGTAGTTGATAGAGTGCTGGACTACTAATCAGATTGTCGATTATGAATCAGAGGGTTCAAATGTTCAAGAGTTCAAATGCCGGTGGAGGAATGGAAATTTGTTCTCTTTTGTTCTTATTTTCTTCATGTATACACATTAACAGTTATCATCTCCCTCGCACAGTGAGTGAGTGTTTGGTTTTACGTCTCACCAACAGCTTAGGTCATACGGGGAAGGGACCTCGGTTTAAAGACTCATCCGAAAGCCCGGGATCGATCCAATCTCTGTCCCTCGCACAACCAAATTAGAAGTGGCGGCAATGATCAGGAATCGATACAATCAACCCACAGCTCCCATCAGAGACACCAAAGGAAAAGAAACACAAACTTGCAACAACAGATCCCGATGGAAACATCAATAGCGGAAAGCCAAAAGGACAGTTACTTTCCCTCAACATGGGCAATAGGCTATCCAAAATAAAATAATATAAGCGGCAGAAACACCCAAAGACAAACCATAACAAAAATAAACCGCGACAGAAGAACCGCCTTGGAACGGTCAGCGGAAACGAATTCCACTGGTGGGGGTATTAAATCGATTTTACGTGGCAACAATCCTCCCCCTTATTCCCGTCGCGATTAAGACATAATTTGTTCAGTCCGCAAGAAGACCTCCTAACTTATCAGTTCAACATATCCGTGAACACAAAAATCGAACAACCACAGAGATGAAACAACGGTGAGGACTCACAGCAAGAAACCACTGAAATGCTGGAGCAAAAGAAAACCAACAGTTAGATTCTGATGGCCAAGTTGTTAGGGAATGGGGATATTGCATTTATCCATGCATGCACGAGTGTGTGTGTGTGTGTGTGTGTTTGTGTGTGTGTGTGTGTGTGTGTGTGTGTGTGTGTGTGTGTGTGTGCATGCATTTGTGTGCATGTATGCATGTATGTGTGAGTGCATGCATGCATGTATGTGTGCATGCAAGTCTACATCAGTGTGTGTGCATGCTTGCATGAGTGCGTGTGCATGCATGTGTGCTTGCATGCATGCTTGCGTGTTTGCACACGCATATGCATTCATGTATGTATGTGTGCATGCATGATGGCATACATGTGTGTGTGCGCATGCAAACGTGTGTGTGCATGCATGTGTATGTGCATGCATGCATGTGTGTGAGTGTGCATGCATATGTGCATGTCTGCATGTGTACATGTGTGCATGTTTGCATGACTCGCATCCCTCTAAAACTGTCCATAAGTATCTGTCAATCTTTTCCTTGTGTTTCAGAATCAACATGGAGGGGAAGAACAACAGTTACAGACGCTAAAAGCAGGAAGAAGTGAAATGAATTATAAATAAAAATTAAATAAAATACTGTCTGCCAACAAAATTCAGTTGTTTTCTTGCTTACTATCAGTTTTTGTTTTGTGTGTGTGTGTTTTTTTTTTTGTGTTTTTTTTTTACATGCCTGCTTTTAACATGGCACGACTTAGGGACCTATTTTTCTGTCCATTTGTTTGTTCACCCACCAGCCATCAAAATAGATGTGAAGGCAATGATCAGGAATCGATAAATAAAACCACAGCTCTCACTATCTAGAGACACCAAAGGGAACGAAACACAAACATGAAACAACTAGACCCTAATTGAAATATCAATTAACACAGAATGGCCAATTGGCTATCCAAAATAAAACAATATAAGCGACACAAATACTCAAAGACAAGCCAAAAAAAATAAAATAAACCGCGACAGAAGAACTGCCTTGGAACGGTCAGCGAAACGAATTCCACTGGGGGTTTAAACTGTGTTTTGTACAAATAATTTTGCAGTGGAACTTTCTTATAGAATTGGGACATAGCGAGTTCACAGGACTCATAAGAAAAAAAAATGTAAATAGATCACCAATATGCTGATAACCAGTGCAAGTATAGTGCGCATTCAGCTTTTAGAAACGGACAAGCAGAAGAGGGCGAAATACCATAGAATATAGTCCGTGATCATTCTCACTCGCAAGAAATATCCTCAGTCTAGAGATGATCAATCCCTCGAGCTTGCGCATTCAATTGAGCCACTGGGATACTTTATGGACACAAAGCTGCTGTTGAAATAAATTATGCCTATACTGTTAAAACAAATTAACAAGTCCGGGAAATACATACCCATTTAGACCCAACTTCATACATATGAAAGTAGGGGTTGGCAAGGGTATTCATTTTTACCATATTCTTACCCACAGCATAGACGTATATTCTCATTAAAAGTGCCTCGAACAGTCTGTTCTAATGAGCACTAACAATCTAAATTTGAACCAGAAATAGGAAAAGTGCCACAAACTTCAATAGATGAAGAACAACTGACAGAAAGCAGTGTAAGATGTGTGTGTTATAATGGGTCCCATTGACAGAAGTACTGAATTGAAGAGCTTATACATTTTCCAATGTTTTACAATGTCATTAACATGCTGATTAAAGCATCAAAAATAACATTGATGAAATTGTTCGGAAATGTAAGCAGAGAAACGTGTGTTAAATGCATTGCCAAAATATTCACACAATAAAATGACGTCTGTAAACGTGTTAGAAATGTTAATAAAATCGTACTGAAGGCAATGATCAGGAATCGATACAATTACGGCTTACAGCTTATAAGAAATAAGCCTTCCCAGGATAATGTGGTGCGAGACGAACCGTTTTTTAGTTCACCTGAGCCAAAGGCTCAGGGTGAGCTATTGTGATCATCCACCGTCCGTCGACGTCGGCGTCGTCGTCCGTCCGTCCGTTTACAATTTCTTTAAACATCATCTCCTCCTTAACCACTGAACAGATTCTGACCAAACTTGGCAGAAAAGATCCATATGTGGTCCTCTCTCAAAGTTGTTCAAAGAATTCAATTCCATGCTTAACTCTGGTTGCCATGGCAACGAAAAGGGGAAAATAAGAAAAAATCTTTAAAAATCTTCTACTCTGAAACCAGAAGGCATAGGTCTTTGATATTTGGTATGAAGCTTCATCTAGTGGACCTCTACCAAGATTGTTCAAATTATAGCACTGGGGCCAAAATGCCTCCATGCCGTGGCCCACTGTTTTTACATAGGCTTATATAAGGAAAACCTTTAAAAATCTTCTTATCTGAAATCCAAAAGCCGCGTCTTTGATATTTGGTATGAAGCTTCATCTAGTGGACCTCTACCAAGATTGTTCAAATTATAGCCCTGGGGCCAAAAATGGCCCCGCCTCGGGGCACACTTGTTTTATAAAGGCTGATATAGGGAAAACATATAATATAAAAATATTCTTGTCTGAAACCAGAAGGCCCAGGTACTGAACCTCTACCAAGTTTGTTCAAATTATAGCCCTGGGGCCAAAAACGCCCCCTCCCCCCCCCCCCCCCCCCCGCGCAGGGCCCACTGGTTTTATATAGGCTGATATAGGGAAAACCTATAAAATCTTTTTGTCTGAATACAGAGGGCCGAGGTCTTTGATATTTGGTATGAAGCTTCATCTAGTTAACCTCTGCCAAGATTGTTCAAATTATAGCACTGGGGCCAAAAACGCCCCCCCCGCACCGGGGCCCTCTCGTTTCACATAGGCTTATATAGGGAAAACATATAAAATCTTCTTGTCTGAAACTTGAAGGTCCAGGTCTTTGATATTTAGTATGAAGCTTCATCTAAAGAACCTCTACCAAAAATTGTTCAAATTATAGCCCTGTGGCCAAAAACGCCCCCCGCGCCGGGGCCCACTGGTTTTACATATGCTTATATAGGGAAAATTTAAAAAATCTTCTTCTCCGAAATCAGAAGGCCCAGGTCTTTGATATTTGGTATGAAGCTCCATCTAGTGGACCTCTACCTAGATTGTTCAAATTATAGCCCTGGGGCCAAAAACGACCCTGCCCCGTGGCCAACTGGTTTTACATAGGCTTATATAGGGAAAACCTTTAAAAAATCTTCTTCTCTGAAACCAGAAGGCCCAGGTCTTTGATATTTGGTATGAAGCTTCATCAAATGGACCTATACCAAGATTGTTCAAATTATAGCCCTGGGGCAAATAATGCCCCTGCGCCGAGACCCACTTGTTTTACCTGGGCTTATAAGGGAAAACCTTTAAAAATCTTCTTGTCTGAAACCAGAAGGCCCAGGTCTTTGATATTTGGTATGAAGCTTCATCTAGTGAATCTCTACCAAGATTGTTCAAATTAATACCCTGGGGTCAATCATGCCCCCATTCCGGGGCCCACTGGTTTTACATAGGCTAATATTGGGAAAACATATAAAAATCTTCTTCTGTGAAACCAGCTGGTCCAGGTCTTTGATATTTAGTATGAAGCTTCATCTAGTAAACCTCTACCACGATTGTTCAAATTATAGCCCTGGGGCTAAAAATGCCCCCGCGCTGGTGTTCACTGGTTTTACATATGCTTATATTGGGAAAACCTTTAAAAGTCTTATTGTCTGAGACCAGAAAGCTCAGGATTTTTATACTTGATATGAAGCGTCATTTAGTGGACCTCTTCCAAGATTGTTCAAATTATAGCCCTGTGGCCAAAAATGCTCCCGCGCCGGGGCCCACTGGTTTTACATAGGCTAATAGAGGGAAAACCTTTAAAAATCTTCTCGTTTGAAACCAGAAGGCCCAGGTCTTTGAAATTTGGTTTGAAGCTTCATCTAATGGACCTCTACCATGATCGTTCCAATCATAGCATGGGGGCCAAAAATGGCCCCGCCCTTGGGTCCACTGGTTTTACATAGACTTATAAAGAGAAAACTTTTGAATAATCTTATTGTCCAAAACCAGAAGGCCATGCCTTTTATATTCGATGTTTAGCTTCATTCAGTGGACCTCTGCTTAGGTTGTTCAAAATATAGACCTGGGTCCAAAAAAAATTGCACCGCCCTGGGGCCTACATGTTAATCTCTTAGCTCATGTGAGCGATATAGGACCATCATGGTCCTCTTGGTTAAACCCTTGCGGTTTCTTTGGGTGGTAAGCCTTGAGATGTCAGTTTATCTCAGTGTCGGGTAAAAGTCCCTCAAAATCTAAAGCAACCTCCAAATATCCAAAATGGTATTGCCTGGGAAGTAAAAACTATTGACAAACAAATCTTAGCTATCACCACAGTTAATATGGCTGTCATCTTAGTAGCACAGCTATCATCAGAGGAAGAACGACTGTCAACTGGGTCATATATGTCTACACGGGTAAGTTTCACAGCTATCACCATAGGTGATGAGGCTGTTACCTGAGTTATACGCATGTCACCACAGGTTGAATTGCCAGGTAGAATGGCTATCACAACTGATGCCGCACACACCTTTTACCATTAATATTTTGGCTTGTATGGCTTTAAACTTATTCTCACAGATATCACCACAGGTAATATGGCGATCACCTAAGTTTCACTGCTATCACCACAGGTAGTATGGCTAACTCTTCAGTTTTACAACTGTCACCACGGGTTGTTAATCGATGACCTCTGTCTCACAAAAGTCACAATAAGTAGTATGGTTAAAGGAGTTTAACAACTATCAACAAAGTCAACATTGGTATCACCCGAATTTTTCAGCTACCACCACAACACCGCAGTTAATATGGCTATCACCTCAGTTTCGCAGCTGTCACCACATATATTATAGCAATCACTTCAGTTTCACCGCTGTCACTATAGGTATTATGATTATCACCTTAGTTTCACAGCTATCACCACAATATGGCTAAGACCCGACATTCTCAGCTTTCCTTCACAGCAGGTAATATGGCTATCACCAGAATATTCACATATATCACCAAAGGCTATTTCGCTATCACCTCAGGTTTACATCTGTCACCATAGGTAATAATTATACTAATCAACTATGCTTCACAATTGTCACAACAGGCAATATGATTATCGGACGAGTTTCAAAGCTATCACTGCAGGTAACATGGCTATCACCTCAGTTTGACAGCTGTCACCACAGTTTATATTGTTTTCAACAGAGTTTCACAGCTATCACCTTAGGTAATATGGCTATCACCTCCGTTTCATAGCGGTCATCTCAGGAAATATAGCTGTCGCCTGAGCTTCACAACAAGAAATATGACTATCACCTGATTTTCACAGCTATCATCGCAGGTAATACGGTTCTTGCCTGTATTTTACAGCAATCGCCTCTGTTTCATAGCTATTACTAAATTGAGTATGGATATCACCTGAGTTTCTCAGCTGTCACCACAGGTAGTAAGGCTATCATCTGAGCAGGTAATATGGCTTTAACAGCTACCACCACAGGTAATATGGCTGCCACCTCAGTTTCATATCTTTCACCTCAGGCAATATGGCTGTCACCTGTATTTCACAAGAAGTAGTATGACTATCATCTGATTTTTACACATGCCATTATAGGTAATATACATATCACCTCGGTTTAGCAGCTGTCACCACAGGTAATGCAGCACTCACCTCTATCACCGCAGGCTATATATGGCCACACCTGAATAACAGTTGCCACTATATATAATATGGCTATCACCTCAGTTTCACAGCTGTCAGTCCAGGTAATAAAACAGAAGTGGAGGCAATGATCAGGAATCGATACAAATAACCCACAGCTCCCATCAGAGACACCAAAGAGAAAGAAACACAAACATGTAACAACAGACCCCAATGGAAACATCAACAGCGGAAAGCCAAAAGGACAGATACTTTCCCACAAAATGGCCAATAGGCTATCCAAAATAAAATAATATGAGCGACGCAAACACCCAAAACAAATCATAACAAAAATAAACCGCGACAGAAGAACCGTATTGGAAAGGTCAGTGGAAACGAATTTTACTTGGGTGTGTGTGTGTGTGTGTGTGGGGGGGGGCTTAAATCGATTTTACGTGGTCACAATACTCGCCTTTCCGTCGCGATTTAGACAAATAATTTGTTCAGTCCGCATGAAGGCCTCCTAACTCATCAGTGCAACATCTCTGTGAACACAAAAGCTCAAACAACCATAGAGATGAAACAACGGTGAGGACTCGAAAGCAATAAACCAATGAAATGCCGGAGCAAAAGAAAACCAACAGTTAGACTCCGGGGTAAGGCTTTCAAATTAGTCTTATAGATATCGCCACGGGTAATATGGCTATCTCCTGAGTTTCCAGTTTTACAGCTGTCAACACATGTGATGTGACTTTATGCGGACTTTTAACAATTATTTGTCTAAACCATAAAAGAACCGTGGACGAGGACTGAGGCCATGTAAAATCGATTTAAGCCCCTGAGTTGAATACTTTTTGCTGACCATTCCAAGGCGGTTCTTGTGTTGTGGTTTATTATTGTTACAGTGCGTCTTTGCATGTATGTATTGCTTATGTCTTTTTATTTTCGATCGCTGTTTGGCCATTTTTGTGTGAAAGTAAAAGTCCTTTTGGCTATCCGCTTGTGGTGTTTTCATTAGGATTTAGTTATTTCAATTTCGAATTAATTCCCATTGTTGTCTCTGTTAGGAGATTAGGGGTAATTGAATCCATTCCTGATCACTGTCTTCACCTCTAGTTTTGAACCCTGTTTCACAGATATCACCAAAGGTGGTATGACAAACACCTCAGTTTCACAACTGTCACCTCAGGTTATTAAGCAATGACCTTCGTTTCACAAATGTCAGAACAGGTAGTTTGGTTATCACCAGAGTTTCACAGCTTTCAGCAGGTAATATCGCCATTACCTCAGTTTCTTAGCTATCATCACATCACCACAGGTAATATAGCTATCACATCAATTTCACAGCTGTCATAACATAATATATAGCAATCATTTTACCATGTATGGTAGTATGGCTGTCACCTTAGTTTCACAGCTATCACCACAAGTAATATGGTATCATCTGAATATCTCAGCTTTCCTTCACAGCAGGTAGTATGGTTATCACCTGACTTACATCTATCACCAAAGATCATATCGCTATCACCTCAGACTGACAGCTGTCACCACAAGTAATACAGCAATCCACTATGTTTCACACTTGTCACAACAGGTAGAATGGTTTATCACCTGAGTTTCAGAGCTATCACTACAGGTAACATGGCTGTCACCTTAGTTTGACAGCTGTAACCACAGGTTATATTGCTGTCAACTGAGTTTCACAGCTATCACCAGAGCTAATATGGATATCACCTCCATTTCACAGCTGTCACCACAGGAAGTATAGCTATCATCTGAGCTTCCCACAAACATAATCACCTGAATTTCAGAGCTATCATTACAGATAATACGGCTGTTATCTTGGTTGACAGCTGTCACAACATGTTATACAACAATCACCTCTGTTTCACAACAGTCACTAAAACTCGTACGGTTAACGCCATGTTTTCCCAGCTGTCACCACAGGTAGTAATGCTATCACATGAGTTCACAGGTTTTTGTTTTCATTGATTGCAGTTTAATGGCCCAGTCAACACTATGTAATTTTTGAGCCTGTCAGTTTACCTATCCACACGTTTCCTGGGCTGTCTTGTACATAAGTGGTTGGCCAGTACAGTGTACATTCTTTCGCCAGAAACTGACAACTGCCCTTCTTGAATCAGCGGAAGGGAAAGAATGATGATAGAAACGATATAATGATCAATCTCCACGAAAAAATACTGCCAACCCCGGCAAGTATTGAATCCGCGTACTTCTGATCACCAGTCAGACGCATCACCGCCGGTAATATGGCTATAAACTCAGTTATACAGCTACCACCACAATTAATATGGCTGTCACCTCAGTTTCGCATTTTACACCTCAGGTCATATGGTTATCACCTGAGTTTCACAAGAAGCAGTATGACTATCATCTGTAATATGCCTGTCACCTCGGTTTGACAGCTGCCACAGGTAATACAGCAATCAAGTCTGTTTCACAGCTATTCCCATAGCTTGTTTGGCTATCCCCTTAGCTTGACAGCTATCACTACAGGCTATATGGCCATCACCTGAGTAGTATGGTTATCACCAGAGTTAAACAGCCATCGCCAAAGGTAATATCGCCATCACCTCAGTTTCACAGCTGTCACCATATATTATATAGCAATCGTTTAACTATAGGTAGTATGGCTATCATTTTAGTTTCACAGCTATCACAACAAGTAATATGGCTATCACCTGACTTTCTCAGCTTTCCTTCACAAAAGTTAGATTGCTATCACCTTAGTTTGACAGTCGTTACCACAGATAGTATAGCAGTCAACTATGATACATAATTGTCAAACAGTTAGTATGGTTATCACCCGAGTTTCAGATGTATTCCTACAGGTAACAACGATATCCCCTCAGGTTATATTGCTATCATCTGGGTTCCATAGCTATAAATGCATGTAATATGGCTATCACCTCCATTTCACAGCTGTCACCTCAGGAAATATGGCTATCACTTGAGCTTCACAACAAGAAATATGACTATGACTTGAATTTCACAGCTATAATCACAAGTAAAACGGTTATGACATCGGCTGACAGCTGTCACAAGAGGTAATGCAGAAATAACATCTGTTTTACAACTGTCGCTACAACTAGTATGGTTATCACCTGGCTTCATTGCTATCACAGATGGTAATGTGGCTATAACCTCAATTTTACAGCTACCACCACAGGTAATATGGCTGTCACCTCAGCTTCACATATTTCGCCTGAGTTTCACTATGCTTAGTATAACTATCATCTGAATTCCACAACTATCATTATAGGTAATATGCCTATCGCTTCGGCTTGTCACCACCGGTAGTACAGCTGTCACCTCTGTTTCACAGCTGTTTGCAGAGTTAGTATGGCTATCCCCTTAGTTTCACAGTTATCGCCACAGTTAATATGGCCATTACTTGAGTAATAGTTGCCCAAATATGTAATAAAGCTATCAACTAAGTTTCACAGTCTATCACCTGAATTTCACAACTATCTCCAAAGGTATTATGGCTATCACCTTAATTTGACAGCTGTCACCACAGTTTTTCACCTACATTTTATAGCTATCACCACAGGTAATATGGCTATCACCACGGGTAGCATGGCTATCATCGCATATCTGCGAATTTGTTGTGAGTTATTGTTCAGTGTTTTCTAATGGTCTGCTCACCCCCTGTGGGGAAGAGAGGGCTGATTGTTCCGTTTCATAAACACTCGTATTTTTCTTGTTTTGTGTATGTTTCCTCTTCCTGTCGTGAGTGGGCTGTGTCTTGTGACTGTGGCGCTCCCTGGGTCTTTCTTTTAAATTTTTACAGCTGTCGCTAAAGATAGTATTTAGCACCCAATTTCGTAAAATCATTCTTCGATATAAAAAGATTGGGTACAACATGGATATTATACGACAGACTGCATGCATGGTAGTTAACCCAATCACGGTTGGCAACTTTGCTTCCCTCTTTAATGGAACGCCGGTGGATCAGGCCTCAGATTCTATGACGGTTCCAACGTAAAGGCTTATTGAGAGTTAAAGAGATCTAATTCAAGGTAATGTTGGTTGGTGCCTGATGCTCTGTCTCTGGTCGGGCCCATCGAAGTACAATTGTTGGTTTTCTTTTGCTCCAGCATTTCAGTGGTTTCTTGCTGTCTAGTCCTCACCGTTGTCTCACCTCTGTGTTTCTTTGATTATTTGTGTTCACGGAGATGTTGCACTGATTAGTTAGGAGGCTTTCATGCGGACTGAACAAATTATTTGTCTAAATCGCGACGGAAGTAAGGGCGAGGATTGATGCCACGTAAAATCGATTTAAGCCCCCAGTGGAAATCTTTCCACTGACCGTTCCAAGGCGGTTCTTCTGTGGCGATTTATTTATGTTGTTGTTTGTTACTTACTGTGTGTATCACTTGTGTCTTTTTATTTTGGATGCCCATATGGCCATTTTGTGGGAAAGTAACTGTCCTTATGGCCTTCCTTTGTTTAGGTTTCCATTATGGTCTGGTCGCTTAATGTTTGTGTTTCTTTCCCTTTGGTGTCTTTGATGGGTGGAGTAAGTTAATTGTATCGATTCCTGATCTTTGTTTTACTTCTACTTTGCTGTCACCCCAGTTTCACACACAAAATCTATCATCTCAGTTTTCACAACTGTCGTAAAAGAAAGGTAATACAGTAAACACCTCTTATTTACAGCTGTCACCAGAGGTAGTCACAGCTATCACCACAGGTAATATGGCTGCCACCTGAGGTGCACAGCTGTCATCACAGGTTATATAACAATCACCTCAGTTTCACAGCTGGCAATATAGGTAGTATGGCTATCACATGATTTTCACAGCAATCAAATCAGGTAACATGGCTGTCGCCTTAGTTTTACAGCTTCTACCACAGATTACATCATTTTTAGCTGAGTTTCTCAGCTTTCTTAGTTGATAGTTTGATATTCACAGGTAATATGGCTATCACATTACTTTCTCAGCTGTCACCAAAGATGGTATACATATGACATCAGACTTACAGCTGTTACTATAAGATATGTAGCTATCATCTGTGTTTCACATCTGTCGTCCATAGGTAATATAGCAATCACCTGTGTTTCATCATTGTCACCAGAGGTAGTATGGCTATTACTTGAGTTTCACAGCTATCACTTCAGCATCACACTTATTACCACAGGTAGTATGGCTATAGCCTCAGTTTCACAGACGTCACCACAGGTAATCTTGCTATAATCTGACATTTACAGTTGTCACCTCGGGTGATATGCTATCACCTCGTATTCACAGCTATCACCACAGGAAAACAGCTTTCACCACATGTAATATAGCATTCACCTGTGTTTCAAAATTGTCACCACCTGCAGAATGGTTATCACCTGGGTTTCACAGCTACCACCACAGGGAATAAAGCTATCACATTAGTTTCACAGCTGGATTTTACATCAGAGTTACAGCTGTCACCACAGAAATATGTCTATCACCTCAGTTTCAGAGCTATCGCCAGAGACAGAATAGAAATCACCTGTGTTTCACATTTTTCACCAGAGGTAGTATGGCTATCAGTTGAGTTTCACAGCTATCACCTCAGCATTACATTTATCACCAAATGTAGAATGGCTATCGCATCGTTTCACGGCTTTCAACATTGGTAATATGACTACAATCTGAGTTTTACTTTATCACCGCAGGTAAGATGCTATCACCTCGGTGTCACAGCTATCACCATAGAAAGTTTAGCTATCACATCAGTTTCACAGCTGTCATCAATGTTATATAGCAGTGACCTTTGTATCTCCATTATCGCAACAGGTAGAATGTCCATCAACTGAGTGAGTGGGTGTTTGAGTTATACATCCCACCAAAGCTAAGGTCATACGGAGACGAGACCTCGGTTTAAGACACATCCGAAAGTCTGGAGAAGCCCGGGATCGATCCTGCGATCCCTGGTTTACAAGGCGACTATCGTAACCACTACACCACGGAGGCTTCTATCCATCACCCGAGTCTCACAGCTAACAGCACATATGACATGACAATACCTTCACTTTCAAATCTGTTAGCACGATAAATAAATAATCCTCAGATAATAAGGCTATAACGTGAGTTTCTCATCTATAACCACAGGTAGTATAGCTATCACATCCGTTTTATAGATATCACCACGGGTAATATGGCTATCCCCTAAGATTTTAAAGTGGTCACCATTGATTATGTAGCAGTAATATTAGTTTCACAGCTGTCACCATAGGTGGTATGGCTATCACATGGGTTTCGCAGCAAACAAAACAGGTAAAACAGGTAAAATGGCTTTCACATTAGTTTCGCAGCTATCATCATAGCTAATATGGCGATCGTATGGCTTTCAGAGCTTTCCCTACTGGTAGTATGGCTATCTCCTCGGTTTCACAGCGGTCACCACAGGTGTTATGGCCATCGTGTGAATTTCACAGCGTTCACCACAGATTATATAGCGTGAGTTAAACAGCAATCATAACAGGTTATATTGTTTCTCCTCAGTTTAGCTGTCACCACAAATAATATGGTTATCACCTGGGATATACACTATAGGAAATATGGCTATGACATTAGTTTCACATTTGTAATCACAGGTAGTGCGGATATCACATCAGACTTGCAGTTGTCGCAACAGGTCTTTTGGCTTTCACCCCAGTCTAACAGCTTTCAACACAGGAAGTATAGATACACCTTACTTTTACAGCCTTTCACCAAAGGGCATACGGCTATCACCTCATTTTCACAGCTGTCCCAACGGGTTATATAGCAAACATCTCTGTTTCACAACTATCACCTGAATTTCTCAGCTATCACCAAAGGTTATATCGCTATCACCTCAGTTTCACAGCTGGCGGTTAAACATTAAAATTGATCTTTAGTTTAACGCTGCAGCATATATCCAAGCGAAAGTTACCTGACGTCCCTTCTGACGTTTTGAAAACGTTTATAAAACACAACTGTTAGCTGGGTATCACCACAGTTGCACAGCTGTCACCACAAAATAGAAGTGAAGGCAATCACCAGGAATCGATACAATTATCTCACAACCCCCATCCAAGACACCAAAGAGAAAGAAACATAATCATAACATTCACCACAATGAAAACGCCACAGTCGGAAAGACCAAAGGACAATTACTTTCCCACAAAATGACTGTCCAAAATAAAAAGATACTCTAACAATAATAAACCACAACAGAAGAATCGCCTTGGAACGGTCAGTATTTTTACTGGAGGGTGAAATCGAGTCTAACTGTTGCTTTTCTTTTTGCTGTCGAGTCATCAGCGTTGTTTCATCTCTGTGCTTGTTTGATTATTTGTGTTCACGGATATGTTGCACTGATGAGTTAGGAGGCCTTCATGCGGACTGAACAAATTATTTGTCTAAATCGCGACGGAAGTAATGGAGAGGAGTGTAGCCACGTAAAATTGATTTAAGCCCCCTAAATGGAATTCGTTTCCGCTGACCGTTCCAAGGCGGATCTTCTGTCGCGGTTTATTTTTGCTATGGTTTGTCTTTGGTTGTTTGTGTCGCTTATGTTATTTATTTTGGATAGCCTATTGGCCATTTTGTGGGAAAGTAACTGTCCTTTTGGCTTTCCGCTGTTGGTGTTTCCATTAGGGTCTGTTGTTTCATGCGTGTTAATCCATCCCTTTGGTGTCTCTGATGGGAGCTGTGGGTTGATTGTGTCGATTCCTGATCATTGCCTCCACTTCTATTTTACATGGCTATCGAATGTTTTACACCTGTTTTTTTTTTTCATGAATTATGGTTATCAACACAGTTTACCAATTATCACCACAGGTTATATGCCTATGTACAGTTTAACAGCTATAACCACATACTATGTGGATGCCACTACAATTTCGCTGCTATTGATTGATTGTGTTTGGGTTTAACGACATGTCAACCCTTGTGGGTCACTTTGTGTCGTCTCCCAGAAAAAAGGAGAAAAGAGAAAGAATGAATGACGAGGAGATGAATGAGAGTGGGCAGAGACAGCGCTAAATAAATGAAAGTGAAGAAATAGAAGAAATACCAGCGTTACCTTCTATCCTTAACTGCTGCTAGGCCAGCAAGCCTTGCCTAACTGTAAGCCAATATCACTTGGCGCCCAGTTGATGCAACACCTTCGCCTCACCCAACCCCCCCCCCCCCCCCCTATTTTGCAGCTATATGTAATCTGTCACGACAAGTTATGTGGCCACTACTACTGAAACATAACTATTACAACAGGTTATGTGACTAACACTTACTTCACAGCTGCCACCACAAGATATTTGGCTATAACACGACATGTTTACTTTACTATCACTACTATGTCCAGCGGTCACCTTAAGAGATATGGCTATTATAACAGTTTCAAGGCAGTCACATCGGAAAGAAGAAATTAACTCGATTACAAAACTGTTACCACATAGTTTAAGGTTATCATTACAGCTTTACAGCACAATCTCAGGTTCAAAATACCATTATTTCTAATCTGTCACTACATGTTATATTACTATCACTGCAGTTTCTCATATGCAACCACATTTTATATGACTTTCGCAACATATTCACTGCTATCACCATACACTAAATATCTATTACCACAGCTTCATAAGTGTCTCCACATAGTGTAGTGGTTTTGCTACTCGTCTCATAAACCAGGGATCGCAGCTTATAAACGTGTCGCCACCGTTTCTGTCATCGAAATATCAACATAGGCTATATAGCTATTTACACAGTTTCAGCGCTGTCGCCGCTGGTTATTTTGATAATCAGCACAGTTTCCATGACTATCACCACAGGTCACATGTGTAATATTACTTTCAAAACACTTTCACGGCTATAACCATAGGTAATAAATAACGACACTATCACAGCGCTCACGACAGATTACATGGCTATTATAGCAGCTCACAGTTATCCCCGAAGCTATATTGCTATCACAATAGTTTTGCTCTTTCACCACCCGTTATATGGTTATCAAGCCAATATCACAGCTAAAATCACACGGTTATTTAGATTTAAACACAGTCTCATACGTGGCTTTCGCCACAGTATAACAACTATCACCACATGTTTATTAGGTTTCAGCACCTTTTTACAGCAGCTGTCACCATGGGGTTATTTAAATTTCATTACACTTGCACCTTTACCATAGGTTGCGTCGCTATAACCACAAATTCGAAGCTATGACCACAGGTTATATGGATTTCAGCAGAGCTTCACAGCTGCCACCAAAGGTTATGTGGCTATCAGCGCAGTTTTACAACTATCACCACATGTAATTTAGATTTTAGGACAGTTTCACAGCTATCATCACAGTTTCACAGTTATCACCGCAAAATATATAGATTTGTTTGTGTTTCTTTCCCTTAGGTGTCTCTAATGGGAGCTGTGTGTTAATTGTATCGATTCCTGGTCAATGCCTTCACTTCTATAAAGTACATTTACATGGATGTCGCAGTCCATAAGTTTATTTGACTATCACCACAGTTTCATAGCTGTCGAAGTAGGTTACGTTGGTATCACCACAGTGTTACATCTATCACTACATATTACACGTATTTAGATTTCATCATAGTTTGACAGCTGTCACCATTGGTTATGTGATAATCCCTGCAGTTCCACGGTTCATTAAGGTTTTAGCACAGTTCCAAAGCTGACATCACAGGTTACATGGCCATCATCACAGTTTCACAGATATCACCACAGAATTTAAAGATATCAGCACAGTTTCACAGCTGACACCAAATGCTTTTATAGATTTCAGCACAGTTTCAGAGCTGTTACCAAAGGTAACGCAATAATCAGCACAGAGCAAAGCTTTCCTCACACGTTGTTGAGTTTTTAGCTCAGATTCATAGCTGTCATCACACGTTACGTGGGTGTCATCACGGTTTAACAGCTATGACTACAGATTATATAGGTTTTAGCAGCACAGATTATATAGGTTTTAGCAGCACAATTTCACAGCTGTCACCACCGGTCACACCAATTCCACAGCTTTCCCCACAGATTATATAGATTTCAGCAGTTTCATAGCTGTCACGTGTGCACAGGTAATGTGTATATCGCCAAAGCTTCACAGCTATTACCACGGGTTATTTATAAATTTCAGCGCAGTTCATAGCTGTCACTGCATGTTACGTGTCTATCACCACAGTTTAACAGCTATCACCATAGGTTATCTCGATTTCAGCACAGTTTAACCTCATCATCACAGGTTATTTGGATTTCAGAACAGCTTCACGGTAGTCACCACAGTTACGTGGCTATCGCGGCAGTTTTGCAGCTTTCACCACATGTAATTTATATTTCAGCACAGTTTCACAGCTCCCACCACAAATAATATTGATTTCAGCACACTTTCACAGCTGTCACCACTCGCAAAGGTTATTTGTCTATAACAATAGTTTCACAGCTGTTGTCGCCATAGATTACATGACTTTTACGACAGGGTCACAGCTATCACCACAGGTAAATTATATTTCAGCACAGATTCACAGATGTAATCACCTCACAGTTTCACAGCTCCCATCATAGATAATATAGATTTCAGTACACTTTCACAGCTTTCACAACTCTCAAAGTTTATTTGGCTATAACTATAGTTTCACAACTGTTGTCGCCACATATTATATGTTGTTTTTTTTGCGACAGTGTCACAGCTATCACCACAGTGAAGAGCTTATTAGAGGAGAGCACCAAACCCCTCTATTAAATACATACGGACAGTTGTTTCCGTGGATTTGTATCTGCTTGTTTAAAAGGCAGCCAGTTAACAGTTTCTGCCAAGGGCCATAAGTGTCAGATGCTGAAACCACAAAGTGTTTTATTACCCAGTAATCTGGAATTTATATCACAGCCAGTGAATCAGACAATGTATTTGAAATGTATTGATGATCAGTTTATATAAAATGGCTTTAGTGTTATGCAATTAATGGTCAGTTCTTCATTTATATATATATGTGTTTTGTTTTGTTTTTCAAGGAATGAATCGTATTTTATTAAATGGACTGGCGGTAAGTTTTTACCTGATGCGACTTCAGTTTGAAGTAAACATTGATATAGATAAGAGGGTATTTGATTATACGATTAAAGGATAATTAATTAAAGGATACTTTTTTCCATACTTGGATATTCATTATAATCGCGAAGGCGATTCTAAAGAGTGCAGGGGAAACAATGACAGTTATCCCTTTCAACAAATACTCAATGTAAAAGGAAAATGTCCCTTGCAGGGACAATGTTCCAGATAAGGCCGGTTGCTTTAGTTAATTTTCAAAATGTTTTTACTCCTTAAGTTTTTTTTTTTTTTTTTTTTTTTTTTGTTGCTGTATTTTTTGGGCGAAGACATTTCAGCTTTTCCTTTAATTTTGACGACATCCTTAGCTATCAACAAGAATAAAGACTGTGTAAATTCAAGAAAGCATAGCCCATCTGCATCTCGGTTTCAAATGATAAAGATCGTTAACAGAAATATGACTTCTGGCATTAAAGTCTCACCACACTGTAATGATAACTAAAGATCATATTTGAACTTTTCTGTTTGAACCTAACCAATCAGATCAGTTTTCCGGAAATGGCAGGCTGAAGAGTTAACAGCTCTAGTATTATGTACCACTTGCCACATGCTATTTAGATTTCTGCATAGTTTCACAGCTGTCACCACAGGCAACATAATAATCACTGCAGTTTCACAGCTGTCACCACAGGTTTAGTTTCAAGCATAGTTCCATAGCTGTCATCACAGGGTACGTGGTCATCACCACATTTTCACAGCTATCACCACATATTTTGGAGATTACAGCACAGTTTCACAACTGTCATTGCAGATTACGTGGCTATCACACCAGCTGCAGAGCTATAACCACAGTTTCCCATTTATCACCACATGTTATCTAGATTTCAGTACAGTTTCACAGCTCTAACGCCAGGTTATTTAGCACAGATCACAGCTGTCACCACTGATTACGTGACCATCGCCAGTTCCACAGTTTTTGTTACAATATTTCAGAATCCTGATGCGATAATTGGTCGAAACTAGAAAGTTTGGCCAAAACATGTACTTTCCATGCTTTTCAGTTCTGTTGTTTTGCTCTTCCAAATGATAAACCTTTCATAGAACATATTTGATGTGGCTATAGCAGGCGTTAGTGGAGTGTGTGGCGGTCGTAAAATGTCCCCCCGCCTTTCGTCATAATGTAGTTTATATTTTCTTGTCCTTCGGGATCATTGGTTTATAATGGAATTTTGAAAATATTTCAGGGCCACTGATGAGGCCTTATTGGCCGAAACTAGCTGCTCTGGCCAAGTAACCTTTTGCGCTTCATGCTTTTCGGATTTGTTGTTTATTCCTTGCTTTCAAAGGATAACTCTTTTATAGAACATATTTCACAGTAGGTTATTTTGAATTCAACAGTTCCACAGCCGTCACCATAGGCTACGTGACTAGCACCACAGTTTCACAGCTATCACCGCAGGTTATTTATAATTCAGCATCGTTTCATAGCTGCCACCATAGGTCAAATTGCTATCACCGATGTTTCACAGATATCACCACAGGTTATTTAGTCTTCAGTATAGTTTTATAGCTGTCACAACAGAAAACTCGCAGTCACAACAGGCAACTCGGCATCACAAGAGTTTCACAGCTTTCACAATAAGTTATTTTAATTTCAGCACAGTTTCACAATAAATAACATAGTTGTCATCACAGTTTCACAGCTGTCACCATAAATTATACAGATTTCAGTAGATTTTCACAGCTGTCACACAGATACTTGGCTCTCACCAAACTTTCGCAGGTATCACCACAGGTTATTCCGATTTCATCACAGTTTCACATCTGTCACCACAGGTTATGTGGTTATCACCACAGTTTCGCAGGTATAACCCCAGGTTATTCAGAATTCAGCACAATTTCACATCTGTTACCACAGGTTATGTGGTCCAGCTGTCACCACATATTACGTGGCTATCGCACCAGCTGTAGAGCTATAACCACAATTACCCATCTATCACCACAGGTTATTTAAATTTCTGTAGAGTTTCACAACCCTTGCGCCAGGTTATTTAGCACAGATCACAGCTGTCACCAGGGGTTACGTGACCATCGCCAGTATCACAGTTGTTATATAATATTTCTGAGTCCTGATATGATAATTGGTCGAAACTAGAAAGTTTAGCCAACACGTGTACACTCCATGCTTTTCAGTTCTAATGTGACTATAGCTGGCGTTAAGGGAATGTGTGGCGGCCGTAAATTGTCTCCCCGCCTTTCGTCATAATGTAGTTTATATTTTCTTGTCCTTCGGGATCATTGGTTTCTTGTGGAATTTTGAAAATAAATTCAGGCCTTATTGACAAAAACTAGCTGCTCTGGCACAGTAAACTTTTGTACTCAAAGCTTTTCGGATCTATTATTAATTCCTTGCTACCAAAGGATAACTCTTATAGAACATACTATTTTGAATTCAGCAGTTTCACAGCTGTCAGGGTACGTGACTATCACCACAGTTTCACAGTTATCACCACTGGTAATTTAAAGTTTAGCGCTGTTTCACAGCTGTCACCATAGAGTAAATAGCCATCATCGCTGTTTCATAGATATCACCACAGGTCATTTAGTTTTCAGTATAGTTTTATAGCTGTCACGAAAGACAACTCGGCATCACAACAGGTAACTCGGCATCACCACAGTTTCACAGCTTTCTCAATATGTTATTTTGATTTCAGCACAGTTTCACAGCTTCACAACAAATAACATAGCTGTCACCACAGTTTCACAGCATCGTTTCATAGCTGCCACCATAGGTCAAATTGCCATCACCGATGTTTCACAGATATCACCACAGGTTATTTAGTCTTCAGTATAGTTTTATAGCTGTCACAACAGAAAACTCGCAGTCACAACAGGCAACTCGGCATCACAAGAGTTTCACAGCTTTCACAATAAGTTATTTTAATTTCAGCACAGTTTCACAATAAATAACATAGTTGTCATCACAGTTTCACAGCTGTCACCATAAATTATACAGATTTCAGTAGATTTTCACAGCTGTCACACAGATACTTGGCTATCACCAAACTTTCGCAGGTATCGCCACAGGTTATTCCGATTTCATCACAGTTTGATCTGTCACCACAGGTTATGTGGTTATCACCACAGTTTGCCATTGATTACTACAGGCTTTTAGATTTCAGTGCAGTTTCACAGCTGTCGCCAAGGTTATTTAGATTTTAGCACAGGTCACAGCTGTCACCACTGGTTGCCTGGCCATCGCAACAGTTTCACTGTTTGTTTTACTATATAAGGATCATGATGAGGCTCATTGGACGAAACTAGTTAGTTTTGCCCAAGACAACTTGTATACTCCATGCTTTCAGCTCTGTTGTATATTCCTTGCTTCCAAATGATAAGCCTTTCACAGAACATATTTGCTGTGACTAAAGCTGGCGTTAATGGAGTGTGTGGCGGCCGTAAACTGTCTCCCCGCCTTTCGTCACAATGTAGTTTATATTTTCTTGTCCTTCGGGATCATTGATGGAATTATGAAAATATTTCAGGGCCACTGATGAGACCTATTTGGCCGAAACTAGCTGCTCTGGCCCAGAAAACTTGTGCACTCCATGCTTTACGGATCTGTTGTTTATTCCTTGCTTCCAAAGGATAAATCTTTTATGGAACATATATCACAGTATGTTATTTTGAATTCAGCAGTTTCACTGCTGTCACCACAGGCTATGTAACTAGCACCACGTTTTCACAGCTATCATCACAGGTTATTTATAATTCAGCATCGCTTCATAGATGTAACTATAGGTTAAATGGCCATCATCGCTGTTTTACATATATCACCCCAGGTCATTTAGTTTTCAGTATAGTTTTATAGCTGTCACAGCAGACAACTCGGCATCACAACAGGTAAATCGGCATCACCACAGTTTCACAGCTTTCTCAATATGTTATTTTGATTTCAACACAGTTTTACAGCTTCACATCAGATAACATAGCTGTCACCACAGTTTCACAGCTGTCTCCACAAAGTATACAGCTTTCAATACATTTTCACTGCTGTCACACAGATACTTGGCTATCATCAAACTTTGGCAGGTATCACCACAGGTTATTCAGATTTCAGCACAGTTTCACAGCTGTCACCACATGTTAAGTGGCTATCCCCACAGTGTGCCATCAATCACCAAGGACCTGTACATTCCATGCTTTTAGGCTCTGTTGTATATTCCTTGCTTCCAAATGATAAGCCTTTCATAGAGCATATTTGCTGTGACTATAGCTGGCGTTAATAGAGTGTGTGGCGGCCGTACACTTTCTCCCCGCCTTTCGTCAAAATGTAGTTTCTATTTTCTTGTCCTTCGGGATTATTGGTGGAATTTATAAAATATTTCAGTGCCACTGATGAGACCTATTTGCCCGAAACTAGCTGTTCTGGCCCAGAAAACTTGTGCATTCCATGCTTTACGGATTAGTGTTTATTCCTTGCTTCCAAAGAATAACTCTTTTATGGAACATATTTCACAGTAACTTATTTTGAATTCAGCAGTTTCACTGCTGTCACCACAAGCTACGTGACTAGCACCACTATTTCACAGCTGTCATCACAGGTTATTTATAATTCAGCATCGCTTCATAGCTGTCACCATAGGTTAAATGGCCATCATCGCTGTTTCACAGATATCACCACAGGTCATTTAGTTTTCAGTATATTTTTATAGCTGTCACAACAGACAACTTGGCATCACAATAGGTAAATCGGCATCACCACGGTTTCACAGCTTTCTCAATATGTTATTTTGATTTCAACACAGTTTTACAGCTTCACATCAGATAACATAGCTTCCACCACAGTTTCATAGGTGTCACCACAAAATTATACAGATTTCAGTACATTTCCACAGCTGTCACACAGATACTTGGCTATCACCAAACGTTCGCAGGTATCACCACAGGTTATTCCGATTTCGGCACAGTTTCATAGCTGTCACCACAGGTTAAGTGGCTATCACCACATTTTGCCATCAATCACCACGGACTTGTACATGCCATGCTTTTAGGCTCTGTTGTATATTCCTTGCTTACAAACGATAAACCTTTCATAGAACATATCTGATGTGAATATAGCTGGCGTTAAGGGAGTCTTTGGCTGCCGTAAAATGTCTCTTCGCCTTTCGTCATTATGTTGTCAATAATTTCTTGTCCTTCGCGATCATTGGTTTATTTTGGAGTTTTCAAAATATTTCAGGGTCAATGATGAGGCTGAATTGGCCAAAACCAGCGGCTCTGGTCCAGAAAACTTGTGCACTCCATGCTTTTCTGATATGTTGTTTATGCCTTGCTTCCAAAGGATAACTCCTTTATAGAACATAATTCACAGTAGGCTATTTGAATTCGGCAGTTTCACAGCTGTCACCACCAGCTACGTAACTAACACCCACTATCATAGCTATCACCACAGATATTCATAATTCTGCCTCATTTCACAGCTGCCATCATAGGTAAAATGGCCATCACCGCTTATTCACAGATATCACCACAGGTTATTTAGTTTTGAGTATAGTTTTATAGCTGTCACAACAGACAACTCAGCATCACAACAGGAAACTCGGCATCAGAGCTTTCTCAATGTGTTTTTTGTTTATTTCAGCACAGTTTTACAGCTTCACAGCAGATAACATAGCTGTCAACATTGTTTCACAGCTATCACCAAAAATTATACAAATTTCAGCACAGTTTTACAGCTTCACAACAGATAACACAGCTGTCAACACAGTTTTACAGCTTCACATCAGATAACATAGCTGTCACCACAGTTTCACAGCTGTCACCACAATTTTATGCAGATTTCAGTACATTTTCACAGCTGTCACACAGATACTTGGCCATCACCAAACTTTGGCAGGTATCACCACAGGTTATTCAGATTTCAGCACAGTTTCACAGCTGTCACCACAGGTTAAGTGACTATCCCCAAAGTTTGCCATCGATCACCACGGACTTGTACATTCCATGCTTTAAGGCTCTGTTGAATATTCCCTGCTTCCAAATGATAAGCCTTTCATAGAACGTATTTGCTGTGACTATAGCTAGCGTTAATGGAGTGTGTGGCGGCCGTAAACTGTCTCCCCGACTTTCGTCTCAATGTAGTTTAAATTTTCTTGTCCTTCGGGATCATTGCTGGAATTTTGAAAATATTGCAGGGCCACTGATGAGACCTATTTGGCCGAAACTAGCTGCTCTGGCCCAGAAAACTTGTGCACTCCATGCTTTACGGATCTTTTCTTTATTCCTTGCTTCCAAACGATAACTCTTTCATGGAACATATTTCAAAGTAACTAGCACCACTGTTTCAAAGATATCATCACAGGTTATTTATAATTCAGCATCAATTCATAGCTGTCACCATAGTTTAAATGGCCATCACCACAGGTTAACACCCACTATCATTGCTATCACCACAGGTATTCATAATTCTGACTCACTTCACAGCTGTCACCATAGGTTAAATGGTCATCACCGCTGTTTCACAGACATCACCACAGGTTATTTAGTTTTCAGTATAGTTTTATAGCTGTCACAACAGACAACTCAGCATAACAACAGGAAACTCGGTATCATTGCTTTCTAAATGTGTTATTTTGATTTCAGCACAGTTTTACTGCTTCAAAACAGATAACATAGCTGTCAACATGGTTTCACAGCTATCACCACAAATTATACAGATTTCAGCACAGTTTTTCATCTTCCAAACAGATAACATAGCTGTCAACACAGTTCTACAGCTTCACATCAGATATCATAGCTGTCACCACAGTTTCACAGCTGTCACCACAAATTATACAGATTTCAGTACATTTTCACAGCTGTCACACAGATACTTGGCTATCACAAAACTTTGGCAGGTATCACCACAGGTTTTATAGATTTCAGCACAGTTTCACAGCTGTCACCACAGGTTAAGTGGCTATCCCCACAGTGTGCCATCAATCACCACGGACTTGTACATTCCATGCTTTTAGGCTCTGTTGTATATTCCCTGCTTCCAAATGATAAGCCTTTCATAGAACATATTTGCTGTGACTATAATTCAGCATCAATTCATAGCTGTCACCATAGGTTAAATGGCCATCATCGCTGTTTCACAGATATCACCACAGGTCATTTAGTTTTCAGTATAGTTTTATAGCTGTCAAAACAGACAACTCGGCATCACAACAGGTAAATCGGCACCACCACAGTTTCGCAGCTTTCTCAATATGTTATTTTGATTTCAACACAGTTTTACAGATTCACATCAGATAACATACCTTCCGCCACAGTTTCACAGCTGTCACCACAAATTATACAGATTTCAGTACATTTCCACAGCTGTCACACAGATACTTGGTTATCACCAAACTTTCGCAGGTATCACCACAGGTTATTCCGATTTCAGCACAGTTTCACAGCTGTCACCGCAGGTTAAGTGGCTATCACCACAGTTTGCCATCAATCACCACGGACTTGTACATTCCATTCTTTTAGGCTCTGTTGTATATTCCTTGCTTACAAACGATAAACCTTTCATAGAACATATTTGATGTGAATATAGCTGGCGTTAAGGGAGTCTTTGGCTGCCATAAAATGTCTCTCCACCTTTCGTCACAATGTAGTCTATAATTTTTTGTCCTTCGGGATCATTGGTTTATTGTGGAATTTTTAAAATATTTTAGGGCCAATGATGAGGCTGAATTGGCCGAAACCAGCTGCTCTGGTCCAGAAAACTTGTGCACTCCTTGCTTTTCTGATCTGTTGTTTATGCCTTGCTTCCAAAGGATAACTCCTTTATAGAACATATTTCACAGTAGGCTATTTGAATTCAGCAGTTTCACAGCTGTCACCACAAGCTAGGTAACTAACACCCACTATCATTGCTATCACCACAGGTATTCATAATTCTGACTCACTTCACAGCTGTCACCATAGGTTAAATGGTCATCACCGCTGTTTCACAGACATCACCACAGGTTATTTAGTTTTCAGTATAGTTTTATAGCTGTCACAACAGACAACTCAGCATAACAACAGGAAACTCGGTATCATTGCTTTCTAAATGTGTTATTTTGATTTCAGCACAGTTTTACTGCTTCAAAACAGATAACATAGCTGTCAACATGGTTTCACAGCTATCACCACAAATTATACAGATTTCAGCACAGTTTTTCATCTTCCAAACAGATAACATAGCTGTCAACACAGTTCTACAGCTTCACATCAGATATCATAGCTGTCACCACAGTTTCACAGCTGTCACCACAAATTATACAGATTTCAGTACATTTTCACAGCTGTCACACAGATACTTGGCTATCACAAAACTTTGGCAGGTATCACCACAGGTTTTATAGATTTCAGCACAGTTTCACAGCTGTCACCACAGGTTAAGTGGCTATCCCCACAGTGTGCCATCAATCACCACGGACTTGTACATTCCATGCTTTTAGGCTCTGTTGTATATTCCCTGCTTCCAAATGATAAGCCTTTCATAGAACATATTTGCTGTGACTATAGCTGGCGTTAATTGAGTGTGTGGCGGCCGTAAACTGTCTCCCCGCCTTTCGTCACAATGTAGTTTATATTTTCTTGTCCTTCGGGATAATTGATGGAATTTTTAAAATATTTCAGGGCCACTGATGAGACCTATTTGGCAGAAACTAGCTGCTCTGGCCCAGAAAACTTGTGCACTCCATGCTTTACGGATCTGTTGTTTATTCCTTGCTTCCAAACGATAACTCTTTTATGGAACATATTTCACAGTAAGTTATTTTGAATTCAGCAGTCTTACTGCTGTCACCACAGGCTACGTGACTAGCACCACTGTTTCACAGCTGTCACCATAGGTTAAATGGCCATCATCGCTGTTTCACAGATATCACCACAGGTCATTTAGTTTTCAGAATAGTTTTATAGCTGTCACAGCAGACAATTCGGCATCACAACAGGTAAATCGGCATCACCACAGTTTCACAGCTTTCTCAATATGTTATTTTGATTTCAACACAGTTTTACAGCTTCACATCAGATAACATAGCTTCCACCACAGTTTCACAGCTGTCACCACAAATTATACAGATTTCAGTACATTTCCACAGCTGTCATACAGATACATGGTTATCACCAAACGTTCGCAGGTATCACCAAACGTTATTCAGATTTCAGCACAGTTTCACAGCTGTCACCACAGGTTAAGTGGCTATCACCACAGTTTGCCATCAATCACCACGGACGTGTACATTCCATGCTTTTAGGCTATGTTGAATATTCCTTGCTTACAAATGATAAACCTTACATAGAACATATTTGATGTGAATATAGCTGGCGTTAAGGTAGTCTTTGGCTGCCGTAAAATGTCTCCGCCTTTCGTCATTATGTTGTCTATAATTTCTTGTCCTTCGGGATCATTGGTTTATTGTGGAATTTTTAAAATATTTCAGGGTCAATGATGAGGCTGAAATGGCCGAAACCAGCTGCTCTGGTCCAGAAAACTTGTGCACTCCATGCTTTTCTGATCTGTTGTTTATGCCTTGCTTCCAAAGAGTATCTCCTTTATAGGACATATTTCACAGTAGGCTATTTGAATTCAGCAGTTTCACAGCTTTCACCACAAGCTACGTAACTAACACCCACTATCATAGCTATCACCACAGGTATTCATAGTTCTGCCTCATTTCACAGCTGTCACCATAGGTTAAATGGCCATCACCGCATATTCACAGATATCACCACAGGTTATTTAGTTTTCAGTATAGTTTTATAACTCTCACAACAGAGAACTCAGCATCACAACAGGAAACTCGGTATCACAGCTTTCTCAATGTGTTATTTTGATTTCAGCACAGTTTTATAGCTGCACAACAGATAACATAGCTGTCAACATAGTTTCACAGCTATTACCACAAATTATACAGATTTCAGTACATTTTCACAGCTGTCATACAGATACTTGGCTATCACCAAACTTTCGCAGGTATCACCTCAGGTTATTCAGATTTCAGCACAGTTTCACAGCAGTCACCACAGGTTAATATGTGGCTATCACCACAGTTTGCCATCAATCACCACGGGCTATTTAGATTTCAATACAGTTTCACAGCTGTCACCCTAGATTATTTAGATTTTAGCACAGGTCAAAACTGTCACCACTGGTCGCCTGGCCATCGCAACTGTTTCACATTTTTTTTTGTTTGTTTGTTTTTTGTACTATTTCAGGGTCCTGATGAGGGTCATTGGACGAAACAAGTTAGTTTGGCCAAGGAATACATGTATACTTTATGCATTTCATAGAACATATTTGATGTGACTATAGCTGGCATTAAGGGAGTGTGTGGCGGCCGTAAAATGTATCCCCGCCTTTCGTCATAGGTAGTTTATATGTTCTTCTCCATCGGGATCATTGGTTTATTGTGGAATTTTGAAATTATTTCAGGGCCACTGTTGAGGCCTAATTGGCCGAAACTAGCTGTTCCGGGCCAGAAAACTTGTGCACTCCAACCTTTTAGGATCTGTTGTTTATTCCTTGCTTCCAAAGTGTAACTCTTTTATAGAACATATTTCCGGTTGGTGTTTTTGAATTCAGCAGTTCCACAGCTGCCACCACATGCTACGTGACTAGCACCACAGTTTCACAGCTTTCACCACAGGTTATTTATAATTCTGCATCGTTTAATAGCTGTCACCATAGATTAAATTGCCATCACCGCCGTTTGACAGATTTCACCATAGGTTATTTAGTCTTCAGTATAGTTTTATAACTGTCACAACGGAAAACTCGCAATCACAACAGATAACTCGGCATCACCACAGGTTTACAGCTTTTTTTTTATTTCAGCACAGTTTCACCGCTTCACAACAGATAACATAGCTGTCACCACAGTTTCACAGCTGTCACCACAGATTAAAGATTTCAGCACTTTTTCACAGCTGTAACACAGATACTTGGCTCTCACCAAACTTTGGCAGGTATCACCACAGGTTAATCAGATTTCAGCACAATTTCACAGCTGTAACCGAAGATTATGTGGCTATGACCACCGTCTTATAGCTACCACCACAGGTTATTTATAATTCAGCACCGTTTCACAGCTGTCCAAATGTCCATCACCGCTGTTACACAGATTATCACCGCAGGTTATAGTGTCAACTCGGCATCACAACAGGTAACTCAGCATCACCACAGTTTATCAGCTTTTCCATATGTTCTGTTGATTTCAGCACAATTTCACATTTCGTGTTGTGAAGCTCTAGTGATAGCCATTTTTCCTGAGGTGACAGTGTGAAATGGAGGTGATAGCCATATTACATACATTAATGGCTATGGGACTCAGATGATAGCAATACAACCTGAGGTGATATCGTTGTTACCTGTAGGGACAGCTCTGAAACTCGGGTGATAACCATTCTAACTGTTGTGACAATTATTAATCATAGTTGACTGCTGTATTACCCGTGGTGACGACTGTCAAACTTAGGTGATAGCGATCTTACTTTTGCGAAGGGAAGCTGAGAAAGTCAGGTGATAGCCATATTACTTGCTGTGATAGCTGAAAACTAAAATGATAGCCATACTACCTATAGTGACAGCGGTGAAACTGAAATTATTGCTATATAATGTGTCGACAGCTGTGAAACTAAAGTGATAGCCATATAACCTGTGGTGATGTGATGAAAGCTAAGAAATTGAGGTGATGGCGATATTACCTTTGGCGATGGCTGTTAAACTCTGGCGATAACCATACTACCTGGGGTTATAGCCATATTACCTGTGATGACAGCTGTGAAACTTGAAAAATCACGTGATAGCCATATTTCTTGTGGTGATATCTGTGAGACTTATTTGAAAGCCTTACCACCTACGGCGACATTTGTGAAACTGAAACGATAGCCATAATATGGTAGTGGTAACTGCTACTCGGGTAATGACCATATAGCCTCTGGGAATAGCTGTCAAGCTAAGGGGATAGCCAAACAAGCTATGGGAAAAGCTGTGAAACAGACTTGACTGCTGTATTACCTGTGGTGGCAGCTGTCCAACTGAGGTGACAGGCATATAACCTGTAATGCTAGCTGTGCAATTCAGATGATAGTCATACTGTTTCTTGTGAAACTCAGGTGATAGCTATATTACCTGAGGTGTAAGATGCGAAACTGAGGTGACAGCCTTATAACCTGTGGTGGTAGCTGCAAAACGGAGGTTATAGCCATATTACCGGCGGTGATGCGTCTGACTGGCGATCAGAAGTACGCGGGTTCGATGCTTGCCGGGGTTGGCAGTATTCTTTCGTTGAGATTGATTATGAAATCTTTTCTACGGTCATTCTTTCCAGGAAAATTCTGGATAGGTAACCTGACTGGCTCAAAAATGACAAAATAGTGTTGATTTGGCCATTAAACTCCAATGCAAACAAAAACTGTGAACTCCTGTGATAGCATTAATTACTACCTGTTGTGACAGCGGGGAAAATCAGGTGTTAACCATCCTAGTTGAAGTGACAGTTGTGAAACAGAGGTGATTGTTGTATCACCTGTTGTGACAGATGTCAACCGAGATGATAGCCGTATTGCCTGTAACGATAGCTCTGAAATTCAGGTGATACTTATTTTTTGTGGGAAGCTCAGATGAAAGTCATAGTTCCTGTCGTAAAAGCTGTGAAATGGAGGTAATATCCATATTACCTCTGATGATAGCTGTGAAACTCAGTTGGCAGCAATATAACCTGTGGTTACATCTGTCAAACTGAGGTGACAGCCATGTTACCTGTAGTGATAGCTGTGAAACTCAGGTGATAACCATTCTACCTGTTGTGTCAAGTGTGAAACACAGTGGATTGCTATATTACCTTTGGTGATAGCTATCAGTCTGATGTGATAGCGATACGGCCAGGTGATAACCATACTACCTGCGATAACCACACTACCTGTTCTGAGATTTGTGAAACGGAGGTCATTGCTTAATAATCTGTGGTGACAGCCGTAAAACTGAGGTGTTTGTCATACCACCTATGGTGGTAGCTGTGAAATTTGGTTTAAAAATAGAGGTGAAGGCAATGATCAGGAACGAATACAATTACCCAAAATCTCCTAACAGAGACACCAATGGGAAAGAAATACGAACATAAAATAGCTAAACCCTAATGAAAACATCACAAGCGGATAGCCAAAATCACATAGTTTCACACAAAATGGCCAAACAGCTGTAGAAAATAAAAAGACATAAGCAATACATACATGCGAAGACGCAATATAGCAAAAATAAACCACAACAGAAGAACCGCCTTGGAACGGTCAGCAAAAGACTTCCACTCGGGGGCTTAAATCGATTGTACATGGCTTTGGTTCTTTTATGGTTTAGATAAATAATCGTATAAGTCCGCATTAGGTCACATCACATGTGATGACAGCTGTGAAACTGGAAACTCAGGTGATGGCCATATTACCTGTGGTGATATCTGTAAGACTAATCTGAAAACCTTACTACCTGGGGTGACAGCTGTGAAACTGCGGTGATAGCCATATTATATATAGCGGTAACTGTTATTCAGGTGGCGGCCATATATAGCCTGTGGTGATAGGGGTGACTGCTGCACTACCTGTGGTGACAGCTGCCAAACCGAGGTGATATGTATATTACCGTTAATGACAGGTGTAAAATAGGTGATAGTCCTACTACTTCTTGTGTAATACAGGTGACAGCCATATTACCCGAGGTGAAAGATATGAAACTGAGATGACAGCCATATTACCCGTGGTGGCAGCTGTTAAAGCCAAATTCCGTGCTCAGGTCTAATAGCCTTACTACCTGTGGTGACAGCTGGGAAACTCATGTGATATCCATACTCAATTTAGTGACAGCTATGAACAGAGGCGATTGCTATATTATCTTTGTTGACAGCTGTAAAACACAGGCGATAACCGTATAACCTGCGATGATAGCTGTGAAAATCAGGTGATAGTCATATTTCTTGTTGTGAAGCTCAGGCGATAGCCATATTTCCTGAGATGACAGCTATGAAACGGAGGTGATAGCCATATTACCTATGGTGATAGCTGTGAACTCTGGTGAAAACAATATGAACTGTGGTGACAGCTGTTAAACTTAGGTGATAGCCATGTTACCTGCAGTGATAGCTTTGAAATTCGTCCGATAACCATACTTCCTGTTGTAAAAAGGTGAAACATAATTGATTGCTATAATTATTACCTATGGTGACAGCTGTAAACTGATGTGATAGCGAAATAACCTTTGGCGATATATATGAATATTCTGGTGATAGCCATACTACCTGCTGTGAAGGAAAGCTGAGAAAGTCAGGTGTTAGTCATATTACTTGTGGTGATAGCTGTGAAACTAAGGTGATAATCATAATACCTCTAGTGACAGCGGTGAAACTGAAGTTATTGCTATAATATACAAGGTGACATTGTGGAACTGAGGTGATAGCCATATTACCTGGCGTGTTGTGGTGATCCCTGAAAAACTCGGGTGATAGCGATATTGACTTTGTTGATAGTTGTGAAACTCTAGGAACAATACTACCCATTGCGACTTTTGTGAGACAGAGGCCATTGATCAATAACATGTGGTGACATTTGTAAAACTGAAGAGTTAGCCATATAACCTGTGGTGAGAGCAGTGAAACTTGGGTTCCAGTCATATCACCTGTGGTGATAGCTGTGAAACTCAGTTGATAGCCATATTTCATGCGGTGATATCTGTGAGAATAAGTTCAAAGCCATACAAGCCAAAATATTAATGGTAAAAGCTGTGTACGGCATCAGTTGTGATAGCCATTCTACCTGGCCATTCAACCTGTGGTGACAGCCGTATAACTCAGGGAACAGCCTCATTACCTGTGGTGGTAGCTGTGAAACTCACCCGTGTAGACATACATGTATATGACTCAGTTGACAGTCATTCTTGCTGTGATGATAGCTGTGCGCTAAGATCATAGCCATATTAACTGTGGCAATAGCTGAGATTTGTTTGTCTTTGGTTTTTACGTCCAAGGCAACACCATTTAGGAGATTTAGGGGTTGCTTTCTGTTTTGAGGGATTTTTACCTGACACTGAGATAAACTGACATCTAAAGGCCTACCGCACAAAGAAACCGCAAGGGTTTAAAAGACGGTCCGTCTCGCACCACTTTTCCTGGAAAGAACTGAACAAATTATTTGTCTAAATCGCGACGGAAGTAAGGGCGAGGATTGTGGCCACGTAAAATCGATTTAAGCCCCCCGGTGGAAATCTTCCACTGACCGTTCCAAGGCGGCTCTTCTGTGGCGATTTATTTATGTTGTTGTTTGTTGCTTACTGTGTGTATCACTTGTGTCTTTTAATTTTGGATGGCCATATGGCCATTTTGTGGGAAAGTAACTGTCCTTATGGCCTTCCTTTGTTTAGGTTTCCATTATGGTCTGGTCGCTTAATGTTTGTATTTCTTTCCCTTTGGTGTCTTTTTTGGGTGGAGTAAGTTAATTGTATCAATTCCTGATCTTTGTTTTACTTCTACTTTTTAGATCTTCTAAGCGGTAAGACGTAATTGCATCGATTCCTGATCATTGCCTTCAGTTCGATTCCATTAACGTTTCTAACACGTTTACAGACGTCATTTTATTGTGCGAATATTTCGGCAATGTTTCAAAAACGTCATTTATCAAGGGCGTCTCTTGCCTGATGCCTCCAGTTGACCTGTCTTACGAGCTACCTCGGTCGGTGTGTGCTGGGAGGGGGATGTGCTGTGTTTGCCGGATCTTGTCCATCATCCGTTTCGGTTTCAGAACTTTTGGGTTGAGACACACTGATGAAGATTAAATATCAGAAAGGCCTCTGTGTCACTAAATTAGGTATAATTACGCCTTAATTATCAAACGTTTCTCTGCTTACATTTGCGAATGATTTCATAAATGTTATTATACCCGCTTTTTCAAAGAAAAATCGGGTATATTGTTTTCGTACCAGAGTTGAGTGCGTCTGTCCGTCCGTCTGTCTGTCCGTCCGTCACGTTTCTTGTAAATGGATCTCCTCTGCAACCACTGAAGTTACACTTTCGAAACTTTGCATGTGGATAGTTCATGGTATGTAGATGGCAGTGGGTTACTTTTTGTGACCTTGAACCCAACGTGGCCCCAAGGTCAAAAGTCAGAAAGTAGGACATTATCATATCTTCTAAACTGTTGGGATTGCACTTCCGAAACTTGATTATTGGATAGCCCTTGGAATGTAGAACATATTGGAATACTTTTCGTGTGACCTTGACTCCAACATGACCCCTGGGTCAAAGGTCAAAAAGTATGACTTTATCATATCTTCTAACCTGTTGGGATTGCACTGCCGAAAATTGATTATTGGATAGCCCTTGGAAGTAGAACATATTGGAATACTTTTCGTGTGACCTTGACGACAACATGGCCCCAGGGTCAAAGGTAAAAAATATGACATTGCCATATCTTTAGTGTTATTCACAGAAAAATCGGGTATTTGCGATGGTATACCATCGACTGTGCCATCTAGTTTTGATGCTTTAATCACAATTTTAATGACATTATAAAACATTGGAAAATGCATTAGCTCTTCAATTCAGTACTTCTGTCAATGGGGCCCATTGTGAAAACACACACATCTTACACTGCTTTCTGTCAATTTTTCTCCATCTGTGGAAGTTTGTGACACTTTTCTTAATTCTGGTTCAAATTTAGATAAATGATGTTCATTAGAACAGACTCTTCGAAGCAGTTAGAAAAAAACGACCAGTGGGTCACGTATACCCCAGGCCGGCGCCACCCTCTAATATAGCTTTTGAGCTGGTATGTAATATGAATGAAGAAGTCAAGAAGCTATAAGAATCTATATATGTGCTTGTAAGAGCTAAACCAAACATAAAAATTCTAAATGGACCACCGAGTGAGGGCATCAAAGTTACTGAAGGGTTGGGGGCATCAATGTTACTGAAGCAGCAGGGTGGGATATGCATCAATAAAATCTTTTGACTGCTAAGCAAACTCGATGCAAGTATAAATTGGATTTGTCTTAGAGTTAAGAACATACAGGCATCTATAAACTTTGTCATAAAACTTTAAACAAATGTAAAATTTCTAAGTCTGTGACCTTGAGATCACCTTGGGTGGGGGAAGGACAAACATAACGAAATCTTTGGACTGGTTTGCAACATTGATGCAAGTATCAACTGAATTTGTGTTAGAGTTTAGAACATACAGGCATCTATAAACTTTGTCATAAAACTTTGACCAAATATAATTTTTTAAGTCTTTGACCTTGACCTCAAGGTCACTGTGGGGCTAGGACATGCATCAATGATATCTTTAGACCAGTATGTAACTTCAGTGTAAGTATCAACTAAATCTATCAAAGGGTTCAGAAGATATAATCTCTTAGAAACTTTGACGCAAAACTTTAACAACAATGTTAACGGACGGAAGAAGGATGGACGGACGGACGGACAGATGGACGGACGGACGTTCTCACAAATGGATAGTTATGTGGCTATTTTTGGCAGGATCGATACTTAAGTGGCTACTTTTAGCCACAGAAAAGAAGTAATTTCGGTGTCTAACGGAATAAATCCTATTGACTTACATTGATTCTGTCCATTTACATAGCCACCAAACTATCCATTTGTTGGTGCGGACAGACGAAAAGACGGACGGAAGAACGGCAGGACGAAAGCATTATACCCCATAGCATACCTCGTATACCGGGGGTATAATGAGTACATAGTACGTCTATGCTGTGGATAAGATTATGGTAAAAATGTATGCCCTTGCCAACCCTACTTTCATCTATATGAAGTGGGGTCTAAATGGGTATGCATTTCCCGGACTTGTTAGTTTGTTTTAACAGTATAGGCATGATTTATTTCAACAGCAGCTTTGTGACCATAAAGTATCTCAGTGGCTCAGTTGAATGCGCAAGTTGCTAATGATCAGCTCGTGCGATTGATCCTCTCTAGGCTGAGGATGTTTCTTGCAAGTGATCTTGATCACGAACTATGTTCTATAGCATTTCGACCTCTTCTGCTTATCTAAAGACCGTTGTCAGTTTCTAAAAGACGAATGTGCACTATACTTGCACTGGTTATCAGCATATTGATGATCTATTTACATTTTTCTAATGAGTCCTGTGAACTCGCTATGTCCCAATCTATAAGTTCCACTGCAAAATTATGTGTACAAAACACAGTTTTCCTAAGTATTTCGAAATAATGGTGAGTCTTGGGACTTGCAAAATTTAATTTGTAAGTCCCTCGGAGAAATTATGAGTTGTTTGTTTGATTTGAGGTTTAACGTCCCCGTCAACACTGTAAAGATAATTTTGGAGACGTTGCTTCCAATTTTGTGGGTTTATTTGTCGATTCCTGATCATTGCCATCACATCTATTTTGTGTGCTGGTGGATGAACAAACAAATGGACAGAAAAATAGGTCCCTAAGTCGTGCCATGTTAAAAGCAGGCATGACCAAAAAAAAAAAAAAAAAAACTGAAAGTAAGCAAGAAAACAACTGAATTTCGTTGCCAGACAATATTTCATTTATTTCTTAATTATAATTCATTTCAATGCTTCCAGCCTTTAGCGTCTTTTACTGTCCTTCTTCCCCTCGATGTTGATTCTGAAACACAAGGAAAATTCCATCACAATTTAAATATAAAAGACTGACAGATACTAATGGTCATTTTTGAGAGGGATGCGAGTCATGCAAACGTGCACACATGTACACATGCACATATGTATGCATGCACAAACACATGCACACAAACATGCATACATGCACAAACACATATGCATGCACACACACGCTTGCATGCGCACACACAAATGCATGCATGCACTCTTGCATGCACACATACATACAGCATGTACATGAGTGTGCACACACGCAAGCATGCATACAAGCACACATGCATGCACACATACACTCATGCAAGCATGCATACACACACTCATGCAAGCATGCACACATACATGCATGTATGCACTCACATATGCAGGCATGCATACATGCACACATGCATGCATGCACACGCACACACAGGTATGCATGTATAAATGCAATATCCCCACCCCTAACAGCTTGGTTGTGCGAGGGAGATGATAACTGTTTATGTGTGTTTATGAAGAAAAAAAGAAAAGAAAAGAAAAAAACAAACAAATTTCCATTCCTCCACCGGCGTTTGAACTCACGACCCTCTGATTCATAATCGACAATCTGATTCGTAGTCCAGCACTCTATCGACTCCACTGGCACACGTTTCTTACGCTATGCTATGCATCACAAAACATACAATATACAAATACCCAAAGTGACAAAAGGCCATAACTCATGAATTATTTTTTTGGAATTTAGTCAAAAGTTCATCAGGTCATCTACTCATCACAACCAATCTATTTACCAACTTTCAAGGCTCTAGCTCTTATAGTTTTTGAGATATTTTGCTGACAAAATTTTATAAAAAAAAAAATTCAAAGGGTAATAACACTTGAAAATGGCATAATCCGGATAAGGAGAAAAAACACGTGTCTGCTAATTTTACATGAGAAGATTATATATGAAATTTCAAAACCCTAGCATACACGGTTCTTAAGTTATGCTATGCATCACAAAATATACAGAGGTACAATGTACAAATGTCCAAAGTGACAACGGATCATAACTCATCACCACAAATCTATTCACCAACTTTCAAGGCTCTAGCTTCAATGGATTTTGAGATATTTTGCTGACAAAATTTTATCAAAATAAAAATCAAGGCAATAACTCTTGAAAGGGGCATAATCCGAATGAGAAAAAAAATCGTGTCTCCTAATTTTCCATGACGAATCCATATATTACATTTCAAAGCCCAACCATACATGGTTCTTAAGTTATGCTATGTATCACAAAGCATACAATGTACAAATACCCAAAGTAACAAAGGGTCATTACTCATGAAGTATTTTTCGGAATTTAGTCAAAAGTTAATGAAGTCATCTAATCATCACCACCAAATTATTCACAAATTTTCAAGGCTCTAACTCTTCTAGGTTTTGAGATATTCTGCTGAAAAGATTTTATCAAAAAGAAAAATTCAAACTCTTGATAGGGATGAGAAAATAATACGTGTCACCTAATTTTCTATGAGGTATCCATATATGAAATTTCAAAATCCTAGCATATAGGTTCTTAGGTTATGTTATGCATAAAAAGCGTAACGGACGGACGGACAGACGGACGAACGAAGCAGAATCAATATGTCCTTCCAACTTCTTTGAAGTTGGGGGTATAATGAACATGGACAGATCTATACATTTTACAGAAATTTTAAAATGTGTAACATTCGTCACAATAGAGCTAAAGTTATACCTATATACTTGCATATTTTTATATTCTAAAAGTGACGAAAAACTACTATGTGTTTATCTATACCTCTCAAACATGCATATTTGGCTTGAAGATTGTTAGATACATGTAGTACACTAGCTGGTCATAATAATGTAGAAGGCGAGGCAATGATCAGGAATCGATACCATTAACCTACAACTCCCATCAGAGACACCAAAGGGAAAGAACCGCAAACATGAAACAACAGACCCTAATGGAAACATCAATAGCGGCTAGCCAAAAGGACAGTTACTTTCCCACAAAATAGCCAATAGGCTATCCAAAATAAAATGATATAAGCGACACAAACACCCAAAGACAAACCATAACGAAAATAAACAACGACAGAAGAACGGCCTTGAATAAGTAATGTTTACAGATTCATGGCCTTGTTGACAGTTGCATGGGCAATGCTGATAACTGTATGAGCCAAGATGGCAGCTATAAGAGTAGTTATATGATTCATGATGGTAGCGACGGTATATGAATCATGGGGACAGCTGTATGACACACAATTACAGCAGTACGAATCATGGCGATAGCTGTATAACAAATGGTGATAGCTATAAGAGTAATTATAAGAGTAAGACTAAAATATGATTCATGGTGAAAGCTGTACGAGTCATGGTGATGGCTTTTTGAGTTATAGTGAGAGTTTGAAGATTAATCATAACAGCTGCATGAGTATTTGTGGTAACTGCATGAGTCATGTTGACAGTTGTATGAGTCATGGTGATAGCTGTATGTGCAAAGGTAATACAGGCGTATTCGTGATAGCAATATGATTCGTGGGGATAGCTGAATGAGTCATGATGACAGCTAAATGAATCATGATGATAGTTGTATGAGTTATGAAGGCAGCTAAGGGTGACATCTTGATAGCCATTTGATACATGGTAATAACTGTATGATGTTCTATATAATGGGCAATCCTTTGGAAGCAAAGGCTCCAATACGGAACCGAAACCCGTAGTGTACAAGTTTTTTCTGGGACAGACTAGCTAGTTTCCACAATTAGGCCTAGCCAGTGACCCTCAACTATTCTCAAATTTTCGCAGTGGAATTAATGATCCAAAATGACTTGAAAATATAACCCACGCTATGATCAAGGGCAGGGAGACGTTTGACGGCCGCCACACATTCCCTAAATACAAGCTGTGGTGAAGTCATATATAATAATCCTTTGGAAGCAAGGACTACAACACGGAACAGAAAATCATAGTGTACAGGGTTATCTGGGCTATGTGATTCTTGTGATAGTCATTGTGACAACTGTATTGGTCTTGTGACAGCTTTATACGTCATAAGGACAGCTGTATGAATCATAGTGGCAGCTTTATGAGTCATGGTGATAACTTTAGGAGTCAATGTGCTAGCTGTGTGAGTTGTGGTGATGGCTGTATAAGTCATATTAACACCAGTATGAGTAATGGGAATAGCTATAGGAGTAATGTTGGAAGCTGTTTAAGTCCTGGTAATAGCTACCAGAGCCATGACAATAAATGAATGTGTCCCTGTGGTAGTGATACATACATGTACCAGTCGTAGTGATTGCTGTAGTCGTCGCGGTGGCAGCGGTTTAAGTCATGGTGACAGCTCAGTGTGTGTGTGTGTGTGTGCGTGCGTGCGTGCTGGGGCATGTTTCGTCCCACCAACAGCTAAGATCATATAGAAACGGGACCTCGGTTTAAAGATTTATCCAAAAGTCTGCAGAATAAAAAGCTGAAAGGTTGCCTTTGAAAATAAAGAACACATACAAGAACGATAATCGGAGACTCGGTTTTATTGAGTCTCTTCATGCACAGCAATATAGTTTGCAAGGCTGCATACGCCTCCTACCACCGGCTTAAGCGATATTCGATTTTCAAACGCAATAATCCCAGAGGCTAAGAAAATATAATCTGCACTATGATGAAGGACGGGGAGACTTTTTACGGCCGCCACACGGCACTTAACACCAGCTGCAGTGAGGTAAGGGTTGCCTTTGGAAACAAATCAAATAAAAGAACGAAAATCGGAGACTCGGTTTTATTGAGTACCTTCAGAAACAGCAATATAGTTTGCAAGGCGTATGATCCCAAAGGAAAAGGAAATATAATCTGCACTAAGAAAATATGATCTGCCCAAATCGAACCCAAGATACCTGGTTTCTAAGACGAGTAGCTTAACCGCTACACCCGCGGAGGCTTTAATGGTGGTGACAGCTGAATGAGTCATGGTGATAACATTGTAAGTCATGGGGCTAGCTGTATTAGTCATGGGGACAGTTGTGTGAGCAATGGTGAGAGCTATATGAGTCATGCTGATAGCTGTATGCGTCATGATGACAGCTGTATGTGTCATGGCGACCGCTGTGTGAGACATGATGACACCTGAAGTAGTCATGGTGACAGTTGTAGGAGTCGTGAGGACAGCAGCTGTGTGCATCATGTTGATATGGGCAGCTGTATGACCAATGGTTACATCTGCACGAATCATAGTGACAGTACATGAGATAAAATGGCTGATGAAAGTGTTATGGGTCTTGGTGATAGCTGTATTTGAAATTAAGATATCGTTATAGTCATGCTGGTAACTGTATGAATCATGGTGATGGTTGGAGAAGTCGAGGTGGTAGCTGCGTGAGTCACGGTTACAGCTGTATGAGTCATCTTAATAGCAGTATGAGATATGGTAATAGCTACAAGAATCATGGTGATAGATGTATGCGTGACTGCGATAGCTGTATTAGTCTTTCCTTTGTTGATCTGAATAGAGGTTTACGGGGCTTGCTGTATTAGTCATGGTGATAGCTATATTGATCATGGTGGTCACAAAATGAGTCATTGTGACAGCTATTTGAATCATGCTGATAGCTGTATGAGGCGTGAAGACAGCTTTAGGCATACTCATGTTATTCAATCATGTTATTCAATGCATCAGGCATAGTGTAAGCTTTATGGCACCTGACGAAATATAAGCGATGCTTATAGCTGTATGAGCACGGAGTGATGGCTGTATGAGTAACGGAGATAGCTGCATGAACCAAGATGACAGTTGTATTCATAATGGTGATAGCTGTAGTGATAACGGTTAGAGCTGCATGAATTATGGTGACAGTTGTAAGCGTCACGGTGAAATCTGTTGTCATGGTGATAGCTGTGTAAGCCATGCTGACAGCCGTATGAGCCATTTTGAAAGGTGTATTAATTATATTGACAGCTGTAGTAGTCATACTGAAGACAGCATTTGCCATGATGACAGATGTGTGAGTCATGGTATGATTGATGTTAACAGCTGAATTGGAAATGGTGGCAGCTGTATTGGTCATGGCAATAGCTTTAAAAGTCAAGGTGACATCTAAATGTTTAATAGCGGTATATGTATGTGACTTAGTGAAAGATTAAAAAGGCGTGCTGATAGATATCAGAGTCATGGTAAAAGCTGTATGAGTTACGGTAATAGCTGTATGTGTCGTGGTGGCAGCTGTATGAGTCATGTTGACAGCTGTATGAGTCATCGTGATGGCTGTATTAGTCATTATATGACTCGTCGTGGCAGCTGTATTAGTTATAGTGATAGCTGTATTAGACACGATAAAAGCTATATTAGTCTTGGTGAGAGGGATGCGAGCAATGGTGATAAGTGAGTCATGGTGACAGCTGTATGAGTAGTGTTAACAGCTGTATTGGTCATGGTTACAGTCGCTTAGGTCATGACGATAGCTATAAAAGTCAAGGTAACACCTGAATGAGTAAAGGTGGTAACTATATGTGTCTTGGTGAAAGCTTTAAAAGTCGTGCTGATAGATATCCGAGTCATGGTAATAGCTGCATGAGTTATGGTAATAGCTGTTTGTGTCGTGTTGACATCTGTATGAGTTATCGTGATGGCTGTATTAGTCATGATATGGATCGTCGTGGCAGCTGTATTAGTTATTGTGATCGCTGTATTAGACATGATGAAAGCTATATAAGTCCTAGTGGAAGGGATGCGAGTCATGGTGGTAGCTCTATGAGTCATGGTGACAAGGTGTCATGGTTATCCTCGTAAGATTCATGCTCACACCTGAAGTAGTGATTGTGAGAGCTAAAGAAGTCGTAAAGAAAGCTGTGTGAGTCATGTTGACAGCCTTATAGGTGATGGTGACAGCTGTATGAACAATGGTTAGAGCTGTAAAATCCATGCTGATACTTATAGGAGATATGACTGTTGAAAAAGGAATAAGTCTTGGTGGCAGCTGTATATGAAATTAAGATATCCAAGACCTTGTGGGCGCTGTATGATTCATGGTGATGGCTATAGAAGTCGTGGTGATAACTGTATGAGTTATGGTGACAGTTGTGTGAGTGTCCTAATTGCTGTATGAGTCATTGCAATAGCTACAGAAGACATAGTGTATGAGAGACTTTGTGACAGCTGTATGGGTCATTGTGATAGCTGTATGAGCTTTGGAGACAGCTGTAGGTGTCAAGTGAAGGCTCAATGACCAATGGCGGCAGCTATATGAGTCATGCATATAGGTGTATGAGACATACTTATGGCTGTAAGAGTCATGGAGACAGATGTATGTGCAAGGTTGACAGCTGCTTTCGTCACGGTGATAGCTGTAGGAATCACGCTTAGAGATACATGAACCATGATGACAGTTATATGAGCCATTGTGATAGCTTTGGGATTCATGGTGAATTCGGTAGGAATGAAGGTATTAACTGTGTGAGTCATCTTGATAATTCTATTATTTATAAATGAAATACTGAATGCAATATCAGTGGTATCACACACTGCAAAGCATACATGGCATACACTATATATATGAAATAATAGCATAGTAAATCAGTGACATGTGTATGTGCAACCAATTAGCACAGAAAGACTATTAAAACTACAATGGGCCAAAGTAGCACAAAGTTGTAAATATTATATGTAAATATTACCACAGTTATTTCTAACATTTCAATTAAAATAGTACTGTTGCTCTTCTGGGACATTTATATTTTACAAACATATACTGAGAGGCAAAAGTAAGTATACAGGTTACTGAACGCTGATTTGCGTCCCAATGTCTCCCTCTCTACATACATATGTGGCATCATAAATAAGAACAACCACTTCTGCGTGATTTGCAGCAGTTTCCGTTAAAATTGATTAAAGGATAATGAAATTTCGTCACTTGAAATGGACAGGGGGCTCTCATCCAATATTTTGTCTTGAGTAGTTTCCCTTTAAACATGTGTTTCGAATAAGTGTTATTCAATAAATGATTTTTTTCTGCAACAGATTCAAAGAAGGGGAACTGATTGGCAAGAATATATCCCATATTTAAATTAAACACAAGGTAAAATGCAACATTTTTTTGTCAAAGAAAATGTCATTTTCGCCTTTTACGTTCTTCCTTTGATTAAATGCTTTATGTTACTTTGGGATTTGTTTGTACTGGTGATTAACTTTTCTTTGAGTAACTTTCGAGGCATCACTATGGAGTAAGTATAAAAATGCCGAGGAAAACAAAAATTATGTGAAAGTTTCAAATGAATATCTTATACGATTTGAAAAAAGACTCATTTCATTCACTATGATTTTAATTGAAAGGGAGATAATCCGGAACAGGCAGAAATTACAATTGAGTTTGAAGCTGTTTGTTTGGGTTTAATGGCAAAGTAATGATGGCGTCTTATCGATGAACGTTCGTACATGACTTGTGCGATGCGCATAAGTTTGAATGTCATGTACAACACAAGATTTTGTTGGAAATATTGATTATCAATTAAGGGCAATAACTCCATCATGGATGACTGCAACAGGAAAAGAATTGGACTTCTACAAACTTAGACGTTTGGGAAAAACGGACATAGGCATATTTTATGACAGACAGCAATATAAGACCCGGTATTCCAAATCAAAAACTGTTTACTTTTTATTGCCTCTGAGTATATTTAAAATAATACCTATATGAATCCTAGTGATAGATTTATTAGTCATCGTCATACATGTATGAGTCATACTGACAGCTGTTGCAGTCATGGTGACAGTTGTAGTAGTCATGGTGGCAGCTGTAGGAGTCATGATGATAGCTGTGTGAGCCATGATGACAGGTGTAAAAGTGATATTAACAGCTATATTGGTCATGATGACAGCTGTATAGGTCATGGCGGTAGTTATAGGTGTCATGTTAACAGCTGTACAAGTCATGACAGTAGCAATAAGAGTCTTGGTAAAAGCTACAGAAGTCGTGCTGATAGATATAGGCGTCATGGTGACAGATGTATGGTTATAGCTATGTATATCATGGTGGCAACTGCATGAGTCAGCTGTATGAGCCATCATGATAGCTGTATAAGTAATGTTATGAGTCTTCGTTAGAGCTGTATTAGTCGATGTGATAGCTGTATTATTCACGGTTATAGCTATATGATAAGTAATTGTGAAAGCTTTATGAGTCATTGTGTCAACTGTATAAGCCATGGTACCAGCTGAATGCATCATCGTGACAGCCGTATGGGCTAAGATGACTGCTGTTTGATTTACGGTGTTGTATAATGGTAGTAGTCATTAGCTTCATGGGTTTTGCTGACAACTGTTTGAGGCGTCGTCACAGCTGTAGGAGCCATGCCGTCTGCAACTCGTGACAACATGATGAGTCATGGTTACAGAAGTATGAGTCATCGTGACAGCTGTATTGGTCAGTGTGACAGTTGTGTGAGTCATAGCATGGGTAAACGAGTCAAAGTGACAGGGAGTGATATGTGATAGAGTCATGATGACAGGTGTATGAGTCATAATGATAGTTGTGTGTGCTAGTGATAGCCATATGAGTCATCATGACATGTTTATGGGGCGAGGTGATACCTGTATATTTCACGGTGACAGCTAAATCAGTCATGGTGATAGCTGTATGCATCATGGTAGTGGTAGTCATGGTCATGGCTGTATATGAGTCGTGATTTGTGACAGATGTATTAGCCATCATGTCATGCAGCTGTATGAATCATCGCGACAGCTGTTCGAGCCATGATAAATCCCGATAGCTGTATGAAGCATGTTGATATCTGTATATGAGTCATGGTTAAAGCTGTACGGATCATGGTGACTGCTGTGTGTGCCATGTTAACTGTTCTATGAGTTATTGTGACAGCTGAAAGGCATCGTGACAGTCCTATGAGTCGTCGTGACAGGTATATGAACAATGGTTACAGTCGCATAATTCATGCTGAGAGCTATAGGATATACATGTATGACTGTTGCAAACGGAATATATCTTGGTGGCAGTTGTATTTGAAATTAAGATATCCGAGTCATTGTGGGCGCTGTATGATTCCTGGTGATAGCTGTAGATGTCGTCCTGATAGCTGAATGAATTATGGTGACAGCTGTGTGAGTGATCAAATTGCTGTATGAGTCAATGCAATAGCTACAGGATACATGGTGGTAGATGTTTGCTGTATTCATGGTGATAGCTGAATAGGCCATGACAATCGCTGTATTAGTAATGGTGGCAGCAATATGAGTCGTGGTGATTGCTGTAAGAACCACAGAGACAGCTGGAAGAGCCATGATAATAGCTATATGAGTTATGCTGGCAGCACTATGATAGTGTTGTCAGCATACGTCATGGCTATAGCTGTTTGAGTGATGATGACGGCTTAATCAGTCACGCTGGCAGCAGTTCGAGTCATGATGATAGTTGTATGAGTCATGGAGACAGTTGTATGAGCCATGGTTACAACTGTATTAGTCATATTTGCAGCTCTATGGGTCATTGCGACAGCTGTATGGACCTTGGACGCAGCTGTAGGTGTCACGGTGAATGCTCAATGACCCATGACGACAGCTATATGTATGAGTCATGCTTATAGCCGTACGAGACATACTGATGGTTGTATGAATCACGGAGACAGATGTATGTGCCGTGGTGACAGCTGCTTTCCTCAAGGTGATAGTTGTAGGAATCACGCTTAGAGATGCGTGAATCATGATGACAGTTATATGAGCCATTGTGATAGCTGTGAGATTCATTGTTAAAGCTGTAGGAATGGAGGTATTAGCTGTGTGAGTCGTGTTGATAGTTTTATCATTTATCAATGAAATACTGATTTACGGTGTCGTATAATTCATCTCTGTAGTTTTTTTATTTGTATGTTCTCGGAGATGTTACACTGATGAGTTAGGAAGCCTTCATGTGGACTAAACAAAATTAGTGTATACCGTGACAGAGGTAAGGGCGAGGATTATGGCCATGTAAAATCGGTTAAAGCCCCCCCCCCCCCCCCCCCAGTGGAATTCTTTCCACTGATCGTTCCAAGGCGGTTCTTCTGTGGCGGTGTATTTATGTTGTTGTTTGTTACTTACTGTGTGTATCACTTGTGTCTTTTTATTTTAGATGGCCATTTGGCCATTTTGTGGGAAAGTAACTGTCCTTATGGCCTTCCTTTGTTTAGGTTTCCACTTTTGTCTGGTCGCTTCATGTTTGTGTTCCTTTCCCTTTGTTGTCTTTGGTGGGTTGAGTAAGTTAATTGTATCGATTCCTGATCTTTGTTTTACTTCTACTTTACAATATCAGTGGTACCATACATTGCAAAGCATATATGACACACACAATATATATGATAAAATAACAGGACTCTTGCATTATCAGGGTTAGTCCTAGGAAGATAAATGAATATGGGGTGCCGAATTACTATTTAATACAATTGGGAGATATCTATAATTTTACTCTAGGTATCTATATATCAAATTATAATTAACATTATTATCAATATTTTGGTATCATAAAATGTAATCATTGATATGTAATATATATTTCTTGATGTCTATAAATTTGTTTAATGATATCCATTATTCCTTTACATATAACGATATCTAAAATCCAATTATAGATACCATTTAAAGGCTGGATAATAGATATCACAGATTTGAATAATGGATATCAAAAAATATATTATGGATATCAATAAATGTAATTATTGATATCCTGATATGTTCATCCATATTTGATATCTATATATTGAAAAAAGATATCTATAACTTGAATTATAGATATCCCTTAACTCATTATGGATAAAATGAAATAAATAATACATATCTAATAATATTTATAGATATATAATAATATTTGTTGATATCCTATATTTTTATTACAGACATCTATATATCAATTTGTAGATATTTATAAATCAAATTATAGATATCTATAAATCAAATTATAGACATTTATAATTAAAATTATTGATATTGGATATTTATTATTTATTTCATGATATCTATAATATGTAAAGGGTTATCAATAATTCCAATTGCAGATATCTTTTACTTGATATATAGATACCAAAGATTGAAGAGCATTTGAGGATAACAATATTTTCATTTATTGATGTCAATAATGTATTTTATGATATCCATTATTGAAAATTGTGATATCCATAATTCAGCCTTTTAAATGATTTCTATAATTTGATTTTAGATATTTATATATGCAAAGAAATAATTGATATCATAAAACAAATATATTAATATCAAGAAATATATATAACATATCTTGGATTTCATTTTATGATATCAAAAAATACAGATAATTATAGATATCAATAATGTTAATTGTACATATCTGTAATTTGTTTTAATGATATTTATAATTTGATTTATAGATATCTGTAAATTTAATATAGGATATCAATAATTATTATTAACTATCTATAAATAATATTAGATATCTATTATTTATTTTATGATATTTGAAATATGTTTAAGGATATCTATAATTCAAATTATAGATATCTATTATTCTATATATAGATAGCAAATATAGAAGAACATTTTAGGATATCATAAATATCATTTATTGATATCCATAAAATATTTTCTGACATTCATATCTAAAAATAATATTAGATATCTATTATATATTTTATGATATCTAAAATATGTTAAGACATATCTATAATTCAGTTATAGATATCTTTTATTCGATATATAGATATCAAATATTGAAGAACATTTTAGGATATCGATAATTACATTTATTGATATCGAAAATATATTTTCTGCTACCAATTACTGAAAATTGTGATATCTATAATTCAGCCTTTGAAATGATAACTATAATTGGATTTTTTTGGATATCTATATATGCAATGGAATAATTGATATCATAAAATAAATTTATAGATATCAAGAAATATATTTTACATATCATTGGTTACCTTTTTTATGATATCAAAAATATTGATAATTACAGATATAAAAAATGTTACTCTTAGTTATCTATAATTTGACTAAAAGATATCTTGGTAGGTCAGTCAGATGCAGGTCTGACTGGTGATCAGAAGGACACGTGTTCGATTCCTGTTGGAGTCGGCAACATTCCTTCCTATCTTTTCTATTTTCATTTTCTCCCTTTTGCTGATTCAAGAAGGGCAGTTGTCAGTTTCTGTGAAAGAATGTGCACTGTATTAGTTAACCGCTAACGTATAAGCTTGCCCAGGAAAAGTGTGGATAAGTTAACTGACCGATTCAAAAATGTCCTAAATGGGGATGCCTGGGCCTTTAAACTCCAATACAAGCAAATAACTAAATCTTGAAATTCAATTAAATAGTAAAACAGCACCTCATAAATGAAGGTAGGTAAGTATTTGTTGAAGGATACTTTGTTTGTCGCAAAGAGCTTATGAATGCAACGTTGCTACACAATGGCAAGCCATTTTACTAACTATTTTGGAATGTACATATCTTATTTATTATATAAGATATCTTATTTATTATATAAGATATCTCATATAGGATATAAGATACCTTATATCCTAAAGTAGATATCTTATATCCTATTTGATATATCTTATTTAATTCAGCAATGCAGATATCTGATATGATATATAAGTTATCTTATATCTTAAATAAGATATCTTATATAACATAGATATCTTATATAAATAAGATATCTGATTGTCTTAATTACTAAAACATATAAGATATCTTATATGCTATATAAGATATCTTATATGCTATATAAGATATCTAATATACTAAATAAGATATCTAATATAGCATATAAGATATCTTATATAACATATCAGATATCTTATATATTATATAAGATATCTTATTTATATTGGTATATAAGATATCTTAATTGGTATATCAGATATCTTATTCAACATATAAGATATCTTATAAAGCGTATAAGATATCTTATTTAACATATGATATATAAAGTGTATAAGATATCTTATTTAACATATGATATCTTATATACGTTTGATAAATAAGATATCTTAATCAACATATAAGACATCTATGTAAATTCGAAAGAAATAACAAATAATAGTCGCTCCCTCTCGTACCTATATGCACAAAAGACTGCTACACAGATAGAGAACTGGAGAAAATTGATTATAAATGCATTCTTGAAGTGTGGGTTTCCCAAACAGGTGCGATACATCTTTTTTTTTTTTTTTTTTTTTTTAAGGGAGAGAGAGAGAGAGAGGGGGAGAGAGAGATATATAGATAATAAATCCAGCTTGCTTTTGTTTGTATAATTTAATAATCCTCCCTTACAAAAATTCTTCAGATAGTAGAAGTCTTAATTGAACTTCAAACTCTGAGTTATGCCAAGCGCTGCTCGCTGCATGTATTTTGAAAAAAAAAAAAACAAAAAAAAAAAACAAAGCCTCTCACCAGACTGCGCATATATTCAGCATGGTTTCTGCCTCTACTTGTCGCATAATTAGTTCAATATTTCTTTGTCCCTTTTATCCCTTTTTACCAAATGGAATCATCCTCCTTATATATGGAAGGAGTCCATTTTGAATATTAGGTATGACAGGTTGTGTAATCTGAAAATTGTTGAACGTTTTGCAAATAGTGTAGGCCCTGATCTGATCTGGGCCTGCACTGTTTGCAAGGGGTTCTGGCACAAAATGGGTAATGGAATGTTAGGCATAAATGGGGGTAGTCATTTCCAGATATGCTTTTGGCAGTTTGGGGTAGACTTCATTATGTTTTTTGGTAAAATATATTAGATATCTTATTTGTCAAATAAGATATCTTATATATTTAGGTAAATAAGATATATATTATATAAGATATCTTATATGTTGTATAAGATATCTAATATATCAAATAAGATATCTGATATAGGATTTAAGATATCTTATTCACTGGAATATATAAGATATCTGATATGCTAAATAAGATATCTAATATACCAAATAAGATATCTAATATAACATATAAGATATCTTATATAATATATCAGATATCTTATGTATCATATAAGATATCCTATTTCCATCTTTAAATAATATATCTTGTATAATAAATAAGATCTTATATAATAAATAAGATATCTTATACAATATATAAGATATCTGATATGCTACAAAAGATATCTCATATGCTATATTAGCTATCTTATTTAGTATATAAGCTATCTTATACATTTAGTAAATAAGATATCTTATTTCCTTTATTAGATATCTCATATCCTATATAAGATATCTAATATAATAAATAAGATATCTAATAAAGCATACATGATATCTTATATGACATATCAGATATCTTATATACAAAGATATCTTATATATTATATAAGATATCTTATATGCTATATAAGATATCTTATATAATAAATAAGATATAAAGATGTCTCATATATTATATAAGATATCTTATATGCTATATAAGATATCTTATATAATAATTAAGATATCTAATATAATATATATCTTCTATGATAAATTAGATATCTACATTCCATAATAAATAGTAAAAAGGCTTGCCATACTTCCCAGTCACCACGGCAGCCCCCGCCCATACGGGCTTGAAGAAATATATGGGCTGCATGATGCTTCCAGGCAGAGCTGAATCCGGCCCGCACACTAGTACTAGTAAACCGCTTAGAGGATCTAAGCCTGTCCAGGAACCGCAGTGCGAGGCGGACTGTCCATGCTAATAAACCCTATTGGTTTCATTGGGTGACACGACTCGAGATGTCATTTCATCTCAATGTCGACTAAAAGTCCAACAAAATTGAAAGCAACGTCTCCAAAATGACCTTTACAGTGTTGACTGGGACGTTAAACCTCAAATAAAACAAAAACCAGTCACCACGGAGCTTCCCAGTCACATTTGCCGCACTAGTACCATGACGAATTTATGGACAATTTTCTCTCCAGCGGACAATCCAATTGACAGAGGATGTATAAATACAAATTATGGCCCCAATTATACCATATGCAAGAATTAACATATGACACAATCTTATTCTAGTGTGTGAGGATTCTGATAATTAATTATTACCCAAATATTCTCATGTGAACAAATTACTCGGTGTCAATAAAGGCCGTCAGTAAATCGAAAGTAGGAAATCAGGCCGGAAATGCAAAACGTGGAGCCAGCACTCCAGTCGGCGCATGCGTATTGCATGGTGACTTGCATGGTTACTGATTCCAATAACCATCTCCGTACATACCTCCGTTCCCTCCTCTTTTATTAAGGGGCGGAATCCATACATTGCCTGTCTTTCTTATGGCTATTGATATATCTGTTGAATATGTTCTATAAAAGGGTTATCCTTTGGAAGCAAGGAATACACCAGAGAACTGGAAAATATGAAGTGTCCATGTTTCTGGACCAGGCTAGCTAGTTTCGGCCAATTAGGCCTCATCAGTGACCCTAAAATATTTTTCAAAATTCCACAATGGAATCAATGATCCCAAAGGACAAGAAAATATAAACTACACTATGATGTAGGGCAGGTAGACGTTTTACGACCGCCACACATTCCCATACACCAGCTGCAGAAGTATCTGGGATTTGCCTTTACCAAGTTATTAGCTCACCAGAGCCGAAGGCTCCGGGGGAGCTTATAGGATACGCAGTTGTCCGTCTTCGTCGTCGTCGTCGTCTGTCCTATGACGTCAACATTTTCAAAGGACATCTCCTCTGAAGCCGATTGGGCCCAAATTTTATCTGTAGCATCCTTGGGCTGGGGGATTGAAAGTTTGTGTTTTTTATGACATTCGGCTTATTAGTTTGGTTGCTATGGCAACTTAGAGTTTCCATAGACTTATAATGGGAAAAATAGAAAAATGGCATTTACTACCAAGCCTCTGCAGATATTTTGACAAAACTTGCATAGAAATGTTCCTTAGGCAATCTACTATCTGCCATATGATTTTAGGCCTACTGCTCATTTCTATTGGTTGCCATGGAAACCAAAACAAAAAAAAATAGAAAAAAAAAATACTTCAAAAATCATCTCCTCAGAAACCGAATGCTCTATTAGGCTGAGAGTTTTAGGAAATATTCACCATATTTGCCTTTACAGGTTTTGTGTTTTTTATGAAATTTGGTTCTTTAGTTTGGTTGCCATGGCAACTTAGATTTTCCATAGACTTATAATGGGGAAAATTGAAAAATGGCATTTGCTGCCAAGTTATTGCAGATATTTTGACAAAACTTTTATAGAAATGTTCCTTGAGTAAATGTATCTCAGCCATATGCTTTAGTTCCAACATGGGGGTCCCCAAGGTTAAGCCGGGGCCATGCCCCACCCCCTCCACTTCATAAAAGGCCATATAACTTGGAAACCATCCAGATTCCCACCCCAAAACCATATATATTCTTGTTCCTTATGATAAGATGCATTCAGTGACACCAACCTGGGGGTCCGCCGGTACGTGACGGGATCATTCCCCACCCCCTCCATTCCATAAAAGGCCCAATATCTTGGAAACCTTACAGATCCCCACCCCTAAACCATATATATTCTTGTTCTTTATGAAAAAATACATTCACTGACACCAACTTGGGGGTCTCCCGGGGTGCGCCTGGGCCTTGCCCCACCCCCTTCTTCTTCACAAAAGGCCATATAACTCAGAAACCATTTAGATCCCCACCCCAAAACCATATATATTCTTATTCCTTATGATAAGACGCATTCAGTGACACCAACCTGGGGTCCCCCGGGTTGTGCCGGGGTCATGCCCCACCCCCTCCATTTCATAAAAGGCCCAATATCTTGGAAACCTTACAGATCCCCACCCCTAAACTCTATATATTCTTGCGCCTTATGTAGAGACTCATTCATTGACACCAATTTGGGGGGTCTTCCTGGGTGCGCCAGGGCCTTGCACCACCCCTCCACTTCACAAAAGGCCATCTATCTCAGAAACCATTCAGATCCCCGCCCCAAAACCTTATATATTCTTGTTTCTTATGATATGACGTATTCATTGACACTAACCTAGGGGTCCCCAGGATGTGCCGGAGTCGTGCTCCACCCCTTCATTTCATTAAAGACACAATATCTTGGAAACCTTACAGATCCCCGTCTCTAACCATATATATATTGCTGTTCCTTCTGATAAGACACATTCATTGACGTCAACCTGGAGGTCTCCTGGGTCAAGCCAGGGCCTTGCCCCACCTCACCACTTCTCAAAAGGCTATATATCTCAGAAACTGTTCAGAGCCCCACCCTTTAACCATATATAATTATCTTCTTTGTGATAAGACACATTAAAATAACACTAGCTTGGGAGTCATCCGGACTGCCCCACTGCTTTACTATATTAAAAGGCATATATCTCAGAAATCATTTAGATCCCCACCAATAAACTATAATATTCTTGTTTCTTATGATAAGACTCATTCAGTCGCACCAACCTGGGGGTCACTTTGTGCTAGGGCGATGCGCCCTGCCCCTCCACTTTAAAAGGCCATATGTTTCATAAACCATTCAAATCCCCATCCCATAATCATATATGTTCTTGTTTCTTATCAATAGCACACCCACTTGGCGGTTGCAGGGGCCATTCCTCTCCTCTCCACGTCATATAAGGGCCTCATATATCAGAAACCATTCAGATTCCCAGCCATAAACCATATATATATATACTCTTGATCCTGATAGGGACAACAATCTTGGGCTTTCCTTGGATCAACAGGACATGCCCCAACCCCTCCACCGCTTAAGAGGCCTTATAACTCAGGTATACAGATCCCCATCGCTACACCATTTATATTCTTATTCCTTATGATAAGACGCATTTAGTGATACCAACCAGGGCTCCATTGGGTCCATGCCCTACACCCTCTACTTAATAAAAGGCCTAATGTTTTAGATACTGAGTCCAGGTGGATGCTCATTTGGATATAGAGGTGTATTTGGGAGACTTTATAATTGGTAGATTAAAATGATATCTTGTTAAAATACATGGCTGTCATTGGGCAGTGCCCACCTGAGCCCTGGTGAGCATAGTGGCCCATGCATCAAAAATGATCTTATTACATCGAAATATAGCAAAATTGGTTTAAATTATCATTTTAAATTATATTTTGTAATACATAGCTAAAAAGAAGTTTCCTGTCGGTTCTTGGCTGTTATTGTCGGTTTTTGTCTGCAAATAGGGGGACCCCTCTCCTCCTGCACGGTGCGAGTTTAAAATTTACTCCCTTGATTTATCCGGCGAAGGAATCCAGGACTGAAAAAAATGCTTTTGTGATAATAACAGTGTTAAGGCAGTAATTCAGACGTCAGGTACTTTAAGACAGTTTTGGTCATTTCTTGTCAGTAGACAAAATCTGAAAGGACGTTTCGGTCTCTTGGCCGTTTCGGTCCTGGATCGTTTCGGCCTGAGTCGTTTCGGCCCAATTTTGGGGGTGCATACATTTACCGGAAAGCACCAAAATACCGGAAAGCAAACCAAAATACCGGAAAGCACATATAAATACCAAAAAGCACTTTGTACTTAATAATAATAACAATAATAATTATTATAATAATCGGCCTTATTTATAGAGGGTAACACATTTAGTAAACTAGTACTAATCTTCCATACATGTGGCCCTCTTTTCCTGGGTAGAAACCAGTACTAAGCAATGTGGATAAAGTCTCTTGCTCAAGGAAACAACACTTGCCGCTCTTGTGGCTCGAACCCGGTACCTCTCGATCCCGAGCCCGATACGTTACCACTGCATCACAACGCTCCACTAATTGTTTGTGGTTTTTTTTCTGCGGAGGAACATGTTAAAAATGACATTTAGGCCTATTTATTAGATTTATATTGATACTTTTATCTAAAAAACTTAAATATTTATCCCCAATCCCCTAGGGTATTGTCAGAATGACATGCAAGCTTCAAGAACTACACGCTGCTATCTATATCTATCTTCATATACTACAGCAACCGTTTGAGAGTGTTGTGTGCAGTTTAAAGAACTTGAACCAGACCGTTCGGAATACATTGGTTAAATAATATCGTCTTGACGTTAGTTCAACATTGGGTGTCTATTTGGAGATCACCACAAAATTACCATGTAAGGTTTACCAGGGTTTCCATTGCTAGAGCGGGGGTAGTGTCTCTGACTAAATACGGTGTATAACACGTCTGTTCAACAATTCACATGAAGATTTAGCTGTTTAGCGGGTAGTGGGGGCTATATAGCCCTTTCAAGACTTTCACATATATCAAGCCAATCGTTTAGGTTGACCAAATGGGAGAACCACGGGAAAAACAGGCAGAACTTGTCTTTCACACATGTTTTTGAGCGGGATGCGAACCACCAATTAAGCGAGTGGAACTCAGAGAAAAAAACAAACAGAACATGTCTTTTAGAGACTCTCTTGCCGCAAGTGAACTGTGCGGGGGGCGGGGGCGCGAACCACAGCGATAAGCGACCTATTGAGAAAGAGTCAGCGCTCCTAACCACAAGTCCACCGAGACACGTTGAAAACAATGTATAGGTACAATGCAATGACAATGGCATGTTAAAGTGATGTTACATGCATTATAGAAGCAGTATTCATCTTTATTATATTGGAAATACAGAGAAAATAAATCAGATTTTATCCAGTGTTTTATTCTGTTCCAAAGACAGTTCTTTGAATAAAGTATAAAAATCAGGAAGAATGAACAACATACTTACAAATATACAAACATACAAGCATACAAGTAATTGTTTTCAGGTAGTATTATGTCGAGGATTGTACATCGCCCCGCCCATCGGGGCTCTTGAAGAAATAGACTGGGCTTTAAGGTGCTTCCGCGCAGAGCTGAAACCGACCGCTTGGAAGGGCTTGGGCAGCCCAGGCAAAGTTGTGCGAATTAGACCGTCCATGGATATAAACTTGGAAGCAACGTCTCCAGAATTACATAAACAATGTTAACGGGGACATTAAACCTCGAATAGAACAAACAAACCATACAACAATGTACGGATCGTTTAACTTAACATAATTGATGTTGACGGATGCACTTTTCCAGTGGGCATATAAAAATGTCTCTCTCTGTGACTTAACCGCTTGGAATATTTAAACATTTTTTGGCATACTGATAGATATCAATGAGATCTAACCAATGAACTTGAGAAATATTACATTCCATTTAGTATAGCCTCGCCGAGGAGAAAAATGTGAAAATTGTCGAACTGCTTCTCCTGGGAAACGGTTGGGCCGATTGAAGTCAAATTTCATGTGGAGCCTCTATGGGATGGGGGAAACGAAAATTCGCTCATGGGGTCCAGGTCACATGACCAAAATGGCCACCAAGCCATATATTGTCTGTCTGTCCGTCCGTAACCAGTTTGTGAAAATTGGTGATAGTGACTTAACCACTTGCAATATTTAAACAATTTTTGGCATACTGATAGATATCAATGAGATCTAACCAATGAATTTGCGAAATATTACATTCCATTTAGTATAGCCTCGCCGAGGCGAAAAATGTGAAAATTTTCGAACTGCTTCTCCTGGGAAACGGTTGGGCCGATAGAAGTCAAATTTCATATGGAGCCTCTATGGGATGGGGGAAACCAAAATTCGCTCATAGGGTCCAGGTCACATGACCAAAATAGCCGCCAAGTCATATATGGTCTGTATGTCTGTCCGTCCGTAACCCGTTTGTGAAAATTGGTGATAGTGACTTAACCGCTTGGAATATTTAAACAATTTTTGGCATACTGATAGATATCAATGAGATCTAACCAATGAACTTGCGAAATATTACATTCCGTTTAGTATAGCCTCACCGAGGCGAAAAATCCGTAACCCGTTAGTGAAAATTGGTGATAGTGACTTAACCGCTTGGAATATTTAAACAATTTTTGGCATACTGATAGATATCAAATAGATCTAACCAATGAACTTGAGAAATATTACATTCCATGTAGTATAGCCTCGCCGAGGCGAAAAATGTGAAAATTTTCGAACTGCGTCTCCTCAGAAACCGGAAGCCCCCGCCCATAGGGGCTTGAAGAAATATATGGGCTGCATGATGCTTCCACGCAGAGCTGAATCCGGCCCGCACACTAGTACTGGTAAACCGCTTAGAGGATCTAAGCCTGTCCAGGAACCGCGGTGCGAGGTGGACCGTCCATGCTAATAAACCCTATTGGTTTCATTGGGCGACAGGGCTTGAGATGTCATTTCATCTCAATGTCGGGTAAAAGTCCCACAAAATTGGAAGCAACGTCTCCAAAATGACCTTTACAGTGTTGACGGGGACGTTAAACCTCAAATCAAACAAACAAATCCTCAGAAACCGTTGGGCCGATTGAAGTCAAATTTCATATGGAGCCTCTATGGGATGGGGCTAACCAAAATTTTCTCATGGGGTCCAGCTCACATGACCAAAATGGCCGCCAAGCCATATATGGTCTGGCTGTCTGTCCGTCCTTAACCTGTTTGTGAAAATTGGTGATAATGACTTAACCACTTGGAATATTTAAACAATTTTTGGCATACTGATAGATATCAATGAGATCTAACCAATGAACTTGCGAAATATTACATTCCATTTAGTATAGCCTCGCCGAGGCGAAAAATGTGAAAATTTTCGAACTGCTTCTCCTCGGAAACCGTTGGGCCGATTGAAGTCAAATTTCATATGGAGCTTCTATGGGATGGGGGAAACCAAAATTTGCTCATGGGGTCCAGGTCACATGACCAAAATGGCCGCCAAGCCATATATGGTAAAAACCCTTCAAAAATAGTCTTCTCCAGAACCACTGGGCAGATTTCCACGAAACTTGATAAATGGCATCTGGGACGTAGGCCCATCATAAATTGCGAAAATGGTGACCCTTGGTTGACCTTGACCTTCTTTGTGCCTAGGTCAAACTTTGACACATATGCTTTTGTATTGGAAAATGTGAGAATGCATTTTATCCTGCAAACGATTCAGAATACAGTACTAAAGTATAAGATATATTTTTGCTCCTTATGATAAGGCGCATATATTGGGGGAACCGTTTTAGGTCCAGGCCACATGACCAAAATTGCCGCCATACCCATATATGGTAACACTCATAAAGCTAAAAGCATCCGGCGGGTCGTGCACTTCAGCTGAAGCACTGGTTTTCTTTTATGACTGGCTTGATCTTATTTCACTCATATTTAGGTCAATGTTAAACATATATATTTGTATCTTCACTTATATTTTTGTACACAAAAATCACTCTCAGCCTTAAAGGAGCCGTCTGATCTGGGACCACACTGTTTGCAACTTTGAAAGTAAACAGCAGACGACAATTGTTGTGATTGGCATGTTAAAGGGATAAATGACATAAGGCACGTGCCAACAATTGATACACTTATCTAAATGTGGTGAAACTTTAACAGGTATTCATTCGTTAATCCACAATCAAGGTATTATATAATGAGCCGGAGCACGTCAATTTCTTCTCTTTAATCACCTGTGCGTCTGATCAGACCCGTAGCAATGGATGATTTCTGTCACTTGGTTTGACTTGTGATCAGACTGCGCAAATCATTACGAAAACACGTCTCTACAAATACATTAAATTTAAAAAGAATATAAAAAAAAAATTAAGATTAAAAATTTTGATATTTTTCTTATTCCTGCTCAAAATATAGACTGTGGGTACTCGTTAGAAAAGCCTTATCGTACCCAAAATCTATATTGTAGAACAGGAAGATAATGTTTACCCCTGTAAATCCCATGTTTTACTTTATAAAAGTGGGGTTCAATGGGGGTCAAAATAATATATGCGTGTTTCCGTGATGGCACAGACTGATCAAAGACCGTGATGGGCGCCCATGTAAAATATAGAGCATTTGTCTTGATCGCAAGTTATAAGTCCAGAGAGGATGATGATGATTTCGTGTTTAACGACGCGTCAACCCTCTTTGTGGGTCATAAGCGTCAAACGGTTAATGGTTATGATGATGATGATTTCGTGTTTAACGACGCGTCAACCCTCTTTGTGGGTCATAAGCGTCAAACGGTTAATGGTTAAACGGCAAGAATAATTATGATGATATTAAAAGTAAAAAGTCAGAAAGATAATGTATAAAAATCTGAAACAGTTAAATCTTATGAAAAAGTCCAAGTTCTTTTAAGAATAAAATAATATTATCAACAGGTACATCTCGAAACAGTTGTTGCAAAGTGTCAGCTTTGAAATATAAAATACGTGAGGGTGAAAAGTCAACACAGTCAATTAAGATATGTTTCACAGTGAATGGCTGATCACAACCTACACAAGAAGGCTGATCATCACCATTAAAAATATAAGAATGAGTAACTCTAGTATGGCCGATGCGCAGTCGTGTTAATACTACGTCCTCTTTTCTGGAAAACTGTGGAGGAGAGCATTTTGTACTAACGGCAGGTTTAATGGCACGGAGTTTGTTATTTATTGCACGGTCCCATTCGCCTTGCCATTCCGACAAGATGTATCTGTTGATAAATAAGTCCAGAGAGGAACCATAGCTGTTCCAGATATGTTTTATATTGCATTTAAAAACAATTTTCTAATGTTTTCCAGTATATATAAGTGCTTTTTGGTATTTATATGTGCTTTCCGGTATTTTGGTTTGCTTTCCGGTATTTTGGTGCTTTCCGGTAAATGTATGCACCGCAATTTTGGGGTAGGTCGTTTCGGCCAAATTGGTGGGTCGTACCATTTCAAAGCATTGCTTTGTAATATTGCATGTCAGTGACCAGCCTGTGATATTGCTATCTTTGCTCATTGGGTTATTAATAGCGCAAAAGCCATAGAGGGCTCCTTTGAACAGTGAAGATTCTGATCACAGCGACAGTAGAAACGATGTCGTTACGCATATGGTTCCCCAATAAATTGGCCATTTGAGGTACTGGCAGTAGGGAGGTTAAGGTAGTGATTTTCATTTCTTTCAACGACAGTTGCAGGTTGATCATATAAAATTGTTGGAGCAGATTCTTTGATTTTTTTCTTTCTTTTTTCTTTATGTACTGCAACACCCCCTCACAAGGATTACGTGCAGGTGAACATTTCATACACTCCAGGTTTGCAGGATGTTCTGAGAAAAGGATAATCAGTCAGCACATGTTCAACACATTGCATGATTGGCTAGACTTTAGAATCTGTCCGCCACTGTTTACTGACCTTAGTATGTTAGGAGTAGGTCACTGATGGTTAGGGTTAGGAATAGGTCACTGATGGTTAGGGTTAGGTTAGAGTTAGGGCTAGGTTAGTCAGGTCCTTGGGGTAAGGGTTAGGGTTAGGTAATATGAAGTGGGGGACAGATTCTAAAGTTGCTCCGCATGATTCATGGTTTGATAAGTAAACAGATACCGTGAATCGATGAACAGCTGTTTGCAGACACAGGGCTACCCAGAGAATGTTTTGCATGCTGTTCTGACACACTGTGTGCCATTGTGATCCTAGCGAATACTTATCAGCCTGCATATCAGTGCAGTTTGATCAGTATTTGCAGATCGCATCCACATGGCTGTCAAGAAAAAATCTTATAGAATCAATGCGCATCATGATCTAAATAATTTAGGACATCGTGTACTTGTGTCTGATCATAATCTTTGAGGATTGCACAGACCTTCAGAATCTTTGAGACTTGCACAAACTTTCTGCAGCCACAGCAACATAAAGCCTTTTGGCTTTCCACTATTGATGTTCCATTGGGGTTCTGTTGTTTCATGTTTGTGTTTCTTTCCCTCTGGTGTTTCTGATGAGAGCTGTGGGTTAATTGTATCGATTCCTGATCATTGCCTCCACTTCTATTATACAAAGAGATAAAAGCGATAACTTTGCCGTAATGAATGGATGCTTATGTTGATCCAAGTGCTTGCTTGCAGTATTATCAGAGTCTAACCATAGATTGTAGGTGCTCGTTAGAACCCCCTCAGTGAGGTGGTTGTAACGAGTACCCACAATCTATGTTTTTGAACAAAAATAAAGCAAATAATGTATACCCCCGTAAACCCCGCTTTTCTCAATATAAAGTGGGGTTAATGGGGTCTTCGTTTCACAGACTTGTTATCGTGAGGGATGACCTTGACCTATTTTATGCCAAAGTCAAATTTGGTCACTTGACTTTTATATGGGAAAAAGTCAAAACTGTGTATTTTTCTGAAACTATTTGTGACTCTGATCTGAAAATTGGTAAATGCAGTTTCACTGTAGCTAAATAAGTGGCTGGAACTACAAGAGTTTCAGGGTCAAGGTCATTCTTAGACCTTGGCTCAAGATCATTCAGATATAAAAATTAAAATTTATTTTCTGCAGAAACCACTGAGCCATTTGTAATTGAATTTCATATAAAAAATTTGAGGGAACAAGAAAATGAAAATCAATTAATATGAATCACATGACCAAGATGGCAGCCATGCCTATATAAGGTAAAACCCTTCAAAAATCTTCTTCTTTGGAACCAAAAGGCAAATTTTCATGAAACTTGGTTTGTAGGATTGGGGACTTGAGCCAGACATAGTTTGTTCAAATGATGAGTCCTTGATGACCATGACCCATTTTATGCCAGGATCAAATTTAGTCACATATGCTTCATATGGGAAAGAGTAGGAACAATGTATTTTTCAGAAACTATTGCAGCCTGTGATCTGGAAATTGGTAGATGCAGTTAGCTAAATGAGTGGATTAAACTGCATGCGTATTCAAGGTCAAGGTCATTCTTTGACCTTGGCCAAAGATCATTGAGATACAAAAATTAAAACTTGTTTTACACAGGAACAACTGGGCCATTTGTAACCAAATTTCATCTGAAAGCCTTCAGGAACAAGAAAATGAAAATAAATCAATAAGAGATTGGTCACATAACCAATATGGCCACCATGCCCATAAAAGGTAAAAAAAAAAAAACTTCAAAAATCTTTTTCTGCAGAACCAGTTGGTTGATTTTCCTGAAGCTTGGTACATAGTATTGGGGACTAGAGCCAATCATAGTTTGTTAAAATGATTATCCCTGGATGACATTGAAGTATTTTTGGCCAAGGTCAAAGTTGGTGACGTGGGCTTTTTATGGGAAAAAGTCAAAACTGTATTTTCTGCCTCGGTTCAGACTCTCAGAAACCAAATGGCTCCATGTATATTCAGCACTCACATGAGTGTTACAGGACCATTGGTCCTCTGGTTTTTGGTTGGCACACAATTCCACCTTAGGCTTTTTCAGCTAGAATCTTGAAATTGTGTCACCCACCCCACCCCCTCATAGTCATGTTGCATATCAAATCAAAGCGAATGAGGAGTGGAATGGAGTGGTGCAAAACAATTTGCCCCTCAGGGTATATCTGGCTGGGGATCACCAGAGGACAAAAAGTAAGATTTTGGGTCCTTTGAACATTGAAAATGGTCACACCAGTCAAAAATTCATGTCAACTTTATTTAAGGAAGGCTGATGCACCTTCACTTTGAATTCATTTTTGACAGTGTTTATATGGCAGATGATTGATGTAAGTGCAGTGGCGGTGCATGATGCATTGCTTGCATCACTGCGCTCGCAGCGCTTGTATTGGCATTTTGGTTTCCTAAGCAACCAATAAAAATGAAGTTGGCATAAAATCATATGGCTGATTGAAGATTACTCAAGGAACTCTTCTGTAAAAGTTGTGTCAAAATATCTGCAGTGGTTTGGCAGTGAACACCATTTTTCAATTTGCCCCATTTGAAGTCTATGGGAACTCTTAAGTTGCCATAGCAACCAAACTAAAGAGCTGATTTTCGTAAACAGTGCAAACTTTCAATCCCCCAGTCCAAGATGCTATAGATAAAATTTGGGATAACTAGGCTCGGTGGCTTCAGAGTAAATGTTGTTTAAAAGTTTTGAAGGGAGATGATGCCAGATGACAGACTGCCTGTCCTATAAGCACCCCCGGACCCTTCGGCTCTGTTAAGCTAAAAAAATATTTGTTATTCCAAGGCCAGGCCACTTTGAGCTTTAGTTCCCCTGTGATTGTAATTGAAACTTAAATAATTTATCAACAATATGCTCAACTTTTCATTATGATAACACTCCATGTAACATTCATACCTCCAAAACGATAATTTTTCTTTTGAAATTTGTAATATTTTTTCTCACTTATACACGTCATGTACTCTGAACATACGTTGAAGGTGCTCATTACAAACGCCTCATGGAGGCATTTCTGACGCATACCCATAGCCTTTGTCTTGGAGCAGAAATGAGAAAAATAATGTTTACCACTGTAAACCCCAGTTTTCTCTGTATAAATTGGGGTTTAGGGCATCATGTTGACAAGTCCATGTAATGAACACCCCCTTAAGCCCCGCATTATATAGAGAAAACTGGTTTAACCCTTTTTGTACCTCCTTATACATGTATATGGCAGGCATCCATTTCAAAATTTAGAGGTGTCAGGTTGTGTTTTCATCAAATTTAATTTGGAAAATGACTGAACTTTTAGCAAACAGTGGAGGCCCTGATCAGACGCCGCAGAATGCGGCGTCTGATCTGGGCCTCCACTGTTTTTCCAGGGTGCCTTTTTTGGGGTTGCTGGTACTAAATGGGTTAGGCCCTACATTATGTAGAGAAAACTGGTTTACAGGGGTAAATAGAATGATTCTTATTTCTGTTCCAAGACATAGGTTGTGAGTACATGTACTTGGTAGAACTGCCCCAATGAGGCAGATCTAACGAGCTCACACAGCCCATGGGGTAAACACAGGAAAAATAGCACATTTTTTCATAAAAAAATTAACCATTTTGGAGATGGGAGAGAATTCACTATGTCATATGGGTGTGTTTTGTTTGATTTGATGTTTAACGTCCCTGTCAACACTGTATAGGTCATTTTGGAGGCGTTGCTTCCAATTTTGTGGGACTTTTACCCGGCACTGAGATGTAATGAGATCTCAAGCCCTGTTGCCCAATGAAACCAATAGGGTATATAAGCATGGACGGGTCGACTGGCGCCGCTTTGCCTGGGCAGGCTTAGCTCCTCTAAGCGGTTTACCAGTAATCGTGTGCGGTCGGTTTCAGCTCTGCTTGGAAGCATCATGCATCCCATCCATTTCTTCAAGCCCCAATGCTCGGGGGCCGCATATGGGTGTGTTATCGTAATAAGGTGATCATTGCACAGTCTTGTTAACCCTTATCTTGCTGAATATTAAGTTTAGCCACACCCATTTCTGACTTTGAACCAATCAGATTACTTCATGTAATTTATTCTTACAGATCCATAAACTTCATGTCAAACAGTGTAGATCCTGATCAGATGGCTTCTTCAGAAGCCATCTGATCTGGATCTACACTGTTTCCAAAGATAGGGGTTGTTGTGAACAGCATGATAGGAGTTAACCTGATGCATTTGTTTTCTTATTTCAGGTCATTCATCAAGTTGATGAAGTTTAGTTTGCAATTGCTACTGGTGTTACAAAAACAATGTTATCTCTTTTTCGTTTGACAAACATTGAGTGTGTGGCTGTACGTAGATCACTCTGTAGTAAACAACATCGGTGTTGTTGTACATCGACTGCATCAAAAACTTCAAAACCAGAGAGAAAAATTAGGACAAGAATGAAAGCATGGCAGATACATAATTATGGAGGTAGGTGTTTAACCCATTTTGTACCGGAAACGCCAAAATGGATATCCTGGCAAACAGTGCAGGCCCAGATCAGACGCCGCAGAACGTGGTGTCTGATCAGGGCCTACACTATTTGCAAAAGCATTTTCCAAATAAATTTTGAAGAAAAACACAAGCTGTCACCCGTAAATTTTGAAATGGACTACTGCTATATGTAATGCGGAAAATTCCATTTGGTACAAAAAGGGTTAAATTATACACCTTTTTGTGTCTATTGTTTATCAATCGACCCAATTTCTAATGCACTCACATATGTAACGCGATGTCTGATTGGATAATGTAAGAAAATTGTGACAGAATATCCTGCGATATATTGTCGGAAACACATCATGATGTAATATCGCTTCTCATTGGGTAGTCTGTGGTTTTACGCAGCTAAGAGTGCTAGCCGCTTTGAGCAGAATAGTACAATTTTTAACCAAACAACTAAATAATTGCATTAGAATGGGTATTACTGTATTTAAAATTGTCGATCGGGGAAGTAAATCGTCAGTTTTGCAGTTGCAAAGTGAAAAAACTTTGCAAACCTTTAAGACATGATTTCTGTTCTATATCTCATATCAGCTGGCATGACATTGTAATTGTTACATGTATCCGTATTTCAAGAAGCACCTCAGAGGTCCAAATTTACAGTCGTCCACTTGTATTTACCAGTAGTTTGTTGGTAAGGATAAGTTAAAATTATTACTCGCTTGCCCTGCTGGACAAGTGTGTTTTCCGCCTTGAAAATGTCTAATCATGCCAATAAGCCAAAGCATTTTCAAATTTCAGCAAACAAATGTTGAATGTGAATATTTCCGAAACAGGAAATAGAGATTGTAGATATATTATTTCGCCTGCGCACTGAGATCGTAAAGCCAAGGAGGATTAGTTACGACACAGTTTCGTGCTAGTTGTTTCTGCTCAATAAATGCATGATTAAAAAAGTATATTCAATTTAAAATAGTTGCATGGGACATTATTCTCACACTCTGTCTTGAATTAACAGGAAAAGCTACTTTGGTGTAGAAATCTCTAGAAAAAAGACCTACAGGGACAAAAACACTCAGTACGAATTTGAAATGGGACAAAACCGTCATTACCTGTGGAAAGTACTGGAAATTAGTGAAAATGAAAGTGAAAGTAAAAATTTGACTGCAAAAAGCGTTTATGCATGGAGGAGGTTCCCATGATCATATTTTGTCGAGGTCATGCTCAACTGAGTTTTACCAGAGTTGTGGCTCTTTGTCATTTTTAGGCATTTGGACAACAGAAATTCTTGTCTCCGCAACTCCTCCTACAGTTTTCATGGGATTTTGATGAAACTTTTCAGTTATTGTTACATTGTATGCCAAGCTCAACACATGATTCCAGTCCAGAGTCTGTAAATAGCCCTCTTACACAACACTCTGACCTCACAGTGATAAGAATAGCATGGTTTTTAGGGCCCCTTACAGTTGTGTGGATGCTATATGAGGTCCTAGTAATCAACCTGTCAGTTAGTCAGTCAGTTGTGTGTAAGTCATTCATTGTATTTGTCACGCCTTAGCCAAAAATCTTAACCTGGGTCATAACTTCTGAAGTATTTGCCCTACTCTCATGAAACTTCACACACATTGTTACAGAATTAGCTCTCAGTTCCTGATGAACAACGAAACAAAACTATTTCTTGATAAATGTTCTTTTATTTTTCATCGTGACTTTCAGGGTTAATTTATGCACAACAAAAGGGAAGACCCTTTCTGCTCTTTTTCTGTGAGAGCTCCAGAATGAGGTGTGACGGGTGTCCCTATTAGCGGAACAAGCGAAACACCCCCTGCAGCTCCCACACAAAAAGCAGCACCTTCACTTTACCAACCTTGAGACCCAAGTCACTCACTCACTCTAACTTCAAATATATAACATCCGCGGGGAGAAATTTAAATTTGAATACCAGTTATCCAAATTTACCTTAAGTGAGTGAATGACATGAAAGTCTCAAGTCTTCTATTTAGTTTTTTTTTTTTTTTTTTGTTTAGAAGATGACTGATTAACGTTCATATGAGTCTCGCCATCTCAAACATCAGACTTTCAAACTACTGCTTAAGTCAAATTACATTTCCAGTTGTAAGAAGTTTGAGACAACGAGAGTCCACCATAAATACACAAAATGATAAGCAACATGGTTACAATATGGAAAATCAGACTATGAACTGCATAATGAATCTACATCATCATGTCTGCAGCTGATAAAAAGTCAGATTCACCCGCACATACATACTTATTCTATCTTGGCCAGAGATAAAATTCTATCGCTCTCCTTTCTCTCATAAAAAGAAAAAAAAAATAGATATGTAGCAGCAGCAGAGACAACGAACCAGATTCAGGAATAAAGCAATATAACCATGCAACTTATCACTTAATATGCTACAGGTATAATATGAATAGTCTTCCTGAACTCAAGTAGTATGTGAGTAACGATTTCTCTCGTAATTAATGAAACACAAAAATAAAATGCAAACATATCTCTTAATGACCCTTTCAGTTTCAATGTCAAGATGAGAAGATAATCATTATAATGTATGTTATTACAATGCACCTCTATCTGTATCCAATGACAGTACGAAAATGCACTAATTTAACCATTGCTGTATCCTCAAACAATTGACATATGAACTGATTAACATAATTGAACTTCTGAATAATTACCGTACATGTACCTGTACTTTCAAATTCTGATACTTGTTATCAATGAAATGACAGTGAATGGAAAAGAACCATTTGACTTCAAATTGAAAACGAAGAAGCATGTTCAACTTACTCTGATTTTAAACATCACTGTGCATTTTCCACTTTCATTATCTTTCAATACATAACTCCAGTAAAGCTTTTATATTCTATAACCACATTGTAGAACGTCATAACCATTGGAAATGTGTTGACTGGTAGAGTGCCTTGCAATGGCCTAGTCAACACTATCTAGGCCATACCTAGCATGTGAGACCAGCCAAAGGAACTCCCGACGGGCAGAGAATCACGCGAGCAGCCAACCAGCATAGTTTACATTGATATGTCAGAAAACCAACAATCAGCCAAAAATAGTTCAAGTACACTTTCTATAGCTGTAACTGCAGACTAACAAATCCCAATTACTGCTATAGGAGTGTTCTGCCTATAGTTTTACTTATGAAAATCAATAGTTTCATTTTATCAAATATGAAAGGACAATGCTGGTGGTCATATTCTCGCCATTATAGTTTGGTTTATGTAACATTAATAAAATGGATCTTGCAATGCAAACTCCAAACTTCACATTTCCATGGCAATACCAACGATTTTTAATGAAATCAGTATTTTCTGATTCTTGAATATGAAATAAAGTAGACAAAAAGTAAAAACTAAATTAGAGTAAACTGGTTGAAGTTAGCACAAGAATCACAAAATGTAATTCTTATCACTAAGCTTTCAGTTTTGGGTAGCAATCATAATTAAGGCACAAAATTGGTACATTCTTTGCAATGTACACCATTACAAACCATACAACTCTGAACTCTTAAACTGAAAAATTTGTCTCATATACCGTAAACTACTCTAAATACGAGGCGGTGGCCTCTGCTTTATTGCTTTCTTTATCTTAACTGGCAGGTTTGAACCAAGAACCCATTGTGCATTTTGAGCAGGTTCGCCTACATACTGAATGAGAAACTGAACTCCACTGCTTGTGTCCTTCTGTGCTAATACACGCTTAATTTTACGATTCTCGTCCTCTGAAGATAAGTATGAATCTAAATCCTTGTCGTCATTCATGAGATAATCTTTCAGATAAACTGGTTTATTAATTTGCCGTTTCGGTCGATTTTGCACCAGAGATTGTCCATCTTGTTGATGATTATCATTCAGTGCTATGTTTACGGAACTATCGGGAGTCTCTGTGTGAACAGGCTCATACTGAGTATTGGTAGTATTAACTGAACTATCTGAAGTCTCTGTGTGAACAGGCTCATGCTGATTATTGATTGTTTTCTCTGAACTATCTGAATTAACTGGAGTCTCTGTGTGAACAGGCTCATACTGATTATCGATTGATTTCACTAAACTATCTGAAGTCTCTGTGTGAACAGGCTCATACTGATTATTGATTGATTTCACTGAACTATCTGAATTCTCGGTGTGAACAGGCACATTCTGATAAGTCTCTTTGTGAACAGTCTCTGTGTGAACAGGCTCATTCTGATTGATTATTTTCACTGAATTATTAGGAGTCTCCGTGTGAACAGGCTCATTCTGATTAGTCTTTTTGTGAACAGGCTCATTCTGATTAGTCTCTTTGTGAACAGTCTCTGTGTGAAAAGGCTCATTCTGATTAGTCTCTTTGTGAACAGTCTCTATGTGAACAGGCTCATTCTGATTATTGATTATTTTCACTGAATTATTAGGAGTCTCTGTGTGAACAGGCTCATTCTGATTATTGATTATTTTCACTGAATTATTAGGAGTCTCTGTGTGAACAGGCTCATTCTGATTAGTCTTTTTGTGAACAGTCTCCATGTGAACAGGCTCATACTGTTTAATTATGTCTGTCTGACAAGATGTAGAAACTGTTACAATATCCGGTGTTCTGGTGACAACTTTGAAGAAATTCAAAGGCTCTGATACACGAACAGATGCAAATTTAATCCTATCAATATGAATTGGATCTGTAAAAGTTTTTGTTCCACTAGGATCCATTAACATCACTGTATGTGGACTCGACACTGTCTCAACAATATAAGGACCTGAATAACAATTTCTCAGTTTCTTTGCCGCACCTGAGGGTAAATCATCCAAATATACGAAATCACCTTTCGAAATGTGCAACATCTGGGCTTTGCTATTTGCACGATTTAGCATGTCCTGCTTGGACGTTACCAAATGATCTCTCACGTCATTTCTTATGAAATTCAATGTTTGTTCTTTCTGTGTCAGATAGGAATGCAAATCCTTTGGCAATGATTTCAAATCAAGAGAAAACTTGTTAGCTGATAGAGGGAACTTTGGTCTCTGTCCATATACAATTTCAAATGGCGAATACCCCATACTAGTATTAACTGAATTGTTCATGGAAAATGTCACTGCATTCACCATTTGATCCCAGTTGTTGCATTTTTTGTTCATAAATGGTGTAAGTCTGGTCGCCAATGTTCTATGCTGTCGCTCGCATGCACCAAGACAATGATGCACAAAACTTGGTGTAAACTGCTGTTGAATATGTAGCATTTTACAAAGCTCTGATGTCACTTTGGCTGTAAATTCTGATCCATGGTCACAAATTAACGTGTCACATGTACCAAAATGAGTAACAAGATCCATTAGTACCTCAGAAACTGTAATCGCGTCTTTATTAGGTATGGGCTTAGCATACAGGAATTTGGAAAACATGTCTACAGCTGTAAACAGATATATATTTCCACGATTAGTTATTGGTAAAACTCCATAAAGGTCTATTTGCCATACCGAAAAGGGTTCATGTGGAGTGGGAAACGCGACAATGGCATTTTTCGTATGAACCTTTGTGATCTTTCTACTCTGGCATTGGTCACATGACCGAACATAATCACTCACAATTTGTGACAGTCTGTTAAAAAAATAGTTCTCTTTGACTCGGTCAATAGTATCCTGTATACCTGCATGTGCTGCTAATGGAGAATCATGATATAATTTCAAAACTGTTTGAATCAAGGATTTAGGAAGCACAAGCTGATATTTGCACAACAATTTTGTTCGTTTAGCTTTTGGTGTTCGACTATGGAATAAGATTCCCTGTACAATAAGAAAATCTGACTGCTGTAACAGGATACTTCTGGCCTTAACTTGCGACTTGGGTAAAATGCCCCTAGTTAAGTAGTCCATAATTGGTTTTAACTCGGTATCTGCGTACTGACAATTATGAATACTGCCCGCAGTCATGTTAAGCTCAGTTAATGATGATTGAATTCTCATAATAGTCTCATTTGAAGACGTTTCCTGGTTTTCGGTCAAGTGCTCTTGATTAGAACAAATGATCGGAGAAAACTCCTCACCTGAAATTCGGCTTTCTTGTTGCAGTTCATGATCTGTCACTAACGTTTGATTTCCTATAGCCGATAACTCATTCTCGGATGCTGATAATTGACTTTCCACTTCCGAAATGAATGTTTTATTAAACTGGACTATGTTCTGTTGACCTGAATGTCTATTAATTGCTTTCCTCTTAATAAACCTATTGTCTCTATGGCCCTTACTAAGCGGTCTTTGTTTCAGCAGACCTCCCTGAAGAATATTATCCTCAGTATCTGCATCATATAATCTGTCGTTATCTACATACTGTTTAACGCTGGCATGACTAACGAAGCGGTATGTATCTATAATTTCATTTTCAGGGGAGATAATTCTAACTTTTGAGGGTTTTTCCTCAACATATGGAAAGTATGGATCTTCCTCTTCTGGGCTAGACTGTAATACCTCAGGATATACTGTGCGCCTTGAAAGGGAATCAGGGACAACCATTTCAGCTGCTGGTTTATAGACAATATCTAAGTCAAACTGTTGTAATATCGCAAGCCAGCGTTCATATATTTGTCCCTTAAGCTTTTTTTGAAAAATTGGTGATAATGCTTGATGATCACATTCTACCACAAAATGCCTCCCTCTCACGTAAGATGCACAGTCCATCACTGCGGTAACCAGTCCAAGTAATTCTAACTTTGTTGGGCCATATGACTGTTGCCAGCGTGATAACCCTTTTGAGCCGAAACGTATTACTCGAGGAATCTGATCTTCATCATACTGATAGAGCATAAAACCAATGCCCTTAGAACACGAATCAACAGCTAATCTGAATTCTCTGTCATATCGGGGAAAAGCTAAAGCACTTGATGTCACTAAACAGTCCTTTAGCTGTTGGAAACTTGTCTCACATTGTTGTGTCCACTGATATGGCACATTTTTCTTCAGCAAGTAATACAAAGGGCTAGCTATGGCACTGTAGTTTTTTATAAATTTCCTGAACCAATTAAAAAGACCCAACGCACGTTTGAGCTCTTTTGCATTCTTTGGAATCGGATAGCTTTTGATTACTTCTATTTTCTGGGGTGGGGGGCGAATACCCTCACATGAAATCTCATGACCTAGAAAAATGCACTTTTCAAATGCAAATTTACACTTACTTGGTCCTAGTTTCAAACCTGCAGTTTCAAACCTTGCCAGTACCTGGTGTAATTTGTGAATATGCTCAGTAAAAGTTTCTGAGGCAATGCAAACATCATCCAGATAACACAATACTGACTCAAAAGTCAGTCCATTTAGTATTTTATCCATTAACAGCTGAAACGAATTTGGACTTTGCCGTAATCCCATAGGGAGTCTTAAAAATTTGAAAGTACCGTATGGTGTATTGAATGCTGTGTATCTGGATGAGTCTGGAGAAATTTTCATCTGAAAATAACCCTGGCTCATATCGATAGTACTCAAAAATCTGGGCATGTGCTCTGCAAACGACTCCGTTAGTTCTTGTAGGTCTGGTATATTATACCGAAACTCTTCCGTCTGTGTGTTCAAATATCTAAAGTCAACACAGAAACGAAAGGATGATAAACTTTGTTCTTGAGTTATATTATTTGGGTCTAGTTTTGGTTTATTCCTTTTTGCCACAAGAACTATCGGACTGGTTATCGGAACACTTTCATCTGCTGAAACGGGAACTATAATTCCCTGCTTGAGCAGTTCATCAAGATGATGGCGCAAAACCTGCTTTTTATCCGGCGACAATCTGTAGGGCCTTTGGTGCACTGATTTTGCATCTGATTTTAAATGAATAACATGCTCAACCTCTTTTGTAAGACCGAGACTAGGATTTTCTGGAGTTACAAATACATTTTTATGTGTAAATAAACAATTTAACAATTCCTCTGTCTGTGCACCATTGAGATGTCTGGAAACATTTGCCGCAAAATATGAACAAAATTGCTCTTTAGTAATATCAGGCTGTGCACCATTATCAGACGAAATGCTGGAAGAAAAATGGGGATTAGAAAGCACCTCAGATTGTGCTGAAGATTGTAAATTTACATGGCTACACTGCTTAACCTCCGGAGTGACAGAGTAAATATCTGTATAATTGTCACACAGTTTTAATGTGGCTAAATAAGCACCTTTATTTATATGTACTGAATCAGCAGTGGGATTCAATATTTTCACTGGAACTAGGTGACCAGGCATACATGTGACTACTGCTTTGGAAACCAGCAAACCTTTGCGACCTATTTCACTATGACCCAAACACTGACCTTGCATACCAATGTGCAAATCTTTGTGCACGCTCCCTTGCACAACAATCTCAGAGTTTGGAGGTAATACACAGGAATGAGCACAAATAATTTTTGTTGTAGCTTTAACTGCGGAGTGGCAGGCCTTGCTGAAATCCAAAACAATACCAGTGTCTCTCATATAATTAATACCCAAAATAAATGGATGTGAGGTATCCCTCAATATATAGACTAGTACCCTGTGGGATGCGTTTGAGCCCGCTGTGCAAAACTGAACCCGAGCTGTTCCATCAATTGCAACCGAACCATTGTCAGCCATGATTATCTGATCCTCACAAGGGAGATAATCCCACTTACAACTATCAGGGATGACATTAAAAAGTTGTCTAGAAATAATATTGATGGAACTTCCCGTATCCAGAAGTGCAGTGACTGGGGTCTGGCCAACTTTACAGTTCAAGTACATAAAATTATGCTGTGAAGAAAAATCTGTGCGCAATTCAGTGTCATCTGCGTTATCTGTTAGGCCTGAGAGGTGCGCTGTGTTCCCAGGCCCATCCCGTTTAACTGTGGACAACTATCAGCAGAATGTTCCGGTTGATTGCAGAGTTGACAGGTAAAAACAGTATTTGCCGTACTAGCATTTAGTCTTTTACACCTTGGAGCTCCATGGCCCATCTGAAAACAAAGTTGACATTTAATATTGGGAGATGGCTCCCCTTGTCCATTCCAATTACACTTTGGTTTAATGTGTCTTTCACCTTTGCAGCGAAAACAAGTACGTGCTGATGATGTTTGCTGAACTCTGGTAGGATGATTCTGAAAAACTGTCAGTTCTTCTAGTTTTTTATTAATGGTATCAATCTGGGACTGAACTGACCCAGCTGCTGCATTAACCTGGGGAACTTGTGGCACTGATGAGGCCACACTTGTAGAGGTAGTTGTCTGATGTCTGTATCCATGTGCTTCTCCAACTTTTGCTGACTGAAGCGCCTCCCTTAAAGAGTTGACACGACCTGCTCGGACAAAAAATGCTAACTGAGGAGGCAGCCCACTTATAAACTTGTTTAATATATCTGCATCACTTTTTCGAAGTTTCCGTCCTTTGTCCATTACCATGGCATGGAAATCCTCAATAGCCTGAGATTGTCCAAGCCGCAAATTATCAAAAGCCACCGATTCAGCAATCAGAGAGGGACTGTTCAGGATGTTACAGTACTCGAGATGGAACGCAGCTTTTACAGTAGACCACGTCTCTTTGCATGTTAAATTGTTGAACCAAATGAGCGCAGGTCCTTTTAAAAACAAATGGAAAGCAGCTACTGCCCGCGGGGAAGAGGTATCAATTGATGCAAGGGTTAAATAAGACTCAAATTCAGCTAGGAACTTCTCAGCATCTTCATGCATAAAGCCACTAAATTGTTGGATTGACCGCCTGTCTGGCACTACTGATGGTGGCTGCACAAGCACTGTTAATTGTTCTGTAGGTTTGGACACAGTAGTACCAGTAGTGATGGGGGTGCTTTCCATTATTGGAGATTGATAAGTAGCCGACACAGCAGGTAGATTTAAGAGGAAACTGTCATTTAGGTCTCCAAATTGTGGTAAAAATGGATTGTTTGACGAATTCATTGTCACGAATGTCAATGTCAACCACAATAACACTGGAAATATGAAAAGATAGAACCACGTGGTCCGTCTGGGCTGGAAAATGTCTGGTTTGGTTTCTAACTCGTTCATTTGAAAGTCAATTTCTGGATAATCGACGAAGAGATCGGTCATAAAAATGTCATGGGACCGTTTTGGAATTCTCCACCATGTTACAGAATTAGCTCTCAGTTCCTGATGAACAACGAAACAAAACTATTTCTTGATAAATGTTCTTTTATTTTTCATCGTGACTTTCAGGGTTAATTTATGCACAACAAAAGGGAAGACCCTTTCTGCTCTTTTTCTGTGAGAGCTCCAGAATGAGGTGTGACGGGTGTCCCTATTAGCGGAACAAGCGAAACACCCCCTGCAGCTCCCACACAAAAAGCAGCACCTTCACTTTACCAACCTTGAGACCCAAGTCACTCACTCACTCTAACTTCAAATATATAACAACATACTTACCATCACAAGACCTACATGCTAACAAAGGGCCATAACCATATTGCTTTTGTCTATGTTTGTCAAGCCTTTTTGCCAAAAAACTTAACCTTGGTCATAACTTCAAAAGTCTTTGCCTTGCTCTCATATAACTTCACACTTATCATCTCAAGACCTAGTACATTTTGACAAAGGGCCAAAACTGTATTGCTTTTGTCCTTGTGTTTGTCACACATTGACCAAAAAAATTACCCTAAAGTATTTACCCAACTTTTATGAAACTTCGTACACATACTTACCGTCACAAGACCTACACTATGACAAAGGGCCAAAAGTATATATTGCTTTTGTCTGTGTGTTTGTTATGTCATAACCAAAAAACTTCTTGGTCATAACTTCAAATGTATTTTCCCTACGAGTAGCGTCTGTGGTGTAGTGGTTATGCTACTCACCTTGTAAACCAGGGGTCGCAGGATCGATCCTGGGCTTCACCAGATTTTGGATGAGTCTTTAAACCGAGGTCCCATCTCTGTATGACCTTAGCTGTTGGTGGGATGTAAAACTCAAACACTCACTCATGTATTTTCCCTACTCTCATGAAACTTCACACACATACTTGCCATCACAAGACCTACATACCAAAAAACATAACCTCGGTCATAACTTCAAAAGTATTTGCCCTACTCTCATGAAACTAAACACAAATACCATCTTATTAGCTATATGTATAAACTTGTACCATTCCGCTTTGACAGCTTTATGTGGGGCACGTCCTGATGTAACTAGTGATCTAGTTTTCTGTAAATAACCGTAACCTAGATTTCCTACAAGTCAGTGATAGTCACATGGACATCCAACAACAAAAAGCTGCTGATTACATATAGACAAAAATTTAATCATTAATCAATATATATATACATTTATACTCATTTACTTAACATGAGTTGTTACCGAGGAAATAAATTAATCTGGAAACCACTAACAAGCTAGGTGTGCTCTCTGGAAACAGTACAGTAGCTGTAGGACGAAACTACGGAACCCGGGAAGGGACATGAATTTTTTTTTATGTAAGCTATGCGTACAAGATAATACATGTATTATGTCGTGCGAACAAGATAATATCTTGTCAGCACAAGATAATATCTTGTTCGCACAACTTCCCAAGATCGATGTGTGTAAACAAGATATGTTATGCAAACAAGATAATATCTTGTGTGCACAAGATATTAAGTTGTACAAACAAGATATCTTGTGTGCACAAGATCATATGTTGTCCACACAAGATAAATTATGTCTGCACAAGATAATATCTTGTGTGCACAAGATATTGTTTTATGCGCACAAGATAATATCTTGTTCGCACAACATATTGAAAAAATTCATGTCCCTTCACAGGTTCCGTACAAAACAGTATCAATATTAGAATTTAGATTTACACAAGTCCAGATAAACATGGAAAATTTAGGATTATTTTCTTACTTTGTGAAAGTTTAGCTTGCAAGTAAAACTCGTATTTGATTCTAACAAAAACATGTGCTTTCAGAAAATATAATTCATCATTCTGTTTTTAAAATCATCTTCATTTATCATCAAAAAATAATTTACTTACAGGTAATGAGGAGTTTTCACTGTCCACCACTTGCCGAATCCCAAATATACAGAATCCCAAAGACATTCTTGTTGAAGTCTATGCTGCAAGTGTCAACCCTATAGATGTAAATATGAGAGGTAAAGATAGAACAAAACTGGAATTTGTTGATTATGTGGAATCTGGGACGTTTCGCCCCCAAACCGTTTCCTCCCCTAGTCGTTTCGCCTTCAAGACATTTCCTCTCTGGTCGTTTCCCCCCTAGTCGTTTCGCCCCCCTAGTCGATTCGTCCCCCCTAGTCATTTCGTCCCCCAGTCGTTTTGCCCACTTTTCACTCAAAGGCTAATTTTCAATGTTGAACTTTTATTAGAGGTGAGAAGAGGCAAATATTTAAGTAGCACCATCGCCCTGTCACGTCAGCCTAAGTATCTGTTCGTTAAGGGACTTCATTCAAACTTGAACAGTATGTCTCTGATGGCGCGTGAAAAAGAGAAAGTGGGAAATATTGGAAATAAAGAGAAATAGTGGATAGACAAGAAAGAAAAGAAAGGAAAGATTCCTGCCTCCTTATTCAAATCATCATTGGAAACCAGACCTCTCCCGCTACAGAAGCGTCGCCCAACCGGCAGAGGTTAAAAAATCCTTCAGTCTTCACTTACAGACCGGCCCCTACCTAGCTGTTAAAACGAGAGAGTAGATGGTCCCTGCTTGAAGGATACCAAGTCAGGGGCCTCAGAAACATATGCTGGTAAAGAATTCCAATCGGGTATAGTCCTAGGGAAGAAGCTGTACTTGAATGTATCAAGCTAACAGCGTTGCCTGATCAGGTTCTGCACTATTTGCTTACAGTTCAGGAATTACTGGGTCCGACGCCGCAAATCTGATTCTTCTCTCTCTCTCTCTCTCTCTCTCTCCTCTCTCTCCTCTCTCTCTCTTTCTCTCTCTTTCTCTCTCTTATATGAATCTTTTATATATAAAATATAGTAAAATAGTTAGGGGGCGAAACAACTAGTGTTTGGGGGGTGAAACAACTAGGGTTAGGGGGCGAAACGACTAGGGGCCAAAAAAGGGGGCGAAACGACTAGGGGGGTAACGACCAGGGGGGAAACGTCTTGGGGGCGAAAAGTCTTGTTACCATTATCATGTGTAACTGCTAGATTGTTAGCTCACCAGAGCTGAAGTCTCCCAGGAGCTTATAGTTTAGACAATGGTCTGTTGTTGTTGTTGCCATCATCTGCCTCTGAGGTGTCAAAATTTTCAAATGACATCTCCTCTGAAACTACTTAGCCAATTGAAACTGCATAACATAATTATGGAGCCTTCATGGGGAAGAGGAACAAAAAGTTTGTTCGTAAGGACTGGGTCACATGACCAAGAAGGCCGTCATCCTCATATACATGTACAGTAAAAATCTTTTAAAAATCTTCTTGGACATTCACCTTGAAACGTTGAATGCATTATTGCTGACTCCGGTCCTACCAAGTTTGTTCAAATGATGACCTTTGGTTGACCTTGACCTATTTTAGGTCAAGGTCAAATCAAGTCACTTAATTTTAATGTTGTAAAGACAAAACAGTGGATTTTTCTGATTCTGCTGTAGTCTGTGCTCTCAGAATTGATATTGCAATCAGTTGAATAATAGTTAAACCACAATACAAACAAACAAAAATCATCTCCACCTAAACCACTGAACAGATTCTGACCAAACTTGGCAGAAATGATCTTTAGGTGATCCTCTCTCAAAGTTGTTCAAAGAATTCAATTCCATGCATAACTCTTGTTGCCATGGCAATGAAAAGGGGAAAATAAAAAAAAAAAACATTAAAAATCTTCTTCTCTGAAACCAGAAGGCTCAGGTCTTTGATATTTGGTATAAAGCTTCATCTAGTGGACCTCTACCAAGATTGTTCAAATTATAGCCCTGGGGCCAAAAATGCCCCCGTGCCGAGGCCCACTGGTTTTACATAGGCTTATATAGGGAAAAACTTTAAAATCTTCTTATCTGAAACCGGAAAGCCCAGGTCTTTGATATTTGGTATAAAGCTTCTTTAGTGGACCTCTACCAAGATTGTTCAAATTATAGCCCTGGGGCCAAAAATGCCCGGCGCCGAGGCCCACTGGTTTTACATAGGCTTACGTAGGGAAAACCTTTAAAAAATCTTCTTGTCTGAAACCAGAAAGCCCAGGTCTTCGATAATTGGTATGAAGCTTCATCTAGTGGACCTCTACCAAGATTTTTCAAATTATAGCCCTGGGGCCAAAAACGGCCCCTCCCCGGAGCCCACTGTTTTTATATAGGCTGATATAGGGAAAACATATAAAAATCTTCTTGTCTGAAACCAGAAGGCTCAGGTCTTTGATATTTGGCATGAAGCTTCATCTAGTGGACCTCTACCAAGTTTGTTCAAATTATAGCCCTGGGGCCAAAAACGTCCCCGTGCCGGGGCCCACTGGTTATACATAGGCTTATATATGGAAAACTTTTAAAAATCTTCTTCTCTGAAACCAGAAGGGCCAGGTCTTTGATATTTGATATGAAGCTTCATCTAGTGGACCTCTACCTAGATTGTTCAAATTTTAGCCCCGGGGCCAAAAACGACCCTGCCCTGGGGCCAACTGGTATTACATAGGCTTATATAGAGAAAACCTTTAAAAAATCTTCTTCTCTGAAACCAGAAGGACCAGGTCTTTGATATTTGGTATGAAGCTTCATCTAATGGACCTATACCAAGATTGTTCCAATTATAGCCCTGGGGCCAATTATGCCCTGTGCCGGGGCCCACTGGTTACAGTGAAGAATTCAAGGTGAAGTTGGGTGTTCATCAAGGCTCTCTTCTCAGCCCACTGCTTTTCATCATTGTGCTTGAAGCCTTGTCATGCGAGTTCCGCTCTGGAGTCCCCTGGGAGGACCTGTATGCTGATGACCTCTTCATCATAGCTGAATCCCTTGAGGCATGTGTCAGGAGGCTCTTAACTTGGAAAGACGCAATGGAGGCAAAAGGGCTGAGAGTGAATGCAGGAAAGACAAAGATCATGATCTGTGGTACATGTCTGGACCTCTTGCAGAGTACAGGCCAGTTCCCATGCACTGAATGTCGCACTGGAATGGGCAGCAACAGTATCTTTTGTAATGGCTGCAAGTTCTGGGTGCACAAGTAATGCAGTGGGCTCAAAAGGTTGATAGAGGACCCTGATTACAGGTGTAGATGGTGCCAAGGAACTGCACACCCCTTAGATGGCAGACCACAGAGGGAAGTCCAAGTCGGATCCGACAAGCTGGAGGTTGTAGCTTCCTTTTGCTACTTAGGTGATATGCTCTGTACAGCGGGTGGTTGCGACCTTTCAGCTACATCACGTGTGAAAACAGCCTGGAAGAAATTCAAGGAGTTCCTACCAGTTCTCTCTTCCCGCCACCTCTCGTTCAAGACACGCGGCCGTGTGTATAGCTCTTGTGTGCGGAGCGCAATGCTCCATGCCAGTGAGACATGGCCATTGACAAAGCCAAACCTCCAATGTCTACAGCGAAATGACAGGGCAATGATCAGACAGATCTGCAATGTCAAGCCACAGGACACTGTCACCATCAGGTCCAGTGAGTTACTTGAGCGTCTTGGCATTTAGGACCTGGACCTCATCCTGAAAGAGAGAAGGCTTCACTGGTATGGACATGTGGAACGCTCCAACGGTGCAGTCAAGACTGCCTGTGACATACAGGTAGGTAGAAAGCGGGGGCCAGGAAGGCCCAAAATGACCTGGAAGCAGCTAACAGAAAGAGATTGCAGAGAATGGAAGCTCTCTGCTATCGATCCTCATGATAGACAAGCCTGGAGATCTGGTGTAAGATCTGCCATGCGTGCAGCAAGCCAGCTACCTGGAAGGGGGCCCACTTATGTGGACGTTGCCCCTGTACCTTAATCAAAAATCTGTTGATGATGATTTGATGATGAGAGCTAAAAATAGAAAAACATTGTAAATTTGCTTCAGAAGTGAACTCGTTCTAAACTCTTGGGCCAATTTGATTCAAACTTCGCAGGAATGTTGCCTTCGAAACAGCTAAAATCGTTCACTCTGATGAACAAGATGACCACCAGAGCCAAAAATAGAATGTACCAGAGGCAGTGACACTCAGGTGAGCGAATCAGGGCCCAGAGATCAGGGCCCTCTGGGCCCTCTTGTTTAAACTCATAACATATGTTGTAGGTGCCCATAGGAACTGCCTCACTGATGCGGTTCTAACAAGTACCCACAACCTATGTCTTGGAGTGGAAATAAGCAAAAAAATGTATACCCCTGTAAACCACAGTTTTCTCTGTATAAAGTGGGGTTTAGACGGGTGTTCTATTTCATAAACTGATTAACATGATGTTTGTCAATTGTACTGTTTATATATATACAATAACACCATAACCTTGCCATAACATACATGTAGTTCTTAAAAACACAGTTTCGGATACGGGGTATAACACAGTTAGGAGATTGATCCCAACATGTGTAGTTTATATACAGAAAAATTACCATAATCTAGTACATGTATTTGTCTAAACAAGGTTTTGATTTTGAGATTTTGGTGTATTTTATTTGATTACAACAGATGGCTATGGTAGAAAACTGATTAACACAATGAGGCGGGGCTTTGGTACATCTACATCAGGTGTTGAATTCCCACTGACTCTGGGGCGAGACTTCTCAGGAGTTGTCAGAGAAACAGGGAGAGGGGTCAGCAGATTCAGACCTGGAGATGAGGTAAATTCATTCACTGTCATTTTAGATACACCCCTACTTATTTTCTGCCATGATTTTAAACCCATTTTGTACCACAAACCCCTAAAGGGGTACCTTGACAAACAGTGCAGGCCCAGATCAGACGCGATCAGGGCCTACACTGTTTCCAAAATGTTAAGCCATTTCCCGAATAAATTTTGAAGAAAAACACAACCTTTCACCCCTAAATTATGAAATGGACTCCTGCCATATTAATGTGGAAGATGCCATTTGGTACAAAAAGGGTTAAAAGGGAAAGAATTTTTGTCTTTTTCCTTTTCCTTACTAGTTAACAATCTTTCTGAGTATGGAATCTTCTTTTAAGAAGCACTTGTTGGGTTGATTGTCAGTTTGTTTGTTTGTTTGATCTGAGGTTTGACGTCCCTGTCAACACTGTAAAGGTCATTTTGGAGACGTTGCTTCCAATTTTGTGGGACTTTTACCAGACATTGAGATGAAATGACATCCCAATGAAACCAATAAGGTTTATAAGCATGGACTCGTACCGATTTTCCTGGGCAGGCTTAGATCCTCTAAGCGGTTTACCAGTACTCGTGTGCGGGTCGGTTTCAGCTCTGCGTGGAAGCATCATGGAGCCCATATATTTTCTTCCAGCCCCGATGGGCGGGGGTGTTGATTGTCAGTTGATCCAAAGTTACTAACAGCAGTAGCTTTTCATTGTTGATATCCAGGTGACTCTCACTGATTTGTAGGAAATCCAGGTAATGGTTAATTATAGAAAATAGCCACCTTATTCTTGTGGCTGTGAAGTCAGAGTGTTGCATATGATTATCTATGGAATCTGGACTGGAATCATGTCTTGGATTTGGCAAACAGTGTAGACCCAGATCAGATGCCACAGATGGGGATTTTCCCCTTCTGCATAGGCATTATCCCCCTGCTACTTACTATTAATAAATCTGTATAGGGTTAGTACAGATAACATGTAGATGTCTTAACACCTGGATGCCAAAAACATTATTGAAATGTGCCATCAGATCAGTGTCTACAGTTTGCTTACAGTACAGGAATTGAAGGCTGAAGGGTCCATGTTCAGGACCATGTTTCTAGCCTACACTCAGAGACAATTGACCTACCGGTGCTGTCAGTGTGTTGATTTTTTACTGTGAGAGTATTGACAAATGGGAAGAAAAATAGTTCTGAAAGAAATGCCTCACCTTAAAGTATATCCATCTTTCTTAAGGGATAGGATAACCTTCATGGGAGGTTACTCATTCAGAAAGACTTTTGTCTCTCCTGTCATTAGGGGTCAACTCTTAAAGGAAACAATTTGTTCCTGAGGAGCAAATTCTTTCCTCAAGAGTTGGCCCCCTTTTATCAGAGTTTCAGTTTTAAATGTAAGTGAACAGGAAGTCACAATAGTTGTCTCCCTTGTTAGAATGGCAGTAAATAGACAGATCCAATGTTTTGACACATGACTTTGTTTACATTTCACAGTGCATGTGCCAATTACCTCCCCTGTAGAGTACCTCTTGTATCTGGTTGCCTTATAGTGTCAATGAGAATTTTGAATATTTATCGTGTAATTACTCTCCTTTCTTCTCCACAAAATTAACTGATTCTTGTCATTTTGTGTTTTTAGCTCACCTGAGCCGAAGGTTCTGGGGGAGCTATTGTGATCACGCACCATCCGTGGTCGTCTGTATGTCCGTTCACATTTTCCTTTAAACAACATCTCCTCCCAAACCACTGGATGGATTCGAACCAAACTTGGCAGAAATGATCTTTGGGTGGTACTGTCTCAAAGTTGTTCAAAGAATTCCATTCCATGCAGAACTCTGGTTGCCATGGCAACAAAAAGGGAAAAATAAGAAAACCTTTAAAAATCTTCTTATCTGAAACCAGAAGGCCCAGGTCTTTGATATTTGGTATGAAGCTTCACCTAGTTGACCTCTACCAAGATTGTTCAAATTATAGCCCTGGGGCCAAAAAATGGCCCCGCACCAGGGCCCACTGGTTTTACAAAGGCTTATATAGGGAAAACCTTTAAAAATCTTTTTGTCTGAAACCAGAAGGCCCAGGTCTTTGATATTTGGTATTAAGCTTCACCTAGTGGACCTCGACCAAGATTGTTCAAATTATAGACATGCGGCCAAAGAAGGCCCTGCCCCAGGGCCCACTGGTTTTATATAGGCTTATATAGGGAAAACATATAAAATTCTTCTTGTCTGAAACCAGAAGGCCCAGGACTTTGATATTTGGTATTAAGCTTCGTCTAGTGAACGTCTACCAAGATTGTTCAAATTATAACCTTGGGGCCAAAAACGCACCTGCGTCGGGGCCAACTGGTTTTACATAGGCTAATAGGGAAACATTTAAAAATCTTCTTGTCTGAAACCAGAAGGCCCAGGTCTTTGATATTTGGTATGAAACTTCATCTAGTGAACCTCTTCCAAGATTGTTTAAATTATAGCCCTGGGGCCAAAAACACCCCCACCCGGGGGGCCCACTGGTTTTACATAGGCTTATATAGGGAACTTTTAAAAATCTTCTCTTAAACCAGGAGGCCCAGGTCTTTGACATTTGCTATGAAGCTTCATCTAATGGACCTATACCAAGATTGTTCAAATTATAGCTCTGGGGCCAATAATGCCCCCATGCCAGGGCCCACTGGTTTTACATAGGCTTATATAGGGAAAACCTTTAAAATCTTCTTGTCTGAAACCAGAAGGCCCAGGTCTTTGATATTTGGTATGAAGCTTCATCTAGTGGACCTCTACCAAGATTGTTCAAATTAAAGCCCTGGAGCAAAAAACGCCCCACACGCCGGGACCCACTGGTTTTACATAGGCTAATATAGAGAAAAACCTTTAAAAATCTTCTTCTCTGAAACTTGAAGACCCAGGTCTTTGATATTTGGTATGAAGCTTCATCTAGTAAACCTCTACCAAGACTGTTCAAATTATAGCCCTGGGGCTGAAAATGCCCAGTGCCGGAGCCCACTGGTTTTACATAGGCTTATATTGGGAAAACCTTTAAAAATTTTCTTGTCTGAAACTAGAAAGCTCAAGTCTTTGATATTTGGTATGAAGCTTCATTTAGTGGACCTCTATCAAGATTGTTCAGATTATAGCCTTCAGACCAAAAATGCTCCATAGGCTTATATAGGGAAAACCTTTAAAATCTTTTTGTCTGAAACCAGAAGGCCCAGGTCTTTGATATTTGGTATGTCTGTCTATCTATCTATCTATCTATCTATCTATCTATCTATCTATCTATCTATCTATCTATCTATCTATCTATCTATCTATCTATCTATCTATCTATCTATCTATCTATCTATCTATCTATCTATCTATCTATCTATCTATCTAATCTGTCTGTCTGTCTGTCTGTCTGTCTGTCTGTCTGTCTCTCTTATCTTATCTTATCCTATCCTAAAACCCCCGCCCATAGGGGCTTTAAGAAATATATGGGCTGCATGATGCTTCCACGCAGAGCTGAATCCGGCCCGCACACTAGTACTGGTAAACCGCTTAGAGGATCTAAGCCTGTCCAGGAACTGCGGTGCGAGGCGGACCGTCCATGCTAATAACCCCTATTGGTTTCATTGGGTGACAGGGCTTGAGATGTCATTTCATCTCAATGTCGGGTAAAAGTCACACAAAATTGGAAGCAACGTCTCCAAAATGACCTTTACAGTGTTGCTGGGGACGTTAAACCTCAAATCAAACAAACAAAATCCTATCCTATCGATTCCTATCCTATCTTATCTTATCTTATCTTATCTTATCTTATCTTATCTTATCTTATCTTATCTTATCTTATCTTATCTTATCTATCTATCATAGAACTTCAGATGGCTCATTCACCATGGCTGAGTCGAACCCATTCTTGAGTCCCTAGGGAATTCTGCTACATAAGAAGTAGAAGTAGTGGGGGGGATAATCAAGGAGGGTTTCATCTTTTTTTTCTTGCAAATGTATGTCATGTGTACTCATTAGAAATGCCTCGATGTGGCGATTCTAATGTGTACACCCAGTATACATTTTCATTACAGTATACCAAAAAGATGTCCGAAAGTATTTTATTATGTCCTAGGTTATGCCTCCTGGTAGTAACCCTCAGTGGTTTGAACTATCCATGTCTTGAGCAGAATTTTGAGGTCCCAAAGGTGTTTGAGCCATTTAAGTTCCACTCTATCTATCTGTCTGTCTGTCCGGGCAAACGTATCAGGTTTAGGGGCTAGAGTCCAGATTGATAACAATAGAAAATATTGGAAAATGATTGGTAAACAATAGATTTATTCCGTGAATAAAAGGTTTAGGAGGTTAGCCCCTAAACCAAACAAAAGAAAAGAACAAAAGAAATAGCCCTTAAACCTGACATGTTGGAATGTCCGTCCGTCTGTCCATCCATCCATCCCTCCATCCATCCATCCATCCATCCATTTCATTGTCATTGAGAAGAGAGTAATTAATTGAATTATGCAACTGTAAATCACTATGAGGCCCAGGACTTGGATGCACATGTAATTAACAAAAATAACGCTATAGGCTTTGTCCCCCAGAATCCTGTCATGTTGATATGTTGTTAATTAATCATGATGTAGACATGTTTATGAGTTCACATTTGTTTCTGTTCACAGATCTGGGGAGCAGTAGCAGCCCACAGACAAGGAACACATGCCCAGTATACCATAGCAGGGGAAACAGAGGTATTTTAATCCCCACCATGCTGAACCCAGATATATTTTTTTTTTAAAGAAAACAAAAAAAAAAAAAAAAACCAGTATAGATCTAGATCAGTTGAGTTCTAGGAAGCCACCTGAATATGAAAATTACTGTTTTAATTCTGCATCCGAATCCATGGTAACATTTGGTTTAAACATATTTATTAGTTCAAGCAATACATGACAAGACAAATGATAATGTTTACAATATGTTAAAGGATTTGAACGGAAGCTAAATGTAGCTTATGAAGTTCATCTCCTGATAAATAAAAATGAAAGCGTTTGTACATGTATTGGCAGGTTCACTTGAATACAATTACAGTCGAACTTCAATGGCTCGAACACCTTTGGGACCTTGAAAATCTGTTCGAGACAGGGGTAGTTCGAGCCACTGAGAAAGAGGCAATTCTAATGAGTACACACAGCATACATTTGCAAGATAAAATCTCCTTAACTATCCCCCACTATTTCTTATGTAGATGATTTCGCTAGGGACTCCAGAACAAGTTCCACTCATCCATGGTAAACGAGCCATCGATGTTCGAGCCATCCAAGTTCTACTGTATGCGTAGATGACGAAAAAGATAAGCTATACATAGTTGTACTAACCAAAGCAATGGATGAGTGAAGAAAAGATCAAACAAAATAGAGAAAAAAGAACAAACAAACATGATGTAATGATGAGACAGATACAACATATGAAAATGAAGACAGGCAAAGATGGTTATCTGAAGCAATTTTCAAACCACTGACCCTTGCTGCATTCATGTGCAGAATTGGCGGAGAGAGAATGCTTCTTGCAATAACATAAAAGTTTCTTTATATTAAAACCTTTTATACCCATGAAATCATACAACACAAATTACTGAAAATGGGTAGGAGTGATGTATATTGAAGTAATTAGCATGAGGGTTAACAGACAGGTTACACATGCCCAGTATACTATCATATTTTTAAGTTAGTTGAGCAAAGTCTTAAGGGGAATGGGAACCCCTGGCAGATTTTTCTATCATTTTTCAAATGGAGACAACTTTTGGATTTCCTTTTCACTTTTATGTAAGCCCTGTCCCACTGAAAAAGGGGTCTACTCTTAAAGGAAAGCATTTGCTCCTCAGGAGCAAAAAGAAAAGAATATGCTCATCAGGAGCAAATTCTTTCCTTTACGAGTTGACGGCTATTGACATGGGAGACAAAATTACTTTTGCAGGAATTGCCTCCCCTGAAGAATCTGAAGATGTTCCCATTCCCCTGAAGTAATGGTTAAAACACATTTTATTTTTAATAGAATACAGCAAGTGTCCATTTCAATGTTTCAAGGTAATAGGAGGTCCTTTTTCTTAAACTGTGAAGCCACAAACCACGACATCATATCTCAAACTGCACTGTTGGATAGAGTCTTGTTTTGTGATTTTTTTTTGACCGCCAACACAGTTATTTTTCTGATGAAAATTTTTAATACTATTCTTATTTCTACTGAAAACATAGGTTATGGGTGCTCATTAGACATGCTGCAGTTCTAGCGAGTACCCACAGCCTATTTCTTGGAGTGGAAATAATGAAATTAATGTTTACCGCTGTAAACCCCAATTTTCTCTTATTAAAATGAGGTGTACACGGATGTTCAATACATAGACTTATTAACATGATGGACAACTAATGTTGACACAGCTAATTTTTGAAAACTTTTACTACCACAGTCCCTTAATTCCCCTGTTTATTATAATAGAAACATCTGGGATCATTTGTTCAAACATTGTAAGCTTAACAGGCTTGTTACTGGTCAAATGTTAATAGTTCTGCAGAATAGAAACATCTGGGCCCAGTTGTTCAACAGTGTTAGCCAAATGGGCTTGTTACTGGTCAAAATGTTAACAGTTCAGCAGAATAGAAAATCTGGGCCCAGTTGTTCAAACAGTGTTAGCCTAATGGGCTTGTTACTGGTCAAAATGTTAAAATCTGTTAAATAGAAACACCTGGGCCCAGTTGTTTAAACATTGTTAGCTTAACAGGCTTGATACTGGTCAAAATGTTAACAATTCTGCAGAATAGAAACATCTGGACCTTGTTGTTCAAACAGTGTTAGCCAAATGAGCTTGTTACTGGTCAAGATGTTAAAATCTGCTGAATATATACACCTTGGCCCTGTTGTTCAAACATTGTTAGCTTAACAGGCTTGTTACTGGTCAAAATGTTAACAGTTCTGCGGAATAGAGATACCTGGGTCCAGTTGTTCAAACATTGTTAGCTTAATGGGCTTGTTACTGGTCAAAATGTTAAAAACTGCTGAATAGAAACACCTGGACCCAGTTGTTCAAACATTGTTAGCTTAACAGGCTTGTTACTGGTCAAAATGTTAAAATCTGCTGAATAGAAACACCTGGGTCCAGTTATTCAAGTATTGTTAGCTTAACAAGCTTGTTACTGGTCAAAATGTTAACAGTTCTGCAGAATAGAAACATCTGGCCCAGTTGTTCAAGCATTGTTAGCTTAACAGGCTTGTTACTGGTCAAAATGTTAACAGTTCTGCAGAATAGAAACATCTGGCCCAGTTGTTCAAGCATTGTTAGCTTAACAGGCTTGTTACTGGTCAAAATGTTAACAGTTCTGCAGAATAGAAACATCTGGCCCAGTTGTTCAAGCATTGTTAGCTTAACAGGCTTGTTACTGGTCAAAATGTTAACAGTTCTGCAGAATAGAAACATCTGGCCCAGTTGTTCAAGCATTGTTAGCTTAACAGGCTTGTTACTGGTCAAAATGTTAACAGTTCTGCAGAATAGAAACATCTGGCCCAGTTGTTCAAGCATTGTTAGCTTAACAGGCTTGTTACTGGTCAAAATGTTTACAGTTCTAGTAAATGCAATATCTAAAGCACTGGCATTTTTGCCAGAACAAACTGTGAAAAGCTACTTGCATTGTTTTCTGACAGCATATGATATATTTTTTCCACATTTAGCAATTGAAGTTCTAAGATAATAGTTAGTTACATGAACTTAACATCTTGTTTTGAATGAATGGCCCCAGCTGTTCTTATTTCTTCCGGCAGGTATCTTTAAAGCCAAAATCACTATCTCATGTAGAAGCTGCCTCAATACCATATGTTGCCACGACAACCTGGTCAGCTTTATATATAACAGGAGAACTGAATGAAAATAATACAGCTTTTAAACGGTAAGATACATGGTGTGATCTATAGATAAATTGTATGAATCTCCTTCTGAAGCCAAAATACCATAAAATCCTTAAGTTTGGACACTCTGAGAACTTGCTGTAATTCTCCAAAAAAATTAATAAATTTGTTTCACAATCCAGCAAAGAATCCAAAAGTTGCAAACAGAATGGCCAATTGTAGACCCTGACCAGACTGCTCCTTCAGATGGCTCCTACTCAAGATCATTATGGTAGTGTTCAGACTGTGGACAGGTTTACTATATGCAAACTTGAGCAATCCTCTGTACCTACTTAATTGGAACACAGCCGTGAAACTTTTGGTGAGTGCCACGTACATCTATGTAGCCCATCATGTTAACAAGTGCATGTAATGGACACCCCTGTAAACCCCACTTTATATAGAGAAAAGGGGCGTTTACAGATATATACATTTTTTTTTTCCTTATTTAGAGAGTGGTATGTGTTAGAACTGCCTCAGTGAGGCAATTCTAATGAGTACTCACAATCTGTGTTTGGAGAGAAAAATAAGAATTTTATTATTTCTGACATTAGAGTTTTGAAAGAATCCACTATGACACACGACTCTGTTATCTTAATGCTACAGTAGTGACTGATCAGACTGCATGGATGGATATGCTAATCTGAGGCTTTTCTGTATGAATATATTTGAAGTCACATTCTTGCAATTCCCAGCTCATGTGACATCAGATTTAGGTGAAAAAGTAAACTTGAGTAGTTTAGCTGTCTTTTTCAAAAGTACACCACAACCTGTTTTTAGCACTGTTGTAGGGGTCCAAAGCATAAACCATGTTATGTCCAAACAAAAAAGTATAGATTGTATAGAAAAGTGACCACTTATAGTCATTTTTATGCCCCCGGAATCTAAGAGATTCGGGGGCATATAGTTTTTGGTCTGTCTGTCTGTTTGTCCATTTGTCTGTCTACAAAAAGATTCGGGGGCATATAGTTTTTGGTCTGTCTATCTGTTTGTCCGTTTGTCTGTTTGTCTGTCTACAAAAACCTTAACATTGGGCATAACTTTTGAATGGTAATAGATAGAGCTTTCATATTTCACATGTGTATACCTTATCACATGACCTTTCCAGTGGTACCATAATTTTTGATCTCGTGACCTTGAACTTGACCTTTGACCTATTTTTTTTTAACTTTTTCTGTTTGTCTGTTTGTCTGTCTACAAAAACCTTAACATTGGGCATATCTTTTGAATGGTAATAGATAGAGCTTTCATATTTCACATGTGTATTCCTTATCACAAGACCTTTCCAGTGGTACCATAATTTTTGATCTGGTGACCTTGAACTTGACCTTTGACCTATTTTTTTCAAAATTTTTAAAAACATTAACATTGGCCATAACTTTCGATTGGTAAGTGATAGGGCTTTCATATTTCATATGTGCATTCATTGTCACAAGACCTTTCTAGTGGTACCATAATTTTTGACCTTGTGACCTTGACCGTGATGTTAAACATTAACATTGGCCATAACTTTCGATTGGTAAGTGATAGGGCTTTCATATTTCATATGTGCATTCATTGTCACAAGACCTTTCTAGTGGTACCATTATTTTTGACCTTGTGACCTTGACCGTGATGTTAAGCATTAACATTGGCCATAACTTTCGATTGGTAAGTGATAGGGCTTTCATATTTCATATGTGCATTCATTGTCACAAGACCTTTCTAGTGGTACCATAATTTTTATGCCCCCGGAATCTAAGATTCTGGGGGGCATATAGTTTTTGGTCTGTCCGTCTGTTTGTCCGTTTGTCTGTTTGTCCGTTTGTCCGTCTGCAAAAACTTTAACATTGGGCATAACTTTTGAATGGTAAGTGGTACAGCTTTCATACTTCACCTGTGCATTCCTTGTCACAAGACCTTTCAAGAGGTACCATAAATTTTGACCTCGTGACCTTCACCTTGCGCTGTCTGGGGGCATTTGTGTTTCACAAACACATCTTGTTTACCTTGTGACCTTGACCGTGATGTTTGACCTACTTTTTAAAAACTTTAACATTGGCCATAACTTTCGATTGGTAAGTGGTAGGGCTTACATATTTCACATATGCACTCCTTGTCACAAGACCTTTCTAGTGGTACCATAATTTTTGACCTCGTGACCTTGACTTTGACGTTTGACCTACTTTTATAAACTTTAACATTGGCCATAACTTTCGATTGGTAAGTAGTAGGGCTTTCATATTTCACACATGCACTCCTTGTCACAAGACCTTTCTAGTGGTACCATAATTTTGTCCATCCAGACACCCCCCCCCCCCCCCTCAAGGTCAAGGTCACTGTGGCTATTTTTAGAAAAACATTGTCATCTCTTTAGCGCCAACATTTCTTTACTGATTTCAATATAACTTCACACAAATGTTCCTTATGACAATATCTCGAGCGAGTTCGACTTTCAAGGTCATGACCTGAAGGTCAAGGTCACTGTGGCTATTTTTAGAAAAACTTTGTCATCGCTCTAGCGCCTACATTTCTTGGCCATACCTTTTGATTGCTTAGTGATACTTCTTTCATATTTAACATGCACTGTCCGGGGGCATCAGTGTTTCACAAATACATCTTGTTTCCCATATAACCTGAATAGTTTAAGCCCTACAGTAACCTAAATAGTGTTATAACAAAAAGTGTAATAAAGAGGTTTAGGTGTATTTTTGAGACAGAAAGTTGAACCATTTCATTATTGAGGGTCGTTCCTTCCCTCTTAGCTCCTACCTTTGCAAACACTGACGCTTTAAATTGGATGAAGCCATCTGACCAAGACAGGTTTTGAATGAAACAAATACATATGTACATTATTTCAAGTAATTTAATTTTCAATAGTTTGAAATGAGTGTGGATAAATTAATTCACTCAGTAGGTTAAGGGTTAAGTAAAATTTTTGTCTGTACTGGTCTTTCCTTTCAGAGTAGCTCCCCTTTGAGACAGGAGGCTTCACATTTTATCAGACTTCTGAGATCTTAACATTTGTTTTACTTTCACAGGTATGTCCAGGGGATAACTGACTTCACAACTGGCACAACGATAGACAGATGTGATGTGTCTGTGTAGCCATAGAATTCAGTTTGCAAAAATTTACCCCACTAAATATCCATTTTTAATCTCCCGCCGCGAAGAGGAGCAGGGATTGTAGGAATGGCCTTTGTCTGTCTGTCCGTCCATCTGTCCGAGCAAACAATGCCAGGTTTAAGGGCTAGTGTCCAGATTGATAACAATAGAAAATGATTGGGAAATGATTGTTAAACAATAGATTTATTCCGTAAATAAAAGGTTCAGGAGGTTAGCCCTTAATCCAAACAAAAGAAAAGAACAAAAGAAATAGCCCTTAAACCTGACATGTTGGAACGTCCATCTGTCCGTCCATCTGTCTGTCTGTAACACTTTCTTGTCTGCTCCATATCTCCTGAAACCTTTGATAGATTTTCATTAAACTTTGGTCAATTATTCGCCTCAGTGAGCTGGTGTGCAGAACCCATAAATTAACCATGCTGACTCAAGGTCAAGGTCATGGTTTAAGGTCACGAGTTTGAACCTTGAAATTTGTTGTCCGTTCCATATCTCCTTTACCGTTTGGAAGGATTTTCATTAAACTTTGGTCAAATATTATTCACAGTGAGCTGATGTGCAGAACCCATGTCCGTTTGTCCGTCTGTCAGTTTGTCCGCACCAACAAATGTATAGTTAGGTGGCTATGTAAATGGACAGAATCAATGTAAGTCTATGGGATTTATTCAGTTAGACACCGAAAATACTTCTTTTCTGTGGCTAAAAGTAGCCACTTAAGTATCAATCCTGCCAAAAATAGCCACATAAGTATACATCCGTGAGAACACCCCTTCCGTCTGTCCATAATTTTTTCTTGTCCGCTCCGTATCTCTTGAACCCTGTAATAGATTTTCATTAAACTTTGGTCAATTATACCTCTCAGTGAACTGGTGTGCAGAACCTATAAATGAACCATGCCGACTCAAGGTCAAGGTCATGGTTGAAGGTCACGAGTTTGAAACTTGGAATTTTTTGTCTGTTCCATTTCCCCTTTACCCTTGGAAGGATTTTCATTAAACTTTGGTCAAATAGTCTTCACAGTGAGCTGATGTGCAGAACCCATGTACGTCCATCCATCTGTCTGTCAGTCTGTCCGTCCGTCTGTCCGTAACTTTTTTTTGTCCGTTCCTTATCTCCTGAACCCTTTAATAGATTTTCATAAAACTTTGGTCAATTATCCCCCTCAGTTAGCTGATGTGCAGAACCTATAAATGAACCATGCCGACTCAAGGTCAAGGTCACATTTGAAGGTCACGAGTTTAAAACTTTGAATTTTTTGTTCCTTCCATATCTCCTTTACCCCTAAAAGGATTTTCATTAAACTTTTGGTCAGTTATCCCCCTCAGTGAGATGACCATGCCAAGTCAAGGTCAAGGTCACAGGCGAAGGTCACAAGGTTGAGCCTTGATACAAAATGCGGTGGGGGATTTGGCTGTTCTCCAGACTGCTTTCTTGTCAATTCAGTTATCCCTGTTAAAGTGTTTTAATGCATTTGCTTTTTTTCCAAAATTTTTAACAATATGCACAAAATAACAAGCCATGCTGTGACTTCAAAACTAACTGTCAGAACTCTGATGCTACTGAGTCCTCTGATCATTTATCTTATCTTTAACCCCTATCCTGCTGAATAATTAATTTTGCCACACCCATTTCTGACTATAAACCAGTCAAATTACTGTATATAATAAATTCAAATTCACAAAACGAATGACAGTGTAGATCTTGATCAAATCTTTTGGGTCTACACTGTTTGCAAAGGTAGGGGATTATGGTTCAGCATGATAAGGGCTCAGGAAAATAACACTTACCTTTTTTTTTCAACAGGGTACTTATTCATGGTGGTTCAGGTGGGATAGGGACATTTGCAATACAGGTAGGCTTATACAGTTCAGATGATAAACATACAGTAAAACTGTGCTGGCTCAAACAATTTGTTGCAACAAGAATCAAGAATAGCATGTTGAATAGTAGTCTGGCTTTTCACTACTTACTGAAAGATTTTTATTCCTCAGACACTTTAGTTTTTCTTCAATTATTTAAAAACTTGCTTGATTTTTTTCCACTAGACAAACTCGTTAATATTTTGAAGTTGTATTACATGAATAAGTGCATTTAATTATGGATATAATTTTCCACAACTGTGAAAGATATCTTGATTACCATGGGCTTGAAGCTCACCATGTTCTGAAGATGTTTATTTGCAGAGAAAGGGTATTTGTTTTACTTTACCAATGCATCAGGTTACATAAGGGTTGCTCAGCAAAGCTTTCAACTATTTGCTAACATGACAGTGTTAGGAGCGAGTTAAATGTGCTCTATGAAAAATGGCATACTTTAAAAGGCAGAATACAAATAATTGTTTATCATATGTCCGAGTTTCTGCATTGTCTGAATATCTACGAATTCACACTACAGTGCACATGCTTTGGCCGGAAACATCCAGTTGATGAGCCTTTGTGGAGTAGATATTTAGAACAACTTGATCAAAATATGCTGTACACCTTGTAAAACCTTTTATTTCTTGAAATGTTTCAATCACAATATGTCCTCACATTTTGTTCCAGTTGATGAGCTCTTGGGGAGCAGATGTAACAACAACTTGCTCAACAGATGCAGTTGACCTTGTAAAATCTTTAGGCGCCAGCACTGTGATAGACTATAAAACCTGTGATGTTGTAACAGAACTTGAAAAAATAGGAAAGTGAGTTAAAGTAGGCAGTTTGGTATTTTACCCCTTTTTATCCCCAAATCGAATAGGTTTGCGGACTATAGCGATCAGCCTAGCATCTGTCTGTCTGTCCATAGACACAACATTGTGATCGCCCTAACTCCAATACCCTTTGAGATATATTGATGGTACTTGGCAAATTATACAGGAGGTTGAGAAGGCATGTCATAAGTAAGAACTACAACTCTGGGTACCCTGGTATTTGAGTTATCTCCCCTGACAATATAATTTTGTGATTTGCCATAACTCAAAAACCCTTTGAGATATATGGATAATGCACCCAGACCTCATTATAGCTCGATTAGTTACACCACGAATTCGGATATAACACGGTTTGGGTTTGGACCCCATAGATTCCCCAACCAACATTTATGAATATTTTCCAAGGATTTTATCAGATTTTAAGCACAACAACTTTATTTTCCTCCCACTTTTGACTGCAGTAATACGGTAGCTAACACGGTCTATAATGGTACTTTTTGATATTTATTGCATCATCGATATTAGCAGAGTTGAATATACAGTATATAAACTTGTTTATATAAACCAGACTGCACGCATGATAAACATGAACTGCCATCAGCACAATGAAAAGTTTTGGCTTAGCGAGATAAAGAGATTTAAGAATACCGTTACGCAACCGGAAAAAAAATTATCACGCTCTGTTAAGGATCACTGCTCAGCAGAAATTTAAACATCGATGCAGACGATGTGATCCGTGAACTGCAATAAAACTGATTTTCTAGAGCTGCATGTTAAAGAAAGTCAGATTTATTCCAGCTTAAAAGCAAATGATAAAACATATTCATGATCGATTTTGCGGTAAAAAAAATCATTCGAAGACCATGTGCGCCATTCAAAATCATTTCAAATGTGTAAGACATTCCAAGGGAAGTAATTCAAATTTCTCGTAAGCGTTGACCATCGTCCGGTTCCAAACCCTAACTTGGTAATTTTACCATTGAAATCTATTAACGGTACTGTAGTTTGGTACGGTAACGGATGCTCAGTTACAACAAAGTTAGCCAGGAACCAGCTATCAAAATGGCGTCATACTCGCTGTCAGATCAGACAATTTTGTGGATAAAAACTTGGTTTATCAGCTGGTTTTGATTAAAGAGACTTGTTTGACTTGATGGGCCATGGTATTTACTGCCATTGATTAGTTCTAAACTCATTTTAGTCGGGAAATACGGTTATTAACCAGACTGCACATCATCTTGTTTGGAAAACTATTGATCACCATAGGGTCAATCTGTGACAAATACAGTCGGCGTTTATAACACGATTCGGTTAACTAACACGGTCCGTGGGTTGGACCATAACCCGGAGTTCTGTGTTATAACGAGGTTGAGGTGTACTTTGAACAATTGTCAGTGTGTCAAGTGCAGTAACCACAACTTTGGGTGCCACTGTATTTGAGTTTTCTTCCCTGACAATATAATCTTGTGATTGCCATTTGAGGTATATTGACGGAACTTGATATAATTGGACATGAGGTTAAGGAGGCATGTCATGAGCAAGAACCAAAACGCTTGTTGCCATGGTATTCTTTTAACTCCCTAACAAGATAACTTTTTGATTGCCATAACTCCAACACCCAATGAGATATATAGATGATATGTGGTACATTTGTACACCAGGCTGAGAATTTATGTCATATACGAGTTCAAGGGGGTCAAAAGTTTATAGGCATGTTTTGCTGATGCATACATTGCGGGTGATTGTTATAATCACCTCAATGCAAACTGCATATTTTTGGTAATCCCGCTCTACATTGGAACACAACAATTTACAAAGGTGATCATAACAAGTCTATGATTAGTATACCTCTACCAAAGCTTGTTTTAAACCATATAAGCATCAAACACATTTATCAGTGGGCATTTTCAAAGTATTTTCAGCAAAATAAGGCCTTCCTGCGGACTGAACTAATTATTTGTCTAAATTGTGACAGAAGTAAGGGCGAGGATTGTGGCCACTTAAAATTGATTTAAGCCCTCCAGTGGAATTTGTTTCACTGACTGTTCCAAGGAGGTTCTATTGTGGTTTATTTTTGTTATGGTTTGTCTATGAGTGTGTGTATCACTTATATATATATTTTTTTTTTTTTTGATAGCCAATTGGCCATTTTGTGGGAAAGTAACTGTCCTTTTGGCTTTCCGCTATAGATGTTTCCATTAGGGTCTAGTCACTTCATGTTTGTGTTTCTTTCCGTTTGGTGTCTTTGATGGGAGCTGTGGGTTAATTGTATTGATTCCTGATCATTGCCTTCACTTCTATTTTGTTAATACTGGTGAATCATCTGCTTGGAGAAATAGATTGGGCTGCATGATGCTTCCATATAGAGCTGAAACCTACTGGACAAGAGTACTAGTAAACTGCTTAGAAGGTCTAAGCCTGCCCAGGCAAAGTGGTACGAGTCTGATAGTGCCTACATATAAACCCTTCTAGTTTGTTTGGGCGGCAGGGCTTGAGATGTCATTTCATCTCAATGTAAGGTAAAAGTCCCAGCAAAATGACCAAATAAATAGTGTTGATGGGGATGTAAAACCTCATTCCAGGCAGATGATTCACAAGAAGTGTCAAGCCTTCATATATTAACTGAAAAATAATTGAAATAATAAGACAGCAGTCGGCTTTAGAATTTTCTACAGGGCTTGGAGGGTTTGCCCTTATCCTGCTGTTCACAATAATCCCTACCTTTGCAAACAGTGTAGATCCAGATCAGATGGCTTCTGAAGAAGCCATCTGATCAGGGTCTACACTGTTTGATCTTCAGTTTGTGAATTTGTGTAATAAGTTAAATCAAGTAATTTGATTGGTTCAAAATCAGAAATGGGTGTGGCTAAATTAATTTTTCAGTGGGTTAAGGGTTAAAACTATCAGAGAATCCTAGAATAAACAAGTTTGGTATGCTAAACTTTGTACAATAAGAAAGGCTGGAAGCAGTGATTAACAAGTTCAACCCCTCAAGTGCTGCAGAAAAGTCTAGTGCAGATGGCTATCTATTTTTTTCCTGCAAAAATAAGAAAAAAAAGTATATTTGATAAAAATGTTTACTGCTTGAAGGTTTAAATTTGCGCAGTCCATCAATGTTGGGTGTTAAGACCAATTTTGGTATAATCAAGCCGACTTTTTATCGATTTACTTATTAGCCAGTTCTGTGTTCTTTAGAAAATCCCTGTTTTTCATTGGACACGAGCCATAGCTGAAAAAGCTTGTTAGCTTTGATAGCGATACTTAAATAAACTTGAGCAAGTCTTGCCCAGAAAAACTTCCTCACGATTACACACCCGTATTTAATCAAAGGCTTGAAAAGCCTCAAAGTCGGTGAAGTATAGGGTATCTGATCTGGAACTACACTATTTGCCAGTGTCCAACATTTGTATGTGTAGAAACACCATTAAAGCGCTTAACATATAACATTATCTGATTTTCTTCTAAGATGTCTCTTTGACAAAACAGTTGCAGGAATGATTCTGGACTCCATGTATTTCTGCTTCTAATATACCCATCGGGGCTTGAAGAAATAGATGGGCTGCATGATGCTTCCATGCAGAGCTGAAACTGACCCGCACACTAGTACTGGTAAACCCATAAGAGGATCTAAGCCTGCCCAGGCAATGTGCTGCGAGTCGGCCTGTCTGTGCTTATAAACCCAATTGGTTTCATTGGGCAGCAGGGCTTGAGATGTCATTTCATCTCAATGTTAGGTAAAATTCCCACAAAATTGGAAGCAACATCTCCAAAATGACCTTTACAGTGTTGATGGTGCCATTAAACTTAAAATCAAACAAACAAACATACATGTATATTGTAGATGCATTCTTTTACAGTTCAAACACTGAGGTTTTCCTGGTGATGTTTTTATATTTGCTTCAAGAGGTTCTAACGAGTACCCACAATCCTTGTTTTAGAAGAGAAATAATAAGAATAATGCCCTGCAGACCCTACTTTTCTCTGAAAAAGTGGGTATATGGGGGTGTTAATTACATAGGCTTTTTGACCTTTTGGGTCTTAAAATGTTTGCTCTTTAAATTGAGATCTTGTAAACCACAAGAATGATGCTAAATTACATGTTTATAAAGCAATTATGAGCTGCCACATTTAATCAGATTATCAGGTCATCCATACTAATAAAGAATGCAGAGGATTGTACTTTCTCTTTCAACAGACATAACACAGCTGTGCTGACAGCAGGATATACTATTTATCAATGGTTTCATTACAATCTTTAATTATACCCCAGGCATACGGAGTATGCCATGCAGTAAATAGTTTTCGTCTTTTCTCTGTGTGTGTCTGTCTGTCTGTTAACATTTTCGTGCCCGCTCCATAACTTTTAAACTGCTTGACATATTTTCATGACACTTCACATAAATGTTAAACACCATGAGGTGACATGCAGAACACATGAACAGTAACTCTTGCTTTCCTACTTTCAGAGTTATTGCCCTTTGAATATTGAAAATGGCCATTTTTGCTATTCACTTGTGTCCACTCTGTAACTTTCAAACCGTTTGTGATAATTTCATGAAACTTCAAACAAATGTAAAGCACAGTAATAGAATGTGCAGAACACAAGAACCATAACACTGGTTTGCATGCTTCATGAATTAGTTCTCTTTGAACAGACTTGATTTAATTCTCTTTGAACATAGTAAATTATGTGTCTGTTAACATCTTCGTGTCCGCTCCATAAATTTTGAATGGCTTGACATATTTTCATGAAATAAACACCATGAGACGACATGCAGAACACATGATCCATAACTCTTGCTTTTCTACTTTCAGAGCTATTGCCCTTTGAATATTATAACTTGCAATTTTTACCATACACTTGTGTCCACTCTGTAACTTTAAAACCGTTCCAGATAATTTCATGAAACTTCAAACAAATGTAAAGCAAGATAATAGGATGGAAAGACACAAGAATCATAACTCTTGTTTGCATACATTATAAATTATTTCCCTTTGAAGATGGTAAATTATGTGTCTGTTAACATCTTCATGTCTTCTCCATTACTTTTAAACGGCTTGACATATTTTCATGAAACTCAACACGAATGTTGAACACCATGAGACGACGTGCAGAACACATGAACCATAACAGTTGCTTTCCTACTTTCAGAGTTATTGCCCTTTGAATATTGAAAATGGCCATTTTTACCATACACTTGTGTCTGCTCTGTAACTTTCAAACCGTTTGAGATAATTTCATGAAACTTCAAACAAATGTAAAGCAAAATAATAGGATGGGCAGAACACAAGAACCATAACTCTGGTTTCAATTTTCTTCGTTTCTGCTCAAAGACGGTTGTATGAATTCGACTGTATGTTTCTTTGGCTCATGTTTTACTGATGGCTGTGGCTGGGTGTATTAGTGAGCATATGCTCACTTGATTGTCTAGTTAGGCAGGTACTACATTTTGAGTGGAGGATTTCATGAATCATAAGGCATGTACCAAAAGTGACAGTTATTATGCTTATAAAAAAACACTCAATAGGTGGTGGATTAGAAGGGTCATCAAGCGACTACTAATAATGGCATCTCTCCTATCTCTAGAACTAACATTTTCCAGATAAAAATGTTCGATAATTTTCTCATTTTTAGTCTAAATAAATTGTGGGTGCTCCTTAGAACTGCCTCATTGAGGCGGTCCTAACCAGTACCCACAATCTGTGTTTTTGAGCAAAAACAATGAATACCCCTGTAAATCCCACTTTTACATAAAGTTGGGTTTAGTGGGGTGTTCATTACACACACTTGTTATCCTGATGTAAACACTCCAAACATGCATCAGTTCTGTGGGGTATTCCTTGCTTCTAGTGGTATAGAACATATTTCTTTCATAGAACATATTCCTAATGACTACCTCAGTAAACTGTTTCAGTTTAGAGTGGGATTTTCCAAACTATGTAATACCCAAACAGTAGCATGAGACCAGTGGTGTATATGTTGGATTGTGGAAGAAAATATAGAAAATGTTTAAATTTATGACTGAGTCGTCAGCCAGACTAAAATGCTTTTGTCTTTTTCACTGTTGACTTCCTAAAATTATTTATGTACTAAATACCCATGTAAACTCCACTTTATATAGAGAAAATTGGTGCTGTTTTCTTATTTCTGCCCACAATCATAGATTACAATGACTCTTAAGAACTGCATCATTTAGGTAGTTCTAACTAGCACCCACAATCTTGTATTTTGTCAGAAGTAAGAGAAATATATATATAGAAAAGCAGCAAAAAAAAATTCAATGCACAGCCATAAAAAAGGCAATCTTGTCGCAAGAGTGTTGTCCAAATGATCATGTTAACCCTTTCCTGCTGAATAAATTAATTTTGCCACACCCATTTCTGACTGTCAGCCAATTATATAACAAAATATGTATTCATAATTCAAACTGAATGATGAACAGTGTAGTTCCGGATCAGATGGCTTCTTCAGAAGCCATCTGATCAGGATCTACACTGTTTGCGAAGTTGCAAAGTTGTGGGTCATCTTGATTAATAGCAGACCTGTTAAGACTTGTCCTGCTAATCAAGATGACCCACAACTTGATTAGCAGACCTGTTAAGACTTGTCCTGCTAATCAAGTTGTGGGTCATCTTGATTAGCAGGACAAGTCTTAACAGGTCTGTCTAATGAAAGTCGTGGGTTATCTTGATTAGCAGGACAGGTCTTAACAGGTCTGTCTAAAGCCCAACAGTGTATAGAGAAAACTTGGATTTACAGAGTTATACATTATTATTCTTTTTTCTGCTGCAAGACATAATTTGTGGGTACTAGTAAGAACCAACACATCAAGAACTGCCTCAATGAGGTGGTTCTATCGAGCACCCACAACCTATGTTTGTAATATAAATAAGAAAATTATAACAACTTTTCATTAGAAAAATAAGTGTTTTGGAGATATGAAAGTATGCCATTGTAATGTGTTATTAAGAACTAACAAATGATTGTTTGTAACATCCTGAAGAAGATGTTGATGTTAATACGTGATAAAGATTATTCCATGTTGGTGTTGATTTACTATACAAAATTATTGTAATGTTTTGAGATGTTCTATTCCTTTTCAATAGGTTTGATGTGATATTAGACCCTCTAGGAGGAGAGACACCAACATTTTCAATTGATAGGTTAAAGCCTTGGACAAACGCCAAGTATGTCTCCTTGGTGATGCCTCTGCTGCCCTCTACTGACAAGTATGGTTTACCAGGCGGTTTGATACAGTCAGCTACTGATCTTGGTTTTAATGTTCTAAAGGTACTACATAACCTCTTTGTAACAATTTTGCTAGGATGTATTCTAGCTATTTACAAAACATACAATACCATGTACAGTGAAAATCTGTTATTAACCCTTCTCTTGCTGAATATTCAGTTTAGCCACACCCATTTCTGACTTTGAACCAATCAGATTACTTGATGTAATTTATTCCCACAAATTCATAAATTGAATGTCAAACAGTATAGATCCTGATCAGATGGCCATCTGATCTGGATCTACGCTGTTTGCAAAGAAAATGGTTGTCGTGAACAGCATGATAAGGGTTAAGACTCATTCTTAAACTTATTTAAAACATATTCAGAATGTTTCAGTTTTCTTGGTGCTTTCTACACCCAGTGTTCTCTAGTAAGAGACATCTTTGGGACTGTTCAAAAGTGGCCTTTAGACCACTTTTGAAAAATCACAAAGGTGGTCTAAATATTGGAATTCTACTGTAACTAAAAGTCTATTTTTTCACCTATTACTATGTCTCCAGATGACATGTTACAGTTATGTTATTATAGCCCCGCTTTGAAAAAGTGGGGGCTATATTGGATTTGGCTTGTCCGGAATTCCGTCTGTCTGTCTGTCTGTCTGTCTGTAATTTGTCCGGAATTCCGTCTGTCTGTAATATTTGATAGTGGGTACCTTGTTACCGAAACTCCTCTTACAGTTCTAGGTCAATCCTTTTGAAACTTTACTTGTATTTTCATATAGGTCTGAAGATGTGCATATTCTTTTTTCATTATCCTTAAATAATTTTTTTCACTTATTTCACCTTTTTTAACTTAGACTATTTTTGAGATCTACTAATGTTAAAATGTATAGGGAGTAGCTACCTTGTTACCGCAACTCCTCTTACAGTTCTAGGTCAGTCCTTTTGAAACTTTACAGGTGTTTTCATATAGGTCTGAAGATATGCATATTCTTTTTTCATTATCCTTAAATAATTTTTTTCACTTATTTCACCTTTTTTAACTTAGACAATTTTTGAGATCTACTAATGTTAAAATGTATAGGGAGTAGCTACCTTGTTACCGCAACTCCTCTTACAGTTCTAGGTCAATCCTTTTGAAACTTTACAGGTGTTTTCATATAGGTCTGAAGATGTGCATATTCTTTTTTCATTGTCCTTAAATAATTTTTTTTCACTTATTTCACCTTTTTTAACTTAGACAATTTTTTAGATCTACTAATGTTAAAATGTATAGGGAGTAGCTACCTTGTGACCACAACTCCTCTTACAGTTCTAGGTCAATCCTTTTGAAACTTTACAGGTGTTTTCATATAGGTCTGAAGATGTGCATATTCTTTTTTCATCACCCTTAAATAATTTTTTTCACTTATTTCACCTTTTTTAACTTAGACAATTTTTGAGATCTACTAATGTTAAAATGTATAGGGAGTAGCTACCTTGTGACCACAACTCCTCTTACAGTTCTAGGTCAATCCTTTTGAAACTTTACAGGTGTTTTCATATAGGTCTGAAGATGTGCATATTCTTTTTTCATTATCCTTAAATATTTTTTTTTACTTATTTCACCTTTTTTAACTTACCGTAAAAATTCGGCTATAAGATGAGGATTTTTCCCTCCAAAATGAGCCCAAAAAAATGACCCCGTCTTATAGCCGAGGTCATGGACTGCAGGCTTTTTTCCGGCAATGTTCGACGAAGACCAGGCATACGGAAAAAGCCGATCAGTGATTTTTGAATTGATATAAATCGCCGCCCACAAACCACCGCTACGATTTTTCTACACGCGATCGGTAAATGACGTAATCCGACGCCATTACCCCCACACGTGTTTAATGTGACTGCGTGTATCTCTTTCATAAAAAAAATGTTTGGAACCGGTAAAAAATATTTTCCCGATAGCTAAGCGGTTGTGAATAGAGGTGGATAGAAAATCAATGCTTTGCACAGCTCCCGAATTATCCCCAGAAGCTCCGTGTCAATAACCAACAGCGTTCGACTTTTCCCGCCAACGTCTGCTATTTGGCGCCAAAACATAACCATTCATGAGATCGTAGAATAGTCCGATTTTATAATGCAAACATTTACTGTTAGATGTAGCTAATATTCTGAGGAGCAATTAAATCATTTTCACATTGATTGTGGATTAAATTTTATGACTGGAGGATAAACACAAATTAGAGACATAACTTGACCATATTTTCACACCTTATCGACACGCACCGCAGGGTGCCAATTATACGACAGGGATTAACAATAGTGTCATACTTGAACCGTAATAAATACGCAGATGGTTTGTCTCTGAATTGACAGCGATTTACTTACTGGTCTAGTTTTACCGTTTTTAAGGACTCAAAACCACTGGCAGTTGTAGACGATTTTTTTTTTTGCACTTGTCCCGACCGAGCGTCATACGGTCAAAGTGCACCTGCCCGGCGTGATTTTGGTCTTGTCCCGGACGGCCTGGAAATGGATTTGTCAGCCCCTGTCGTCTATTAAATAGGAGTCTGTGTAGCCTAAGCCAGCAAAGCATGTACCGGGCCGGCAGCGATACGACGTATCGGCCCGACGTTTGCCGCTATTTTGTGCGGCCAAACAAGCCATGTTAGGGGTAAGTAGAGGGGTTTTCTAACGAAAAAAGGCCGATTTCTTACATCTAACTGGCATCTGGTGGTAGCAGATAGGCCCCGACAGATATGGCAAAAATTTGACCCGTCTTATAAAAGAGTATAAGCAAAATCCCGCCTTAGAAAAGCTGAAAAGGGGGTCCCGTCTTATAGCCGAATCGCCTTATAGCCGAATTTTTACGGTAGACAATTTTTGAGATCTACTAATGTTAAAATGTATAGGGAGTTGCTACCTTGTGATCGCAACTCCTCTTACAGTTCTAGTCAATCCTTTTGAAATTTAACAGGTGTTTTCATATAGGTCTGAAGATGTGCATGTGCTTTTTTCATTATCCAAAACCTATTTTTTAACTTAGACTGTTTTTCAGATCTAATAACGCGAAAAGTCTATAAGGCGTATGTACCTTGTTAGGGATTTAACCCTCTCACAAGTCTTTACCTTTAATTCATGAGTCTTTCTCCTCTGACAGGGCTATAGCGGGGCTATAGTCAGATCCTCTGACAGTTCTAGTTTATTTTAATATGTGTTTCCATTGGTGATGCATTGCCATTTGATAACTTGAGTAAAACTGCATACCCAGTTTATGTGAAGAAGTCAGATTATGCAGTAGTAATGTGATGTACTCCTCTGGTTTGCAGGGTTTCAGCAGGGGCAGAAGTTACAGATGGGCTTTGTTTATACCTAATGGTAATGCTCTCAGGAAAATAGCTAAGATGGTGGATAACAAAGAGGTTTGTAGTCTTAACAAATATTTTAAGGGAAATGGCTACATCTGACAATGTCACCATTTTTACAGTGAAACAACTTTTGTAACATTGTTTTCTTTTGCATGCACTGACAGCACTGATGGGTTGACATTGTCCGACGTTAGGCTAGAAAATTTTCCAGAATTTGGACTTATACCATTAATCCAACTTACAACTATTTATAAAGCAATATGGAAATTGACTATGTCATTGCTTAATAGGACGTCATTGTTTATCTGCATGCCAAACATAAAAGTATCCCACGAGATTTAAAAGTATAACAATTTTCAATACCTGATTATGGATGGACATACTTGGTGAGGCTATTTATACAGAAATCTGGCATTTGAAAACCTGGGGCCAGTTGTTCAAAACATCGTTAGCTTAACGAGCTCGTTAGTGGTCAAATTGTTAACTCTTCTAGCAAGTACAATATCGTAAATTTTGGTATTTTTGCTAAAAAAAATGTGAGCAAAAGCTGCTCACATTTTTTCAGCTAAAATTTCAGCATATTTGCCATATTTAATGATCAAAGTTTTAACGATACATTAACTAACGACACCGTTAGTTTTGAACAACTGGCCCCTGATTGGTTTAATCTTGTCTTGATGTATCTCCAGGCCAACAAATAAGAAAATATTGTGAGTGGTTTAAAAGTCATATTGGTCATTTGTAGTGGGGTTGTTGGGTGAGGAGAAGGTGTAGTGTATCTTGCATCACTGGGGCATCCAACTGATACTGGCTTATTTTGTTTGTTTGATTTGAGGTTTAACGTCCCCGTCAACACTGTAAAGGTCATTTTGGAGACGTTGCTTCCAATTTTGTGGGACTTTTACCCGACATTGAGATGAAATGACATCTCAAGCCCTGTTGTCCAATGAAACCAATAGGGTTTATTAGCATGGACAGTCCGCCTCGCACCGCGGTTCCTAAACAGGCTTTGATCCTCTAAGCGGTTTACCAGTACTAGTGTGCGGGCCGGATTCAGCTCTGCGTGGAAGCATCATGCAGCCCATATATTTCTTCAAGCCCCTATGGGCGGGGGCGTGATACTGGCTTATAGTTGGGCAAATCCTGCTGTCCTTGCAGTGGGTGAATATTTTTAATTCTTGCATACCAGATTAGGAAATCCGTGATTTTACCCTGGGATAGAAATTTATGCTCTGACCCTGGTGTTCCGACCCAGGCAACTAACATAAATACGCTTCAATTCTATTCAACTGTCGGAACTACTTCTGCACTACTTTTATTTTGTAAACAATATACATGTGCAAGCTGTCAAAACAAACCCGGTGGGTTGTGCAAGAAAAAGAATCCAATATGGGGTTCTGTTGTAGATGGGCGTTTCCAACCCTCGGGATGACCGTGCTGAGCGGAACCTCGGCATAGCCTCGGTTCCGCTCAGCATGGTCATCCCTCGGGTTGGAAACACTCATCTACAAAAGAACCCCATATCAGATTCTTATATTCTCAGTTTTTACAATTCCATTCATTTTCTTTTTTCTCCCATGTCCCTCACTTTCATCTCCACATTTCTCCCTTTCTTTGGGAGACAACACAAAATGACCCACATGGATTGACATGCCATTTAACACCAACACTATTCATCAATTGTTCAGTGCTAGTCATATAGACATCAGCAGTACAAAGAGATTTTTATCCCCCGACCGAATAGGTTCGGGGGATATAGCGATCAGCCTGGCGTCCGTCCGTCTGTCCGTCCGTCTGTCCGTCCGTCCGTCCGTCCGTAGACGCAACCTTGTGATGGCCATAACTCCTATACCCTTTGAGATTCATTGATGGTTCTTGGCACAATTGTTCACAAGGCCGAGACAGCGTGTCATGCGCAAGAACCAGAACTCTGGATGACGTACGTTTTTAGTTATCTCCCCTTTTAATAAAATAGAATGACTACTTTGTGATGGCCATAACTCCAATACCCTTTGAGATATATTGATAGTACCTGGCACAGTTGTTCACAAGGCTGAGACGGCGTGTCATGCACAAGAACCACAACTCTGGTTGCCATGGTTTTGGAGTTATCTCCCCTTCCAATAAAATAGAGTGACAACTTTGTGATGGCCATATCTCCTATACCCTTTGAGATTCATTGATGGTTCTTGGCACAATTGTTCACAAGGCTGAGACGGCGTGTCATGCGCAAGAACCAGAACTCTGGATGCCATACTTTTTTAGTTATCTCCCCTTTTAATAAAATAGAATGACTACTTTGTGATGGCCATAACTCCAATACCCTTTGAGATATATTGATGGTACCTGGCACAGTTATTCACACGGCTGAGATGGCGTGTCATGCACAAGAACCACAAATCTGGTTGCCATGGTTTTGGAGTTATCTCCCCTTCCAATAAAATAGAGTGACAACCTTGTGACGGCCATAATTCTAATACCCTTTAAGATATATTGATGATACCTGGCACAGTTGTTCACAAGGCTGAGACGGTGTGTCATGCTTAAGAACCACAGCTCTGGGTGCCATGGTTTTTTAATTATCTCCCCTTCCAATAATATAGAATCACTACCTTGTGATGGCCACATCTCCAACACTCTTTGAGATGTATTGATGATACTTGGTACAGTTGTACATGAGGTTAAGCAGGTGTGCCACGTGCAAGAACCACAACTCTGGGTGCTCTGGTTTTTTTAATTATCTCCCCTGACAATATAACCTTGTGATGGCCATAACTCCAATACCCTTTGAGATGTATTGATGGTACTTGGCACAATTGTATACAACATTGAGACGGTGCTTCATGCTTAAGAATCACAACTCTGGGTGCTATGGTATTTGAGTTTTCTCCCCTTCCAATATAACAGTATGAGAACCTAGTGATCATCGTACCTCCAATACCCTTTGAGAAATATTGGTGGTACTTGATGCAGATGTACATGAGGTTAAGCAGGTGTGTCATGCTCAAGAATTACAACTCTGGGTGCTCTGGTTTTATAGTTACCTCGCCTGGCAATATAACCTTGTGATGGCCATAACTCCAACACCCTTTGAGATATTGAAGGACTTTAGCAAAATTGTATACAAGTTACAGAAGGGATGTCATGTGCAAAAACCACAACTGTTGGTGCTGTGGTATTTGAGTTATCTACCCTTCCAGTATAACAGTATGACCAACTTGTGATCACCATATCTCCAATACCTTTTCAGACATATTGATGGTACTTTGTACAGAAATACATGAGCTTAAGCAGGCATGTCATGCGCAAGAACCACATTTCTGAGTGCCCTGGTTTTTTAGTTATCTCCCCTGACAGTATAATCTTGTGATGGCCATAACTGCAATACTTTTGTGATATATTGCTGGTTTAATTCTGGTGCACTTTCTATTGGTGAACAATCTTCTGAAGGCCATAGTGGCTTTTGGTCGGGGGATTTGCCATCTCTTCCGATGGCTATTTTTTATATATAATTTTGGGTCGGACCTAAAAACGGTCTGTTTGTAAAAAAAAAGAATTTGCTTCCCCTATTAAAGGAGTGTATAAAAGTAATTTTGAAAGTGTTTCACCTCCAAAGGTGTATACCTTGCCCTCCGTGTAGCCATTTCCCTTAACCGTTTCAACCCAATTGCCCACACAGATATATACTAAGGGAAATAAGTTTAGCAATTTTTAGCTCCGGTGGAGCTTATAGGATAGGCAGTTGTCCATCGTCGTATGTCGTATGTCTGGTGTTAACACTTTTAAACATCTTCTCCTCTGAAGCCACTGGGCTGATTGAGCCTAAATTTTATCTGTAGCATCCTTGGGCTGGATTGAAAGTTTGTGTTTTTTATGAAAATCAGCTGTTTAGTTTGGTTGCTATGGCAACTTAGAGTTTCCATAGACTTACAACGGGGAAAATTGAAAAATGGCATTTACTGCCGAGTCATTGCAGATATTTTGACAAAACTTTTATAGAAATGTTTCTTGAGTAAACTTTTCTCAGCCATATGCTTTTATGCCAACCTGAGGGTCGCCAGGTTGTGCCGGGGCCATGCCCCACCCCCACCACTTATTAAAAAGCCATATATCTCAGAAACCATTCAGATCCCGACACCTAAATCATATATATTCTTGTTCCTATTGATAAGACGCATTCAGTGACACCAACCATGGGGTCCTCCGGGATGCACCGAGGCCATGCCCCACCCCCTCAAATTCATAAAAGGCCCAAATCTCGGAAACCATTCAGATCCCCACCCCTGAACCATATATACTCTTGTTCCTTATGATAAGACCCATTCAGTGACATCAACCTGGGGGTCCCCCGGGATGCGCCAGGGCCATGTCCCACCCCCTCCATTTCATAATCTCACAATATCTCGGAAACCCTACAGATGCATTAACACAGGCCGAAAAATGTCATCACAGTATCTGACGGCATTTAAGTTTCCCTGAACAGTCACTAAGTCTGTTTTAGCCTGATGCGAAATTCCGCCCCAATCCATAACGCTGCCGCCACCAAAACAGTCATGCTGAATGGGGTTAGCAGGTCCATCCTTTCTCCATCTCGCCTACAAACATGTACTCTTCCGTCAGCACATTTCAAATTGAAACAGGATTCGTCTGTGAACACATCTCAGTCCCATTGCCGTCTAGTCCACTGACGATGTGCCCTTGCCCAATTGAGTCTAACCAGTCTGTGGTCCCGCATCAGTGGAACTCCTACTTACGGTCAACGCCCACGTAACCGCACAGCTTGTAGTCTATTCTCACAGTGCTACCGCAAATTCGTGTTCCAGTTGCATTCCGAACCATGCCTGACATTCTGGTACTGCTGAGAAACAGATTACGTCCAGATGACGACACAGTATAATTGTCCTCACGTTGTGTTGTTTTACGCAGTCTACCAGAGCGTGGTCTGTCTTTCACTGTGCCAGTTTGCTGAGTCTTGACACGGCACTTTCACCAACACGAAAATGTTTTGAAACCTCCTTAACTTTCATGCCGCCAGTAAGCATTCCAATAGCCATATTAGGCTGGTCTAACGTCAGTCCAAGACGGCGCCCCATCCTAGAACTTATATGATTTTTCGATGTTTTATTTGTTTATGGGCATGGACCACAAAAGTAAAGTGAGTATCATCAATATTGTCTGCACGTGCATGGCTTATGCACGTGCACGGCGTGAATTGAGTAGAATTATGCCAAACATCTGTGGCAGTGAGAAAAGCGTGAAAAAATACAGAATTAGTGAGTTTGGTATCAGCAGTGACTTATAAGACATATTTTAGTTAGCACCTCAGAGTTAGAAAAAAAGTGGGCCGAAAAACAATTGCTCAACTGATTTCCCTTAGTATATATTCATCATATAATATTGCTGTTATGTAGTGCATTCGACCTTGTCATAAAACATACATGTATGACCGCATGTGTAATACAAAATGGTAACAGAATGCGTAACATAATGGCGCCCTCCATGAAAACTTTATATTTTCTATTGTATTTCTTTTGAACTTCAACGGCAATAAAATCTGATTTAGAATATGATAAGTAGAATCTTACATGAGTGGTCATTTCATATGAAATGTATGAAACTCAACAGAGGCTTGTTTCATAAATTTCATATGAATTGACTACTCATGTAAGATCCTCAATTTATCACATGACGTCATGTCTGAGAGTGTAATAACGCCATGTAATATTTTCGATAATCCACTAGTGGATTAAATATGCAAATTAACTAGATACGTCCCGTAACAGCCTCGCATTTTATCCCTTTTCCTCAACTCGTTTAATAAATTCAATAATACATGAACACTCATGTAAGATCCTCTATAAATAAGCAAACAATGTAGATCCTGATAAGATGACCCATAAGGAGCAATTTCATGAGGATCTATACTGTTTGCCATTGTGTATAATGATTTCGACTAAACCCCCAATTTTCAAGTATGGACCATGTCCAAAGTCCACCTCTGGAACACAGGTGTGAGAGGGTTGTGCTTTTATAAGTCAGAATTTTCTTTCAAGGCTCCAAAAATAGCGATTTTCAAATGACAGTCTGTGGATTTGTTCTTGTTCAAACTTGTCTGTGGTTATGCTTCGAAGGATTTATTCTTGTTTAAACTGGTTGATTATGCTTCAAAGGGTTTGTTCAAACTTGTCTGTGATTAAGCTTCAATGGATTTGTTCTGGTACAAACTTGTTTGTGATTAAGCTTCAAAGGATATGTTTTTGTTCAAACTTGTGTGATTAATGTTCTTGTTTAAACTGGTCTATGATTATGCTTCAAATGATTTGTTCTTGTTCAAACGTGTGTGTGATTAAGCTTCAAAGGCTTTGTTCTTGTTTAAACTGGTCTATGATTAAACTTCAGATGATTTGTTCTTGTCCAAACTGGTGTGTGATTATGCTTCAAAGTATTTGTGCTTGTTCAAACTGGTCTTTGATTATGCTGCAAAGGATCTGTTCTTGTTCAAACTGGTCTGTGATTATGCTTCAAGGGATTTGTGCTTGTTCAAACTGGTCTTTGATTATGCTTCAAAGGATCTGTTCTTGTTCAAACTGGTCTGTGATTCTGCTCCAAAGGATTTATTCTTGTTCAAACTTGTCTGTGATTATGCTTCAAAGGATTTGTGCTTGTTCAAAGTGCATCTGTGAAGTTCCCAGGATAATTTGTTTTGAGCAGACATAAATTCACCTGTAAATCTCCACTTTCTTCTCCTAAAAATTTGAATTATTCCTGAAAGCACCACATAGATTTTAGCATTTCAGTGGTTTCTTGCTGTCGAGTCCGCACCGTTGTCCCACCTCTGTGGTTCTTTGATTTTTGTGTTCACGGAGATGTTGCACTGATGAGTTAGGAGGCCATCATGCGGACTGAACAAATTATTTGTCTAAATCGCGACGGAAGTAAGGGCGAGGATTGTGGCCACATAAAATCGATTTAAGCCCCCCAATGGAAATCTTCCACTGACCCGTGACCGTTCCAAGGCGGCTCTTCTGTGGCGATTTATTTATGTTGTTGTTTGTTACTTACTGTGTGTATCACTTGTGTCTTTTAATTTTGGATGGCCATATGGCCATTTTGTGGGAAAGTAACTGTCCTTATGGCCTTCCTTTGTTTAGGTTTCCATTATGGTCTGGTCGCTTAATGTTTGTATTTCTTTCCCTTTGGTGTCTTTTATGGGTGGAGTAAGTTAATTGTATCAATTCCTGATCTTTGTTTTACTTCTACTTTAGAGCATACACTAATTTCATTTTTTCAAATTATTTTTAAGAGAAAAATATGGCCGGACATGTGAATTGTTAGCTGGGCTAGGAATGTTTAGCTTTTTTTCTCCCAAAGAATATTGGAAAATGCAAAATGTAAACTTCATGTACACTGATCAGACGAATGATAAAGATACAAAATTTATTCTGCATTCATTTCAAAACAAACAGGATTATGGCAGAAACATTTTACATCATACACATATCAAAACAAACAGACACAATATAGAAGCCTCCGTGGCGTAGTGGTTATGCTGCTCGCCTTGTAAACCAGGGGTCACAGGATCGATCCCAGGCTTCTCCATACATTAGGATGAGCCTTTAAACCGAAGTCCTGTGTCCCTTTACCTTAGCTTTTGGTGAGACATAAAACCCAAACACTCACTCACTGAAACAGACACAATACAGAACACAATGAGAGCAAATGTGCGGACAACAAATTGTTTGTTTGATTTGAGGTTTAACGTCCCCGTCAACACTGTAAAGGTCATATGGTGGACAACAAATGCATATCTTCTAACACAATTACTTAACACTGCAGTCATTTATAGTTGTTCAGGTAATCAGATAGCATTAATTATTCTAATGTGTCATATCATGATGTTCGATACCTGCCGGGGTCAGCAACATTCTTTCGTGGAGATTGATCATGAAATCTTTTCTACGGTCATTCTCTCCCTTCAGCTGATTCAAGAAGGGCAGTTGTCATTTTCTGGCGAAAGAATGTGCACTGTACTGGTTAGCTGCTTACATATAAGCCTGCCTTGAAAACGTGTGGGTAGGTAAACTGACCAGCTCAAAAATGACCTAAATAGTGTTGCCTGGGCCGTTAAACATCAACAACAACCAATCGTGATGTATGTGTAATTTTATTAAGTGATCTCATACTGACAAGAATCCTGAAACTTTTGTCTAATATTGAAACTTTAAGGTTTGGAATACTATCCATTTCCCCATCAAGAGTTTTGACAGTTAAGGTTCCTCAATACATTTGCACAAGAAAAATATAGGTGTGAGATTTGCATGTTATTTTTTCCCAAAATATGATTCTGATTTCCTTTTAAAGTGCCTGTCCTAGAAGAAAAAGGTTTGGAGATACCAACGGTTGTTACAGCAAGTAATTTCTTGCATTAGCTACATCTCTGTGCCTTTGAAAATAAATGAAATTCTGTATTTTTCACTTTTACCAGGAAAAAAATGAAACTGCTTTCTAGCCTTTTTACAAGTTACTAAAACAGCTGCAGATCAATAGTTCACATCAAATACTAGTGACTCGGACCAAGCTTTCTATCAAAAAGCCTACCTAAATTGAAAACCAGAAAAAAAACTTTGACATGTTTTTCTTCATGGGCGCCACCATCTTCTTTTTTGCGGTAAATCTGAATGCTCAGAATGCTCATCATTTATGCATTCCACATTTAATTTTGCCCATCATCAATGACTATACCTTGAAAATTCAGCTATGTAGCCTTCTCCCTGCATACAGCATTATGACATCGCCTATCTTGGAAGCCTGTCATCACTGATAAATTATTGTAGCTGTCAAATTGAGGAGATATCCATCTTGCCAACTAAAATTGTATTCATACGCCTTGGAACTAATTTCCCAAAAATAACAATGGTACGCCATTGTTTTTAATTTAAAAAGTAATATTCATATTTGAAACTGTCTTGCAAACAATTTCAGGTACTTTTGTAACATATTTTGTTTGTTACTTTATGAAAAGTATGCATTTATTTTCCGAACTATTTTTTATGTGCAACATTGTCAGGATTGTGTTGTTCGGTCCAGCTTCAAGTAAACACATTGGAAAAAATAAAATTTTCAAGATTTTTTCATCAAATCATATTACATGCATTGGGCTTCTGTGAGTTTTAACCAGCCTACACATTGGTAAGTAGGTGACACAACAGATCATTTTATAGATTAGATAAATATAACCTTTGTGTTGTTCAGAAGTTCACCTGTCAAAAAATCACTGATTTGTTTATGGTGGCTCATGTGAACCAATGTAACAAACCAATGGGTAAAAATCATTTCTATACCATTGCAGTTATTGGCAGTTGCACAAAGTTTCTGATGCTGAACAGGCTGCTTTCGGTCCTTCAGTTCAAATATGGGGATAGACTGTTGGCTTCTCATAATTTCATTTTTTTGTTTTTGTTTTATCAAGTATCAAATCACCCATCCTGTAAACACAATCAGTAACACAGTGAAACTTTGGTGCAGTGATTGCATGAATTGTTATAAATTGCATGACTGAAATATATAAAATGAATAACTGAAAGCACCAAAGAAGAGCAATCTTTTTACAAGCTAAATGCAAGAGATTTCAACACCTCAACCCAATCAATGAGCTTGTTGCCAAATTGGTAGAACTGGTCATTTTTGGCTACCATACACTGAATTTAAAATAGTACCAGGTGAGATAATTACATTTTTTTTAATTTTTGGGAATCATTAATTTTCAGTACTATTTAGGTTTTTTACTTGAAATTCCTGTTGCACCTTGAGCCACATTTCTATGATAGTATTTTAAACATTGTGGTTCTGTGGATTGAGAAATCATTTTTTTGCAAAACCAAGGAAAAATGCAATAGATTACTAAAATGGTGACTTTCGAATAAAAATCTTTGGCTTCCATATTCTAACATTTACATGGACTACCATCTGATGAAAAATTTGGGTAATTATTTGCAAATGTGATTTTTTTCAGTACCTAAATCAAGGTGGGGGATCACGTGGTTTAATACGTCATACAAAATGGCTTCCAGTACTGAAAACGTGTCGATTCAAATAAGATTTTCCACTTGTAGTCCTGTATTTCAATTTTTAATGTTTTGGAATATGGCGCAGAGTACGACAAATAAGGATCACTTCATGCTTAGGTCAAAATTTCTCGGGGCAGATTCTCATTGTTCCAGTTTAATCACTTCTAAGTTGGAAAAACACTAATAAATGCGGGGATCTAGTGCACTGTTCTTGAATTTTAGACAACAAAATTGGAATTTTATCATGTGCTACTAACATACTAATATTATTTCTGTTTGAAAATGAGCAGTTGTACAGAGATGGTTATTGCATGACTAAAACTTTAAAATTAACATTTCATGCTTACGATTCAGGAGAAGTTTTTAGAAGTCGATCAAGTACACTACTTCGCAGCACGATGATCAGGTGCACTGCAATTTTCAACAGTATGAGAGGTGGCTTTATGGTTCATTTTTCAAGTTGTCTGTCAGAGATTATTTGAAGGATTTTCCGCCTTGGCCCATGGGTGTGTGTGTAGGGTTGGGGGGGTGGGGTGGGGGGGGTATGATGCGGCAAATAATAGACAAGTGTCGCTAACATGCACCTGTTGCAAAGCCCTGGAGCATTTATTAGTTAGCAGCATTAACAAGCACTATGCCTTTGAAAGCTTTCTTGCTGACTGTCAACATGGTTTCCGAAGTCAAAGGTCTTTCGAAACTCTAGTTCAAATCTTATATGACGGTGTGAGCAATCTGGATGGGGCCATAAACTGTGGCCACAAACAGACGGACTTGATCATCATGGATTTCGCCAAGGCCTTTGACAAGGTACCTCACAGAAGGCTATTGTACAAATTGGACTACTATGGGATAAGAGGATCCACACATAGTTGTATTAGCTGGTGGCTCTCTGGGTGCTCTCAATAAGTTGTACTTGATGGCCAAGCGTCGGATCCAGTCCCTGTTTATCCGGTGTTCCACAAGGTTCGGTCCTTGGACCGGTCTTCTTTTTGTTATTCATCAATGATCTCCCTGATAATATGTTTGTTTGCTGATGACTGTGTCCTGTATAGGGACATATATTCTTCTTCTGACTGTCGCATTTTACAAGCTGACCTTGATCGACTTGCAAAATGGGAAGCAGATTGGCGGATGAAATTCAATGTGGCCAAATGCCATTCAATGAGGGTGTCACTACACCTTCCGGACAAGCAAATTAAGTATGATTATACACTTCACCAGCAAACTTTGGTGCAGGTTCATTCCGCCAAATATCTTGGTATCACCATCACTGACGATCTCGATTGGGGTCAACATATCTCGGAAATAGCATCTAAAGCAACTAGGACCTTACGGTTCCTTAGACGTAATTTGGCTTTTGCACCTCGGCAGACAAAGGGTGTTGCATATAATGCATTGGTTCGCCCTCAACTTGAATATGCATCACCCATTTAGCATCCCTATATTAAAATTCAGATTCAGCAGGTGGTGATGGTGCAGAGGACTGCTGCTCGATGGACCTGCGGACGAATGCGAAATAGAAGTAGCGTCGGTGACATGCTTGATGAGCTACAGTGACCATCCCTGGAGATCCGTCGTGAGCAGTCCTCCTTAATCTTCTTCTACAAGATACATTCTGGCACAGTATCTGTTAACAAAGATAGGTACTTGACCCGTGCAACAGTGTCAACCATTACAAGGGCATCAAGAGCGAATAACTCATAGTATCGTAGGTACCAGTCCTATAAGAGTGCCCTGAAAAACTTTTTCTTCCCTCGAACTATTCCTCAGTGGAACAGAGTTCCATCTTCTGTGGTGAATGCCAAGACCGCAGAGGAGTTCAAAGCCCCGCACAGTATAAGACTGGGACTCAGAGGTATGCGTTTTAGGATACCTCTGTGTTTGAATTGTAAATAGTTTTAAGGGCTCATCCAGTGATGATTTTTATGCTAAATTCTAAATTTAGCCACCCACCTAACTGAGGTAATGGCCAGATATTACCGACTCAGTATTAGAAGATAGGTAGATAGATAGAAGAAATAGATTGGCTGCATGATGGGTTCACGCAGAGCTGAAACCAACCGCACATGAGTTCTGGTTAATCGGTAAGAGGTTCAAACATTGCCAGAAAAAGTGTTGCAAGTTGGACCATTTATGCATATAAACCCTATTGGTTTAACTGGACGGCAGGGATTGAGATGTCATGTCATCTTAATGCCGGGTAAAAGTCCGTCTCTAAACAAGAGGGTCATGATGGCGTTGGATCGATCACCTGATCTTAATGTAACAAGTGGGCCCCGGGGAGGGCCATTAATGGCCCAGGGCTATAATTTGCATTATCTTGAGGGAGGTCTAACAGGTGAAGCTCAATACCAAATATCAAAGACCGGAACCTTCTGGTTTCAAACAAGACGAGTTTTAAAGGGTTTCCTTTTATACGTCTATATAAAACCTATGGGCCCCTGGGCCGGGCCAGATTTGGCCCCAGGGATTTAATTTGAGCAAACTTTGAAGAAATCCACAAGACCAAGCTTCATACCAAATATCAAAGACCTTGACCTTCTGGTTTCAGACCAGAAGCTTTTCAAACGTTTTCCCAATATATGTCTATGTAAAACAAGTTGGCCCCGGGGTGACCTCATTTTTTTTGGCCCCGGGGCTATAATTTGATAACTTTTGGTAGAGGAACACTAGATGAAGCTTCATACCAAATATCAAAGAACTTGGTCTTCTAATTTCAGACAAGAACATTTTCAATGGTGTTCCCTATATAAGTCTATGAAAAACAAGTGGCCGCCGGGGTGGGCCATTTTTGGCCCCAGAGCTATAATTTGAACAGTCTTGGTCGAGGTCAACTACACAAAGCTTCATACCAAATATCAAGGAACTGAGCTTTCTGGATTCAGACAAGAAGATTTTAAAGATTTTGCCTATATAATTCAATGTAATACCAAAGGGCCCGGGGTCGGGGCATTTTTCGGCCGCGGGGCTATAATTTGGACACTCTTGATAGAGGTCCACAAGAAGAAGTTTCATACCACATATCAAACACCTGCGCCGTCTGGTCTCAGACGAAAAGATTTTTAAATGTTTTCCCTGTGTAAGTCTATGTAAAACCGGGCGGGGCCATTTTTGACAACAGGGCTATGATTTAAACGATCTTGGTAGATGTCCACTAGATGAAGCTACACATCAAATATCAATGACCTGGGCCTTGTGGTTTCAGAGGAGAAGATTTTTTAAGATTTTTCTTATATAAGTCAATATAAAACCAAAGGGCACCAGGGCGGGGATGGGGGTGGCCCCATGGCTATAATTTGAACAATCTTGATAGAGGTCCACTAGATGAAGCCTTACACCAAATATTAAAGACCTGGGCCTTGCGGTTTCAGACCGGCCCCGATAACTCAGTTGGTGGAGTGTCCATTCCGGGGAACGGGAGGTCACGTGTTCGATCCCGGGCCGAGACATACCAAAGTCGTTAAGAATGGTACTAGCTGCTCCTCACTTGGCACTCAGATTTACGGGGTAGAGCTAGGACTGGTCGACCCTGTGTCAGGATAATGTGACTGGGTGTGGTATCATGTAATGTGACTGGGACATGATACTTCAGTGAGGCAGCACTATAAAAGTGCACTGAGCTCCCTGTCGCAACCAGACACCGTAGTGATATGACTGAAAAAATGTTGAAAGCGACGTTTGACCCGAATTCATACACGCACACACACACGCATGCACGCACGCACGCACGCACGCACACACACACACCTGCGGTTTCAGAGAAGAAGATTTTTTAAACATATTTCCTACATAAGTCAAAGTAAAACCCAAAGGGCCCCAGAGCGAGGAACTTTTATGGTCCCAGGGCTATAATTTGAACAATCTTGACAGAGGTCCACTAAATGAAGCTTCACACCAAAAATCTTGCGGTTTCAGAAACAAAATAGTTTAAAGATTTTTCCTGCATAAGTCAATGTAACACCAAAGGGCCCCAGAGCGAGGACATTTTTGGCCAAGGTCTATAGTTTGATAGACGTCCACTAGATGAAGCTACACATCAAATATCAAAGTCCTGGGACTTGTGGTTTCTGAGGAGAAGATTTTTTTTTAAGATTTTTCCTATGTAAGTCAATGTAAAACAAAAGGGGGCCCGATGCGGGGGCATTATGGTCTCATGGCTATAATTTAAACAATCTTGATAGAGGTCCACAAGATGAAGCTTCATACCATATATCAAACACCTGACCCTTCTGGTTTCAGATTAGACTTTTAAAAGGTTTCACCGTATAAGTCTATGTTAATCTAAAGGGCCCTGGGGCGGGGCAGTTTTGGCCCAATGGCTATAATTCGAACAATCATGATAGAGGTCCACAAGGCGAAGCTTTATACCAAAACTCAAACACCTGAGCCTTCTGGTTTCAGACGCGAAGATTTTTAAAGCTTTTCCCTATGTAAGACTATGTAAAACCAAAGGGCCCCGGGCGGCTGCATTTTTGGCCCCATGGCGATAATTTAAAAATCTTGGTAGAGGTGTACTAGATGTCTTTTGAAGAAATTGTTTACGGACGGATGCACCCACGCACGTACGCACGACTGACGAAAAGTGATCTCGTCACTTTGTGACAGATGAGCTAAAACAGGGGTTGGGGAAGGGGTACATTTGTTTTACATTTAATACGGGTCCTTTCGATATTGTCGAAGTGATGACACCTGAAAAGTGACAAGATCTTACTTAAAAGTGGAAAACAAATTTGGTCAAGGACGTTTTCCCCCCTTCAACCATAAAAATTGCGAAAACAAATTCTAGCTCCATTAAATTTGAAAACTACTAATAAATGATCACGTACACTGCATACCCCATAAATGATACCGTGCACTGCCAAACAAGATCGATGATCTCGTGTACTTATATTATTCTTAAAGATTATCGCATGGAGCATGGAGTTTTGGTTATCACCCGCGTTATCAAACCGAAGCTCCATTATCATTCCGAAACCTTAGACTTGCATTCCGGTAAAGATAATTATAAAGGGCAATTTCCAACCCCCATGATATTATTTGTTGCCATATATTCCATTCTGTCTATTTAATGATTGTCGTTCAGAAGTTTACTGTTACATGTGCGCAACATCATGTACATTACATTTACTCACACCATTAAAGGCGTGGAAACGTAACACCAGAATATGATAATACTTCCCGATCAAAAACGGGAAGGTAGTTTATCTTTACACCTGCATAATTAGTGTTATCACGTAAATGTTGTTTAGGTCGTAGTACCAAAGCGTTAGTCCAAAATCATTAGTGCATAGACAAAATGGCAAATATCAATGTTCAGATCAACAGACATGGATTCCAGAAGAGTGTAATCTGGCGTCCGCGGATAGTAAGCATTACTTGGTAAGCAAGCTTCGCCCACCATGCCCATCGACCCGAAGGAAGAAAAGGTGTAAATGACGAGAAGGGTATGTCCGAGATTTTGGAAGTCTTCCTATGGCTTTCCATTGGCAAATATATCAGAAATAATTCTGGAAATGGCCACATTGTACGGATCAACAAGATCATGGTGCCTCCCATAGAACTTCTTCAGTGTTGATACCAGTTTGTTTTTTGATACCCCTGGCGTAACAACTTGGTAGTGAGCACCTTCCCACGTTCCACAAAGTCCTGCTACTTGGAACAGGCTCTAGCATAACGGATTAACTGTGAAACGTAAACTCCATATGCTGGTGCAGACGGGATCTTACTGCTCAGGAAGGAAACGTTAACAATGGGAAAATTAAAATCATCTCGTTTATCGTACAGCCTAGTAGTAAGCTTCCCATTCTCAATATAGAGATAACAATCCAAGTATGAGGAGGAGGTTGCAGTCACTGTTGTTTCCTTAATTTCGAGTTCACGTGGTTAGATGAATTCCAAGTACTCTGCGAATTTAGCATTTTTCATCTATATATCTTTAGGTGAAATTGAATTGTTGTGCAAGGCGTTTCTTGCCTGCTTTGAGGAAACCTTGTACAAACTCCGCCTCATACGAGTACAAGAACAAGCAACGGTGCACAATTACTACCCTTTGGTATGCCAATTTTTGGCTGAAATAATAGGCCACTGAACTCCACAAAAATATTGTCAATTAGATATTCCAGCATCCTTATGACATCTGCATCAGTGTACTTTTGTGGTGCATCAGAGTGATCTCGAACGAAGTATGTGTCTTTGTAGCCAAGAACAACATACTGGTAGCGACGGTTACCATTATTGTGGTAAAAACATTGATTTATGATTTCCTTGAGTTTAGATTTCAATTTATCATGAGAAATAGTTGTGTGGAGTGTTCAGAAATCGAAAGATTTTATGCTGTTTACTGAGAGAAAAGACTGTGCCAGAAGATGTTCTACAAGCTCTTTGCAGTTTTTCAAGATCCAAATCTGATTCACACCACTCCCTGCATATGCAGTGCCACAATATTTCTGAAGGCCATCTTTAACTGCAGTAAGGATTCGTGTTAGGATCTGTGAAAGAGGCTTGGTTGAGCACTTAGCTGAACCCGCGATATATCTCTGCTTGCATGGATTCTTGTGAAGCTTAGGAATCCAGTACAACTTTGTAAGTTCCATATCTTCCTCTGGGAGGGAAATTCCAAACGAAAGCATCACCGATTGGTGGTTTCGCAGAATTTCATCTTTGGACAAGGAAGAAAGATTATATGTTGGGTTGCCTGTCATAGTGCTCAAACCAAGCTCTTCTTTTAAGCAGTTTATATAGTGTGTTTTGCAAACAAACACAACATTGTTAGATGCCTTGTCAGCTGGAACAACGTCATACCGCCCAGTGAGGCTGTCAGGCACTAATGTGTAATAAGTAATTACGCTTAAAGTTATGCCACCGAGTGTACGCAATGCTTATTAAGATTTTACTCAATGACAGACTGTGAAATAAGTTACTGTACGATTTTAGTCCCTACTATAGAAACTTCTATGTGCATTAAGTAAATGCAGAATACTCATGTAATAAGTTAATTTGCATTAGCTTTTCTAGTGTGTATACGATATTAATTAACATAGCGCTGCCTAACACGCTTTAACCTATTTGGGCGGTCGAAAAGTTAGTTATGCGTGTTCATTTCAAAACTGAAATTCTTACCAACAGGTTTATCTGACCCCGCTCAGCAAAAGTCGGGACCCATTCATATAATTTTGCTTCGCTCGAAAACCAAGATTTTTGCACCATATTTAGCTTTTTGGTCCTTCGAGATCTTTATGCATATTCTGATAACTTATTAATGGTTTAGACTCAAGTAACTAAACTGCTGTTATTCGGGACGTTTTTGTTTATACCACAGTCTTTCGAACAACTGACCCTTTGAAACTTTTAATGAAACAACTGTCCCTTTTAAACTTTTAAGGAAATTTCAGCACACTTGGTCATTGGTTTGCGTCTTCAATCATTACAGGGTAACTGATAATACTTTAGTATCCGAAACTGGGCTGCATTACGAAAACATGTCTATACAAATACAATGCCAATTTGTGGCAAAAAAATGAAATTTTAAGATGAAAATTGTGATATTTTTTTCTATTTCTGCTCAAAACAAAGTACCCACACTCTATGTTTTTGAGCAGAAATAAGAAACATCTCTTAAATCCCACTTTAACTATATAAATGTGGGATTGGAAGGGGTCAAAATTATATAGGCGTGTTTTCGTGATGGTCTGACCCGCTTTGGGTTGTTAGAAAACATTTATTGTTCTTACGGAGTACTCATTTTATTCCTTCCTTTCTTGGTTTTAAGTGTTGAGAGTACAGATAATAGACAGTCAATTTCACAAAACTGTGATACTCGTAGAATTATAGGTTAAACAGCTATAAAATATTAGATGTCTGCTGCTGGAGACACTCCGGTATTTAAAACATTGCAACATACTAGTAAATCGCCATTCACTTTAGTTCTATAGCGAAATGTAATGCTGTGTGAATTATTCAAGTGTACTAAGAACTCAGTTTGGTAATGCAGCGTGCGAGATCAAACTACATTGAGCGCAGTGCACGCGATCATTTCTTCATCTTACCAAAAACGAATAAGTATCTCCTATTCCAAATCCAGAGATGGAAGGTCAGTCTCCAATCTAGCCAGATGTATTCGAAAACATATGACTGGAAATATTTCTTTTTTAAAATCATTCTTTTAAAATGCAATCAAGATATGGCGATATTTCTTTTAACTCAAAATGTCTGTAAAACTGTGTAATTAATCTCAATAGCTGTGTAAATGATTATTTTAGTTCAAAAGTAGGGAGTAAAATGCTCAGCAATTTATCTGTTGGTTTAAATTGGGGGTAGAATATTATGAAAAGGGGAAAGTACGTAGTAGATCCATACATAAATTGGCCTATCTAACTTTATATTTAAACAACTGTCTGGTTTCTTTACACCATTTTAGTCCATCTTAGGTACCTCCTCAAGATATTCACCGTTTTGCTCTTTATATCACTTTTCTTCTGGTTTGTTAACCGGTTTTCTTAGGATGCGGTACACAAAGGTTCTGTTAAAACAAAAATTATGTATGCCTAACAGACGAAGACGAAACCCTGTCAAGTTAAAACTGTAAGATAAAGTAGAGGTAAAACAAAGATCAGGAATCGATACAATTAACTTACTCCACCCATCAAAGACACCAAGGGGAAAGAAACACAAACATGAAGCGACCAAACCATAATGGAAACCTAAACAAAGGAAGGCCACAAGGACAGCCACCCTCCCACAAAACGGCCACACGGCCATCCAAAACAAAAAGACACAAACGACACACACAGTAAGTTACATACAACAATATAAATAAATACGTATATGACTTTTAAAGGTATTTGTACTGCTGAATTAAAAAAAAAAATTGAAGCAACGATCCGGAATCTACACAATTAACTTACAGCTTCCATCAGAGACATCAAAAGAGAAATTAAACACAAACATGAAGTAACTAGACTCCGACTCTTATGGAAACAACAATAGAGAAAACCCAAATGACTAGCCAAAATAAAACATAAAAGCGATACATACATTCGATGAACAATAACAAAAAGTAAGCCATGAAACGGTCAGTTAAAAGAATTCCACTTGAGTGGTAGGGAGGTGGGGGTGGGGGGGGGGGGCTTAATTCGATTTTAAGTGGCCGCAATCTTCGCCCTGTTGAGACAATTTATTTGTTCAGTCCGCATGAAGGCTGGACGTCCATCGCCTTACGGTTAATAAAATCTCCTTCTCTTATATTTTTAAGCTTCTATTCAAACAAAATATATACCATCTTGAGCAGTTGCTCATAAATACGTTTTGGAAACCATGCTCATTGCGGACGCTTAGTAGGAAAGCCAGGATAAAGATCACTATACTTCCTACGTCATCGGGCAGTCATTCTATTCCCCGACATCAACTGGTGTTTGGAGTAACAACAATGCTTGTCATAATGGCACATTTGGAATTAATACGTACAAACAATATTTTGGCGGCCAGTTATAATTACTGCCGGGTTTACACCAGTTTTACGGGGCCCGACCTCCATCCGCATCTTCCGCCGCGGTAGAAATCGCTGTAATTGTATGGAATAATTCTCGATTTTGCAAGCATAGAATTATTTAATATTCTTCATATAACTAGGTCATCCGAGTCTGAATATGGTGATTTACTTATTGTGAAATAGAAGTGGAGGCAATGATCAGGAAGCGATACAATTAACCCACAGCATCCATCAGAGAAACCAAGGGGAAAGAAAAACAAACATGAAACAATAGACCTAATCAAAACATCTAGCGGAACGCCAAAAGGACAGTTACTTTCGCACAAAATGGCCAATAGGTTAGCCAAAATAAAATAATATAAGCGACACAAACACCCAAAGAAAAACCATAACAAAAATAAACCGCGACAGAAGAACCGCCTTGGAACGGTCAGCAGAAACGAATTCCACTGTGGGGCTTAAATCGATTTTGCATGGCCACAATCCTTGCCCCTACTTCCGTCGCGATTTAGACAAATAATTTGTTCAGTCCGTATGAAGGCCTCCTAATCAAACAACCACAGAAATAACACAACGGTGAGGACTCGACAGCAAGAAACCACTGAAATGCTGGAGCAAAAGAACACCAACAGTTAGACCCCGATTGGCCCGACCAGAGATAGAGCATCAGGCACCAACCAACATTACCTTGAATTAGATCTCTCTAATTCTCAATAAGCCTTTACGCTGGAACCGTCATAGAATCTGAGGCCTGGCCCACCGGCGTGCAATTAAAGAGGGAAGCAAAGTTATCAACCGTGATTGGTTAACTACCATGCATGCAGTCTGTCGTATAACATTTATGTTATACCCAATCGTTTTATATCGAAGAATGATTTTGCGAAATTGGGCGCTGAAGTCATTGCGGTTATATATTTTTCTCAATTTATATACTAAGTCACCATAAAATTCGGGCTCCGATAGACCTTGTTGCAGAAGAGATTTAAGACCAATATTGAACCTTGGTATATGACTGAGATCGCTCCAATTTCTATCCAAACTTCTGAATTTATCAACTGAATTTGAAAGGTAAAACTGACTGAATTTTTTTTTGTTTTCTCCCTAAAAATGGTTTCTTTTGTTTAATGATGATAAAGAATAAATCATCAACTTAAACCTTTTTCATAATGAGTTCATCATTGCGTGACCTACGAATAACAAAGTAGATCACTGAGACATTACTTTCTAGACGGGTTATCTAACATTGAAAGAGAACCAACACAACCGAACCCATCTTTAGGGGATCTGGCCCTAGTTTAGGAAGCTAACTAAAGCCGAATATTTAACTACAGTGCACGAGATCTTATTAACTTCAAAGTGTCAGTGCACTTGATCATTGTCATTGAACAGATGTACGTGATCAAGCTGGACAAAAACGCTCAATTTCAGCGGGAATACAGATTTGACTGGTCAAATTTTATAAATACACTAATTTTGTTGATGAAAAGAGTAGCCAGAAGGCGTGATTCCAGACTTCATTCTGGTAAATACGGCTAAATTTCCTGTTCCATTCGTGAAAGTTCAAGAACAGTGTACGGAATCCCCGTAATAATAAGTCTTTGTCAACTTGGAAACGATTAAACTCAAACAAAAAAGATCTTTTGATACTTTGAAGTACACTGTCTTGCCTTAATTACTTTTTGTCGTACTCTGCACAGTATATTATTCCAATATTTACATCTAAGGACTTATAAACGACAAAAATATATCTTATGTGAAAGGTTTCTAGACCTTGTCGGCCATATTTGATGACGTATAAAACCACGTGATCCCCCACCCTGTAAATATAGCTAAGTAACTGTATTGAGGAACCTGAAAGGGTGAGAGAAGGCTTTCTTACTATTTTGTAAGTTTGACAGGTAAGATCACATCTCCCTGGCATCCCGCAAAAGTAGGCGGGTCACCTGGGGGCGACCTGTACCCTTTCAGAAATACCTCAGAGACTTTGCTCTGGAGCCAGTCGCTACCCTGGCTCATTATTTTCCTTACTCATTAGTTTAAGGCATGAAGTTTGCAATGTTTGGTCTTGGTGAAAGTAATTTATGTTATTTCATTGAGAAATGGTTTCTTTATTTGCATTAAGTTTAATTGTTGTTATTTTGTAAATTAAATGAACACATGTACCTTGACTTACAGCTTTAATATTATTCAAGTTTCCTTTCGAAAACAAATTACAATAAACTGGGAGATTGATGATATGTTAAACAAAAGGCAGTTAAAAATTTTCTGAGCAAATTGAAAAATTGAACCTACTACATAAATTGGAGTTGTCTTTCTTAATGGTACTAAAAATAGATTTGCTTTTTGAGTTGTCTTTCTTGAATAAGTATACTATAAGTACAAGTTTTAGCTTCTGTGGTGTATTCCTTGGATTTTTTTTTTTGGTTTTGGTTTTACAGCCCTTTCAAGATTATTTCACTCATATCGAGCCGATCGTTAATCAGAGGTGGGCGTAAAAAAAACTGAGTACCCGGAGAAAAACCACCTAACCTTCCATTGCAGAACTTGGCGTCTCACATGTGACCCGAGCGAGGCTCAAACCACAGCGGTGAGACCTAATGATCAAGAGTCAGCGCTCTTAACCACTAGGCCACGGAGGCTCTTGCTTCCAAAGGATTACCCTTTAGATTACATATTTGAAAAAAAACAAAAAACACCTCTTTAGTATAACTTGTTTTGAAGATGGACCCCGAAAAATGTATATATTATATAAAAATGGTCTATTTTTCCTAATAATATTTTTCTATATAATCATTTTGTTCCAACACAGTTGTTCAGGTAACACAGACTATCATTAGCCCTTAAGATGCCAGTCTCAACAGTCAGACCCTGCCCATCGGGGCTTGAAAAAAAATAGATGGGCAACATGATGCTTTCATGCAGAGCTGAAACCGACCACACACGAGTACTGGTAAACTGCCGCTTAGAGGATTTAAGCCTGCCCAGGAAAAGTGTGGCGAGTCTGACCGTCCAAGCTTATCAACCCTATTGGTTTCATTTGGTGACAGGGATTGAGATGTCATTTCACCTCAATGTCTGGTAAAAGTCCCAGAAAATTTGAAGCAGTCTCCAAAATGACCTATACATTATTGAAGGGGAATGATTTGATTTTGTAAAAATCTTAAAAGTTCGGACACCTTGGAGACTTGCTGTAATTCTCCGAAAATATTAAGATTTGTTTCTTGATCCAGCAAGGAGTCTAAAAAGTGCAGACATAATAGCAAACAGTGTAGACCCTGAGCCAGGAGCAGTCTGATCTGGGTCTTTACTGTTTGCTTAAGCCCACCCGGTATATGTCCCAGTATTTTGGATCATTACGGTATATTCTTTAACCCTTATCTTGCTGTTCACAACAACCCCTATCTTTGGAAACAGTGTAGATCCAGATCAGATGGCTTCTTCAGGATCTACACTGTTTGACATTGAGTTTATGAATTTGTAGCAATAAATTACATCAGGTAATTTGATTGGCTGATAGACAGAAATGGGTGTGGCTTAGATGAATATTCAGCAAGATAAGGGTTAACTTTTTTTTCACATGAACAAAAATGATAAAAACTGGCCATGTCATCAAATCACAGTAAATATTGTAAAGGCATGAGGTAAATCTTTCTCACTGTTTATAGTAGGAGTACAATTCAAGATTAACCCTGGTTTCTTTAGAATCTTTAGAAGCCATCTGATCTGGATCTACAGTGTCTGCAAAGAAAGGGGCTGTTGTGAACAGCAGGATAAGGGTTATGATGTTTCAGATTGATTTATTTTATCAGTTTAATTAGAAAATTGCTTATCTTTTGGCAAACAGTGAAGATTCTGTTCAGAACTCCATTCTGTTTGCCAGTGTCTAAAATGAATTAACATGCTAGAAACATATTTCATAACCTATTTTTATGCCCCCAGAATCTAGATTCAGGGGGCATATAGTTTTTTTGTCCGTTTGTCTGTCTACAAAAACCTTAACATTGGGCATAACTTTTGAATGGTAATAGATAGAGCTTTCATATGTCACATGTGTATACCTTATCACAAGACCTTTCCAGTGATACCATAATTTTTTATCTTGACCTTGACCTTTGACCTACTGTTTTTCAAAACTTTTAAAAACATTAACATTGGCCATAACTTTCGATTGGTAAGTGATAGGGCTTTCATTTTTCGCATGTGCATTCCTTGTCACAAGACCTTTCTAGTGGTACCATAATTTTTTACCTTGTGACTTTGACCTTGATGTTTGACCTACTTTTTAAAAACTTTAACATTGGCCATAACTTTCGATTGGTAAGTGGTAGAGCTTTCATATTTCACATGTGCACTTCTTGTCACAAGTCCTTTCTATTGGTACCATAATTAGGGCCCCGCACTGAAAGTCTGGGTGCCCTATAGTAATCACTCTGTCCATCCCTCTGTCTGTCTGTCTGTCTGTCTGTCTGTCCGTCTACAAATTTTCCTACTCCTCTGATAGCGCTGCCGGGGCCCTAGTCAGTTTCACTGACAGCTCTAGTTTTTGACCTCGTCACCTTGACTTTGGTGTTTGACCTACTTTTTAAAAAATTTAACATTGGCCGTAACTTTCAATTGGTAAGTGATAGGGATTTCATATTTCACAAGTGCATTCTTTGTCACAAGACCTTTTCAACAATCCCATAATTTTTGACCTTGTTATCTTGACCTAATTTTTTAAGACTTGAAGATTGGTCATACCTTTCGATTGCTTAGTGATACTGTTTTCATATTTAACATGCGCTGTCCGGGGGCATCAGTGTTTCACAAACACATCTTGTTAAGTAAACAGTAGTGCACAATCCGTTATTCAGTGTAGAATAAGACATTGTTAACCCTTATGCTGCTGTTCATGACAACCCCTACCTTTGAAAATAGTGTAGATCCAGATCAGATGGATTCTTCAGAAGTAGTCTGATCTGGGTCTGCACTGTTTGCTTAGGCTTAGGATCATTGTGGTACTCCTAAAGGAAAGAATTCTCTCCCAAGGAGCAAATTCTTTCCTTTAAGTGTAGACTACTGTTGTTAAAGGATGAAAAATACTTCGAAAGGGTTATCGTTCCTAAAAGCATATCAGCTCATATCAGCTCACTTCATTGTTTCAATATTACAGATTCGCCCAGTGGTAGACAAGGTTTTCAGCTTTGCCGACATCCCTGCAGCATTTGATAAAGTGGGAAAGAAACATGGACGAGGGAAGACTGTGATAGATATGAAATTATAGAACTTAAACAAATGAATGATCTGTTAGCCTGCTTGTAATATATGCTGTAGGCTGGCCTGTGAATCACAAAGGTGCCTGTTAAAAGAATGAACATTACCACCTCTACATAACAAGGTTGCAGTCATGCTTGCTGCTGACCAAGAATGGGTCCTGTTGTTCAAAGCATAGTTACGAGGAGTGATCAATAAATTCAAGAACTTTTGCTATAACTTAATAACGAAAAACAATACTCAAGAATACTGTTTATTATTTATCGACATAGGATCCCTTGACCTTGATACACTTTTGACATCTGTTCATCCACGTGCAGAACGTGTGACGTAAGTCGTCATGTGACACCTCCCTAAGCGCTACTGTTATAGCAGGCCCTAGTTCATCTCGCGTCTCATATTTTACTCCACGCAGCTGATCATTCACATTTGGAAACAGGAAAAAGTCACAGATAGCCAAGTCTGGGCTATACGGTATTGAAAAGTTAGTCACATCCCGAACGTAATACCTTGATGACGTTGTCCGTAACGTGCTATTCTATCGACCATATAAATTTTATTGCGATTGGTTGTATGTATATTAAAAAAGTTACAGCAAAAGTTCTCTAATTTATTGATCACCCCACATAGCTTAACAAACTCTTTTGGGTGAAATTGTTAACTGTTCTAGCAAGTACATTACAGCAAGCACCTCAGAGACAATGAAAATGTGCTTGTTTAGGACAGGTGCTTGCTTAATACAGGTGGGTATTAATGCATTTGCCTTTTTCAGGAACTAAATGCCTGCTTGCTTAAGGCAGGTTGCTTGCTTAATAGAGGTGGCCACTAAGACAGGTTTGACTGTATCTTTGTAGTGGTATTTTTTGCAGAAAAAAATGTGAGTAACAAATGCAAAAGCTACTCACATTTTTTTTTCAGCAAAATGTAATTGTATATTTGCCATATGATATTAAATGATCAAAGATTTGACAATATGTTAGCTAATGACGTTGTTAGTTTTGAACAACTAGACCCTAAATGCTGCAGTGTAGTCCAAGTCTACATTGTTCTTTTTTTGATTTTATAGAACACATCCCTGCATGTCAACCTGGATAGGAATCTGTATACTTCTAACCAGTTTTATTAAATGCAATGCATGACAATACGAACATTCTCATACTGTGTACTTTCAACTTATATGCTTGACTTCAGTCCGGTAGATGGGGGTAGTTGGGCATGTATGTTACTTCACTGGGGCGTCCAACTGATATTGGCTTACAGTTGGACAAGGCCTGCTGTCCTTTCAGTAGGTAAGGATAGAGGGGAATGTTGTTATTTCTTCCGTTTCTACACTTCTGTTTATCTTCCTCTTTCTCCTCCATCTCTCCCTTTCATCTCCTCCATAATATCTCTACTATCTCTTTTCTCCCTTTCTCTGGGAGACGACACAAAACTACGCACAAGGGTTGACGTGTCCTTAAACCCAAAACAATCAATCAGTCCTGTTGATCACACATGGAACAATGTTAAAATTTGCTAAAATGCTTTCTACCAGTACTGCGATTGGTCACATTTGACCATTACTTGCAGGTGTACATTTCATACACCCCAGGTTTACAGGATGAACGTCTACACAGTAATCATGTAATTAGGGCCCCGCACTGAAAGTGTGGGTGCCCTATAGTAATCACTCTGTCCGTCCGTCTGTCTGTCTGTCTGTCTGTCTGTCCGTCCACAAATTTCTGATAGCGCTGCCGGGGCCCTAGTCAGTTTCACTGACAGCTCTAGTTACGGTAGGGGTCTTTAACCTGCACAGGGGATGACTCTCCCTGCACAGGGGGCCTCCAGTTAATGCCCCGATCTGAAGGACCGTGAACTTTATGGCATTCAACCCTGCAAATGATGCCAGTGGAGCAAGTTCGGACACCCTAATATTATTACCACTACCGGGAATTGAACCAGGGACCTTTAGCATCATAGGCAAGTGCACTAACCACTGAGCTACCATGCTTCAGTTCCAGTCCACTAATGCCACTCACTGAACAAGATGGCTGTCACAGCTTAGGATACAAAACAAAAACTCCAATGATATATCCTTTGAAAGTAGTGACTCCATATGAAAATAATTTAATAAAACTCTCTATTAGAGATGTAAAATGGTTATGCACCACTGAACAAAATGGCAGAAAGCGCTAGACTAAAGGCATCATCAAAGTCCTCATTGAGTCAGGTGAGCTGTTCTGATCCATCGTGGACCTCTTGTTGTGATATACTTATCCCAGTTTCAGTTAGATTGTGTGTTCTGCTTGTGATATATTGTGAGTACTTGTTCAGATCATGTTGTTGAGGTGGTCCTCATCAGAACCCATAACCTGTGTGTATATGCAATGATAAGTTGAGTTAAAGTTCAATCGTGTAAAACACACATCTCACTTTGTCTATATAAAATGAGATCTACCATAATATTCATGTATTTGTTATCATGATGAAGAGTGGTGTTTTATGAGTTTGACATGGGCCCATCACTAGAAAACAAACCAGCCTGCTCAGCTAGCAGGTTAGCAAGAGTCCTGAAATTACAGTCGAACTTCAATGGCTCGAACACCTTTGGGACCTCGCAAATCTGTTCGAGACAGGGGTAGTTCGAGCCACTGAGGTGACTGCCAGGAGGCATAACGAGATACTTTTAGACATCTTTTCGGTGTTCTATAATGAAAATGTATGCTGTGTGTACTCATTAGAATCGCCTCATCAAGCGATTCTAATGAGTACACACAGCATACATTTGCAAGATAAAAGACTGAAAACTCCTTAATCATCCCACACTATTTCTTATGTAGAGGATTTCACTAGGGGCTCAAGAATGTGTTCGACACATCCATGGTAAACGAGCCATCGGTGTTCGAGCCATCAAAGTTCTACTGTACATATATACGGTAAAAGTCCTAAAAAATTTGGACACCCTGAGGACTTGCTATAATTCTCTTTAGAATTTTAACAAATTTGTTTCATGATCGAGCAAGGAGTCCAAAAGGTGCAGACAGAATGGTAAACAGTGAAGACCCTGATCAGACTGCTCATTCAGGAGCAGTCTGATCTGGGTCTGCACTGTTTGCTTTGGCCTATCTGTCCCAATACTTCGGATCATTACAGTAAAGACAAAAAGTATTTCATCTCAATGTCGGATAAAAGTCCCACAAAATTAGAAGCAACGTCTCCAAAATGACCTATACAGTGTTGACGGGATGTTAACCCTTGTCCTGCTGAGCCTGGATATGTCTTTACTGTCAAACAATGCAGATCCAGATCAGATGGCTTCTGAAGAAGCCATCTGATCAGGATCTTCATTGTTTATCATTCAGTTTATGAATTTGTTCCAATAATTTGCATCAAGTAATCTGATTGGTTGATAATCAGTAGTGGGTGTGGAAGATTAAAATATTCAGCAGGACAAGGGTTATAACATAAATCAAACGAACAAACATTGACTAACCAAAGAAGGGAATATAAAGCTACTGACCAGACTGTGCAGGTTTTCTCATGATCTGGCTCTCTTATGAAATAAGTGACATCATGTACATTTTGATTGCCATGTAAGCATGTCATAGATTGATGTGAATTACATACCTGTTAAATATTTGATTTGTTCTTAATTTTTCCCAAGCAGTTAAATCCCCATTAAAATGTGTACATGTATGTTTAAAAGCAAGGTGCCTTTCTCTTTCCTGGCTATGCATATTCCAGGTATCTTAAACACAACAACTAATTACAACATGATCATTACAAATTTTAGGAATAAACCATTATTCTCTCACTCCCGAATGTCATACAAAACTAGTATTCTAATGCACTTGCATATGTAATGCAACGTCTGATTGGATAACGTAAAAAATTTGTGACAGTATATTCTATGATATATATGTACTGTCGGAAAATAGGTGTCATCATGTAAAGTCACTTTTCATTGGCTGGCATTCGGTTTTACGCAGATCACAGCGCTTGCCATTTGGTGCAAAATAGTAGTTTTTTAACAAAACAACCAAATAAGTGCATTAGAATGGGGATAACTATTGCAAAAATGCCATTTGGGGAGGTAAATTGTCGGTTTGAGGGATGCAAATTCCATTGTGTGGTTCTGCTGATGCATTGCCTAAAATGAAATTTCCAACTGCAAAGCTGCCAGTTTACTGGCTTCTGAAGAAGCCATCTGATCAGGATCTTTATTGTTTGTCATTTAGTTAATGAATTTGTTGCAATGATTTGCATCAAGAAATCTGATTGGTTCAGTGGTGGGTGTGGCATATTTAAATATTCAGCAGGTCAAGGATTAAGAAATAAAATAAACAAACTTAAAATGTTCTATAACAGGGCTGGCTAATTGAAGCTGAAAAGATATTCGATTATCAGTCCCGTCATTGCGATTGATAATCGATAGTAATCGCTATGGTTTTTGTCATATTTTTACCTGTCTGGCTTTCTTCTGAGCATGACTCTTACCATATGTTGCACTTTACCATATGTATATTTGAACAGACAGGCCTGAGCAAACAGTGTAGACCCAGATGAGATGCCGCAGAATGCGGCGTCTCATCAGGGTCTGCACTGTTTGCCACTCATCCAGCTATTTTAGGCATAACTTGGGGTAGTAAATTGTACCTATCAAGTAATCGATTAAAAGCAAATCAGAAATGATAATCATTTTTGTTGAATTTATCGATCGATCGTGTCACCCTTATTCTATAATAATACAGTCTTTTGGAATAAAAGACTACAACACAGAACTGAAACCCATGGAATGTACAAGCTTTTTACTGGGCCAGACTAGTTAATTTTCTCAGAGACCCTCAAGATTCTGCAGTGGAGTCAGTGTTCCCAAAGGACTAGAAAATATAATCCATACTATGATGTTTGCCAAAATTTAGTCCTTATTATGCCTTTTGATAAAGTTATCTTATCTAATCCCGCAGTTTATAGTTCCCTAATGAGTAAAATTTTCCAAAACCAACAACAAGAAAATCTTTCTCATGATACAGAATCATGGAAAAATGCTAGAACCTTTCAGAGAAACAATTTGCTCATTCACCATATTTGCATTGTTTGCTGGCTCCCAGCTTGCACATTGTCAATATTGGAAAAACAGGTAACCAGAGTTACCAGTTACCTGTTTTTCCAAAACTGATAACGTTCAGACAAGGAACCACCAGATAATGCAAATAAGGCTCATAAGCTTAACCTTTACCATGCTCTGGGCAAAAGTAACTCCCATTGTACACCGCATGGACATATTTTGGCACAATTTTCAGGCATCTGCATGAAAGTGACCAAAATAGTTCACCCACAAAAAAGTTTGGGGTCCCATTTTTTGGCCTCTATAGAAGGAAGTGATCTGTAATTTGCCCTAAAGTTGTACTTTAGTGATGCCGACAAACAGTGAAAAATTCGTTATTGTTTTCTCCCTCTAGGCATTGTTGGTACTGCTGCATTTTATTCATTTTTCCCACAGACCTCGATCTAAAAAAGAGCCCTTTATTTTGGCCGCAGACCCAATATATATGGTCTAGTCAGTACAGCGGCCCCCGCCCATCGGGACTTGAAGAAATATATGGGCTGCATGATGCTTCCACGCAGAGCTGAAACCGACCCGCACATGAGTACTGGTAAATCGCTTAGAGGATCTAAGCCTGCCCTAGCAAAGCAGTGCGTATCGGCGCGTCCATGCTTATAAACCCTATTGGTTTCATTGGGCGGCGGGGCTTGAGATGTCATTTCATCTCAATGTCGGGTAAAAGTCCCACAAAATCGGAAGCGACGTCTCCAAAATGACCTTTACAGTGTTGACGGGGATGTTAAACCTCAAATCAAACAAACAAACTAGTCACTACAGTTTAAGTGATGCTATTTATCGGAACATGCTGTCATGGCTGAGCCTGAAAATTTTTGCAAGATACAGTTTCATTGCCTCAAATATCCCTTATGTCAACAAAGTGGTATTATTTTTCTTTTAAAAGCAATAACTGAATGTATTGCTTGTAGAAATGGAACATCATTTTAACGGAACTTTTAACAGTTTTTGTAACCTAGGTACTTATTTTTAGGTATTTTCTGCACATTTGCATAAATTTGTCAAATTTAGAGGCTTTCAGCTGTTTTCAATTCAATTTTAGCCAGTACACTATAAAACGTCTTCAACCACATCATGTTAAAATTGACAACTGTATGATCAAGACACAACATATTTTGGCAACTCAGTCAGTTACTAGTCTGTGCATATTGGGTCCGAGTTTTGGCCCTTTCTGTTGCCCCAAACTTCGCAGATGCTTTTTGCATGATCACTGGATATAAATGCCTATTCAAAATAGAAATGAAGGCAATTATCAGGAATCAATACAATAACTCCACACCCCTCATCAGAGACACCAAAGGTAAAGATATAGGAACATGAAATATCTAAACCCTATTGAAAACCACAAGCGGAAAGCCAAAAGGACAGTTACCCACAAAATGGCCAAATGGGTATCCAAAATAAAAAGATATAAGCAATACATACATGGAAAGACGAACTATAACAAAAATAAACCACGATAGAAGAACCGCCCCGGAATAGCTTAATTGCAGTACAAGCAAGCCAGAGTTACAGGGGCCTGAATTTTTGGCGGGACAATGATATACTGACAGCCTCTAAATGATGTAAAGCTGACTTCATCGAATTGGCATTTTATTGGTGCCAAATGATGCCCCCTTGATCAAAGGGTCATGGGACAGAATGGGAGTGGTCTTCATTCATTATGCGGCTCGAGTTGTGGCACATGGAAGGTCCATTTTCCATAAGCTTGAGCCCCAATATCTATGAGACTATTTGACAAAAACAACTCCCATTGTACAGGAGGTTGTTTGGCCCACATGGGCACATTTTGCACCATTTTCAGGCCTCTAGGTGAAAGTGACCAAAATGAAAATCAAGCATCTATAGTCCATCCACAACAATAAGTTCGAGACCCCATTTCTTGTCCTCTTCTGAACTATATGCTTGCAAATTTTCAGCTGGATCGCAATACAAACCATTAATTTATAGGGGTCTAAGGTTTTTGCGAGGCAACAGCATGCCAACAGCCTCTAAATAATGTAAAAGCGACTTCATCGGATCAGCATGTTGTTGGTGCCAAATTATGCATCTTTGGTCCAAGTGTCATGGGTCAAAATAGGGGTTGTCTTCGTTAATTATGGTTCAAGTTAGCCCTAGAAAGGTCAAACTATGAGCCTCCTATCCAATATCTACTAGACTATTTGGCAGGGACTGTTCAAGGCTGAACACTGCGTCTCTTTCCCTTATTTTGTTTTCCTGTTTATTTTCATCAGAACTTGAAGGTTTGTAACACACAAGATATGCTTTGTAGCAGCACAAAACTTGGCAAGCTTCGAGGGACCAAGGTGCGCTCGCTTCATGCAAATTTACAGCTTAATCACAGTACAAGCAAGCGAGTTATATTTGCCCAAGTTTTTGGCGGGACAAGGATATGCCGACAGCCTTTTAATGATGCAAAGGTGACTTCATCGAATTGGCTTCATATTGGCACCAAAGAATGCATCCTTGGCGCAGGTATTATGGGGCACAATAGGACTGGTCTTCATTTATAGTGATTCAAATTATGGCCCTTGACAGATCAATATCTCATTTGTTTTAGCCCCAATATCTATGAGACTATTTGACAAAAACAACTCCCATTATACACCAGGGCAGGTGGTTTTGGCAACATTTTCAGGCCTCTACTTGAAAGTGACCAAAATGAGAATTTAATACCTATAGTAAACCCATAACAATGTTTGAGTTGGCGCCTCGTTAAACACGAAATCATCATCATCATCATAACAATGTTTGAGGCCCCCTTTCTTGGCCTCTATTGAATGCAGCTATCTGTGATTTGCCTCGAAGGTTTATTTTAGTGGGGCTTATATGAAAATAATGTTACTGTTTTTGCCCTCTGGGCTGTATACCTCTACCATATGAAAAACAATAAAGCAGTCTGAGGGACAGCCAAATCCCTCGCCGCACTTTGTATCAAGGCTCAACCTTGTGACCTTCAAATGTGACCGTGACCTTGAGTTGGGATGGTTTATTTATGGGATCTGCACATCAGCTCAGTGTGGGGGTATATTTCAAAAAAGTTTAATGAAAATCCTTCCAAGGGCAAAGGAGATATGGAACAGACACAAAATTCCAAGTTTCAAACTCGTGACCGTAACCTGTGACCTTGACCTTGAATTGGCATGGTTTATTTATGGGTTCTGCACATCAGCTCACTGAGGGGGATATTTGACAAAAGTTTAATGAAAATCCTTCCAAGGGTAAAGGAGATATGGAACCGACACAAAATTCAAAGTTTCAAACTCATGACGTTCAACTGTGACCTTGACCCTGAGTCGGCATGGTTTATTTACGTGTTATGCACATCAGCTCACTGAGGGGGACATTTGACCAACTTTTAATGAAAATCCTTTGAAGGGTAAAGGAGATATTGAGCGGACACAAAATTCAGAGTTTCAAACTTGTGACCTTCCAATGTGACCTTGACCTGGTGACAGCATGATTCATTTATGGGCTCTCCACATGAGCTCACTCGGCCCCCCGCCCATCGTGGCTTTAAGAAATAGATGGGCTGCATGATGCTTCCATGCAGAGCTGAAACCGACCGCACACAAGGACTGGTAATCCACTTAGAGGATCTAAGCCTGCCCAGGCAGAGCGGTGCGAGTCCGCCCGTCCATACTTATAAACCCTATTGGTTTCATTGGGCCACAGAGCTTTTGTCAATTCATCTCAATATCGGGTAAAAGTCCCACAAAATTGGAAGCAATGTCTCCAAAATTACCTAAACAGTGTTGAGGGGAACGTTAAACCTCAAATCAAACAAACAAAACATGAGCTCTCTGATGGGGATAATTGACCAAAGTTTAATGAAAATCCCTTGAGGGGTAAAGGAGATATGGAATGAACACAAAATTCAAAGTTTTAAACCTGTGACCTTCAAATGTGTCCTTGGCCTTGAGTCAGCATGGTTCATTTATGGTTTCTGCACATCAGCTCACTGAGGGGGATAATTAACCAAAGTTTAATGAGAATCCTTGCAGGGGTAAAGGAGATATGGAACGGACACATAATTCAAAGTTTCAAACTCTTGACTTTCAAATGTGACCTTGACCTTGAGTTGGCATGGTTCATTTATGGGTTCTGCAGATCAGCTCACTGAAAAGAATATTTGACCAAAGTTTAATGGAAATCCTTCCAAGGGTAAAGGAGATATGGAACGGACACAAGTACAAAGTTTCAAACTCGGGCCTTCTACTGTGACCTTGACCTTGAGTTCGCATGGTTCATTTACAGGTTCTGCACATCAGCTCACTGAGACAAATAATTTACCAAAGTTTAATGAAAATCTATCAAAGGGTTCAGGAGATACGGAGTGGACAAGAATGTGTTATGGACAGACAGATGGACAGACAAAGGCACTTCCAATGATCCCTGCTCTGCTTCGCGGCGGGGGATTAAAAAGTGGCCTTTAAATCATTCAGTGAAGTCCGAACTTGACTAGCATGGATTGTCATTGTGTTGCTTTTAAACAAATCATTTTCAGAGATTTTCTCTGAATTGCCCCGACTTCTTATGCTTTTATATGCTGCTTGGTTTTCGATTCATGGTTAAGCACTTCTGATACAGATTCAGTCAGTTTCCCATAAACTGCCTCTCAAATAAATACCCACAGCCAACTCTCAGTGCTCTACTATCGGCATAAGCCAATATGTGTTGTTATATGTATTTGAAATGTGATCACTTCTCTTTGGTAAGGGAACAGTGCCCATTTTGATGTGGGGCAACGACATACATGTCATGGCATGGGTCATATTTTCATACATGTATGTTGATGTGATGCAGTTGAACGCACCAATTCTGTAGCAATTTTAGCAAAGGTGCAATATTTCAGAGTCTGTAGAGCCTAACACTTGCAATTTTACAGTAACACAGCACACAATAAATGCCAATCATGACAATTGTCATCTGCCAGTTACCTTAAAAGTATTTTTTTGCAGTGTGGACCCAGATCAGACTGCTTCTGTAGGAGCAGTCTGATCTGGGCCCACACTGTTTGCCTGTATGCAAACATATTTTTAAATTGGGGGGGGGGGGGGGGGGGGGGGGGGAGTTAGCAAAAAAAAATCAGCAGATGACAAAAGCAGACTACATTTTCAGATGTAGTTTTTCTCGGCATCTTCAGGGTTTAAATAGCTTTTTTTTCAGTTAAATCAGTTCACCTTTCATTTCGGAGAATGGATTTCTAATGAAGCTGTCACCTTGATTGCTGACGTCCGCCATATTGATATGATATTTCTGTGATGTTTACGTTCAGTGACATCATCCTCATAACATCCCAGGGTTTTGTTTGTTTGATTTGAGGTTTAACGTCCCCCTCAACACTGTGTAGGTCATTTTGGAGACGCTGCTTCCAATTTTAGGGGACTTTGACCCGAGACTGAGATGAATTGACATCTAAAGCCCTGTTGCCCAATGAAACCAATAGGGTTATAAGCATGGACGGTCCGACTCGCACCACTTTTCCTGGGAAGGCCTAGTTCCTCTAAGCCGTTTACCAGTACTCGTGTGCTGTCAGTTTCAGCTCTGCGTGGAAGCATCATGCAGCCCATCTATTTCTTCAAGCCCTGATTGGGGGGGGCCGTTTTATCCCAGGGTAATATCCAGAATTTCCTTGTCTGGTGTGCAAGAAAAAAAATATCCATTATTCTTAACCCTTATCTTGCTGTTCACGACAACCCCTATCTTTGCAAACAGTGAAGATCCAGATCAGATGGCTTCTGAAGAAGCCATCTGATCAGGATCTACACTGTTTGACATTCAGTTTATGAATTTGTAGGAAAAAAATACATCAAGTAATCTGATTGGGTCAAGGTCAGAAATGGGTGTGGCTAAACTGAATATTCAGCAAGAGAAGGGTTAATACTCCTCCTGACCTGGAGCTCTGCAGAGTGATAGGTAGGAAAAACCTGTCAACCTCTGATCTATGGAATTTTACATACCGTATTCGCCCTAATTACCGCACCGTGCGCTTAGTTTTTTCAAAATCGTGTGATAAAATCTTGGTGAAAAATCTACCTAATTAGCGCACACTTGATACGAAAACAACAGCTTCCAAGACGATGCTTACTAATATTTAATGGGACGGAAAAAGATACTTAAGCATTGCCTTCACTGTTGGAAAAAATAATGGTAAGTTTTTAGCTCACCTGAGCCTTTAGGCTCATAGGTGAGCTTATAGTATAGCCATGGTCCGTCGTCCGTCCGTCCGTCCGTCCACCATTTTCAAAGATCTTCTTCTCCTATACTGCAGGGCCAATCAAAGCCAAATTTCATATGGAGCCTCAGTGGGATGGGGGAACGAAAGTTTGTTCGCGGGGTCTGGATCACATGACCAAGATGGCCGCCATGCCCATATATGGTAAAAAGCCTTCAAAAATCTTCTTCTCCAGAACCATAAGGCCAATGGCCTTGAAACTTGGCATGTAGCATATGGTACTCGGGCCCATCATGGCTTGTACAAATGGTGACCCTGGGTTGACCTTGACCTATTTTACAGCAATGTCAAATATGCCTACTTAGGCTTTTGCATGGAGAAAAGTGAAAATAATGGATTTTTAGGAAACCATTGAAGACAGTGTCACCAAAATTTGTAGATCAGGTAAAGTAATTGAATACATGAAGATCTATGGGTTAGAAAGGTCAAGGTCATTCATTGACCTTAGACCAAGGTCATTCAGGTTCCAGATTTCAAACATTTTTTTCTCAGAAACTACCGAACCAATTGAAGTGAAATTCAATATGGAGCCTTTGTGAGTTGAACAAATGAAAAGTTGCTCATATGGTCTAGGTCACATGACCAAGATGGCGGCCACGCCTATATATGATAAAAAGCCTTCAAAATTCTTCTTCACTAGAACTGTAAGGCCAATGGCCTTGAAACTTGGCATGTAGCATATGGTACTCGGGCCCATCATGGCTTGTACAAATGGTGACCCTGGGTTGACCTTGACCTATTTTACAGCAATGTCAAATATGCCTACTTAGGCTTTTGCATGGAGAAAAGTGAAAATAATGGATTTTTAGGAAACCATTGAAGACAGTGTCACCAAAATTTGTAGATCAGGTAAAGTAATTGAATACATGAAGATCTATTGGTTAGAAAGGTCAAGGTCATTCATTGACCTTAGACCAAGGTCATTCAGGTTCCAGATTTCAAACATTTTTTTCTCAGAATCTACCAAACCAATTGAAGTGAAATTCGATATGGAGCCTTTGTTAGTTGAACAAATGAAAAGTTGCCAATATGGTCTAGGTCACATGACCAAGATGGCGGCCACGCCTATATATGATAAAAAGCCTTCAAAATTCTTCTTCTCTAGAACTGTAAGGCCAATGGCCTTGAAACTTGGCATGTAACATATGGTACTCGGGCCCATCATAGTTTGTACAAATGGTGACCCTGGGCTGACCTTGACCTATTGACCAGCAATTAAAGTTTGTTTGCGGGGTCTGGATCACATGACCAAGATGGCCACCATGCCCATATATGGTAAAAAGCCTTCAAAAATCTTCTCCAGAACTGTAAGGCCAGTGGCCTTGAAATTCGGCATGTAGCATATGGTACTCAGGCCCATCAGAGCTTGTACAAATGGTGATCGTGGGTTGATCTTGACCTATTTTACAGCAAAGTCAAGTTTGCCGACTTAGGCTTTTGCATGGAGAAAAGTGAAAATAATGGATCTTTAGGAAACCATTGAAGATAGTGTCACCAGAATTTGTAGATCAGGTAAAATAACTGAAAACATGAAGAGCTATGGGTTAGAAAGGTCAAGGTCATTCATTGACCATAGACCAAGGTCATTCAGGTTCTATATTTCAAACATTTTTTTCTCAGAAACTACCGAGCCAATTGAAGTGAAATTCAATATGGAGCCTTTGTGAGTTGAACAAATGAAAAATTGCCAATACCATCTAGATCACGTGACCAAGATGGCGGCCACGCCCAGATATGGTTAAAAGATTTCAAAATTCTTCTTCTCCAGAACCGTAAGGCCAATGGCCTTGAAACTTGGCAAGTAGCATATGGTACTCAGGCCAATCATAGTTTGCACAAATGGTGACCCTGGGTTGACATTGACCTATTTTACAGCAATGTCAAATTAGCCGACTAAGACTTTTGCATGGGAAAAAAGTGAAAATAATGGATTTTTAGAAAACCATTGAAGACAGTGTCACCAAAATTGGTAGATAAGGTAAAGTAACTGAATGCATGAAGATCTATAGGTAAGAAAGGTCAAGGTCATTCATTGACCTTAGACCAAGGTCACTCAGGTTCCATATTTAAAAAAAAAAAACATTTTTTTTTCTCAGAAACTACTGAGCCAATTGAAGTGGAATTCAATATGGAGCCTTCGTGTGTTGAACAAATGAAAAGTTGCCAATATGGTCTAGATCACCAGACCAAGATGGCTGCCATGCAGATATATAGTAAAAAGCCTTCATAAATCTTCTTCTCCAGAACTTCTCTAAAAATCTTCTTCGCCAATGGCCTTGAAACTTGGAGTATAGCATATGGTACTCGGGCCCATCATAGTTTGTACAAATGGTGACACTGGGTTGACCTTGACCTATTTTACGGCAATATCAAATTTGTCAACTTAGGCTTTTGCATGGGAAAAAGTGAAAATAATTGATTTTTTGGAAACCATTGAAGAAAGTCTCACCAAAATTTGTAGATCAGGTAAAGTTACTGAATACATGAAGATGTATAGGTAAGAATGGTCAAGGTCATTCAGTGATCTGGGACCATATTTCAAACATTTTTTTCTCAGAAACTGCTGGACCAATTCAAGTGAAATTTGATATTGATCCTTTATGTGATGAACAAATGAAAATTTGCTGATATGGTTCAGGTCACATGACCAAGATGGTGGCCATGCCCATATATGGTAAAAACCCTTTAACATTCTTCTTCGGAACCGTACGGCCAATGACCTTGAAACTTGGCACATAGCACTCAGGCCTATCATAATTTGTTCAAATGGTGATCCTGGATTGACCGTGACCTATTTTACGCCAATGTCAAATTTACCGACTTAGGCTTTTGCATGGGAAAAAGTGAAAATAATGGATTTTTATGAAACCATTGAAGACAGTGTCACAAAAATTGGTAGATCATGTAAAGTAACTGAATACATGAACATTTATGGGTAAGAAAGGTCTGGGACCAAGATCACTCAGGTTCCATTTGTCAGAAACTACTGGGCCAACTGAAATAAAATTTGATACGGAGCCTTTATGCGATGAACTAATGAAAACTGCTAATACGGTCCAGGTCACATGACCAAGATGGCGTCTATGCCCATACAAAGTAAAAACCTTTCAAATTCTACTTCTCTGGAACCATAAGGCCAATGACATTGAAACTTGGCAAGTAGAATTGGGTACTTGGACCATTATTGGACGGATTTTTAAAAAAAATTGGACTTATTTACTCGGACCTATCATAGTTTGTTCAAATGGTAGCCCTGGGTTGATGTCAGGTGAGCGTTTACAGGACCACTGGTCCTCTGGTTATAGATTTACTATGAGAGCTTCAAGGGGGGATTACTGTAAAGTGTGCGCTTATGCATTTCCTTTTCAAAAATAGCTTTGGTGTGCGCTTATAGGAGCATGTGCGGTAATTAGGGCGAATACGGTAGGTCCAGTAATTTAACCTTTAACTTGCTGAATATTCAATTAAGCCACACTCATTTCTGACTTTGAACCAATCAGATTACTTGATGCAGCTTATTTCTACATATTCATAAACTGAATGCCAAACAGCGTATATCCTGATCAGGTGGCTTCTTCAGAAGCCACCTAATCTGGATCTACACTGTTTGCAAAGATAGGGCTTGTCGCCTACAGCAGGGTAAAGGTTAAAATGCCTATTTACATTACCAGAACCCATGTGACATAGTACATTTTTTCACATCTCCAAAATGGTTACTTTTCTGATGATTTGTTTGTTTGTATTTGAGTTTAACGGCCCAGTCAACACTATTTAGGTTATTTTTGAGCCGATCAGTTTACCTATCTACAATTTTCCTGGTCAGGCTTATACGTAAACAGTTAACCAGTACAGTACACATTCTTTTGCCAGAAATTGACAACTGCCCTTCTTGAATCAGTGGAAGGGAGAGAATGACTTTAGAAAAGATTTCATGATCAATCTCCACAAAAGAATGTTGCCGATGCCGGTAGGTATTGAACCCGCATCCTCCTGATCACCAGTCAGACGAGCATCCGACTGAGCTACCGAGGCAGGCTACTTTTCTGATGAAAATCCATGATATTTTTAGCTCTCCTGAGCCGAAGGTTCACTGGGAGCTATTGTGGATGCTCACCGTCCGTTGTTGTCCATCTGTCCGTCCGTTCACAATTCCTTTAAATGACATCTGCTCCTAAACCATTGAACAGATTTTGACCAAACTTGGCAGAAATGGTCTTTGGGTGGTCCTCTCTCAAAGTTGTTCAAAGAATTACATTCCATGCAGAACTCTGGTTACCATGGCAACAACAAGGGAAAAATAAGACAAGAGGATCATAGTGACCCTGGATTGCTCCCCTGATCCTTATTGTAGAAATAAAACAGTAGGTAATGTAAGTTGGATTGGATTGTTTGAGCAATTTTGGTTTTTACAGTGACTCAAGAAACATTTCTGAGTGAAATTATTTTGTATATTTTGGAGTAGAAGTCATTTTAAGGATTGTATATTTTTTTAGTTCTGGTGACTGGGTGGTAGGGGGCTAGACTTGTCATAAGAAGCCAACATGCCAAATATGAAAGCTCTATCTCAAATGGTTCAAAAGTTATGACAAAGTAGGTCAAGGTCACAGGTCAAAATGTATGTATGGGTGGGAGGCTCTTGTCTGAAGGAACATACATGCCAAATATGAAGGCTCTATCTCAAATGGTTCAAAAGTTTTATAAAGAAAGTCAAAGGTCAAGGTAACAGGCCAAACTTTTTGTATAGGTAGGAAGCCCTTGTCACAAAGAACATACATGCAAAATATGAAGGCTGTATCTAAAATGGTTCAAAGTTATGAAAAAGTAGGTCCCAGGTTAAGGTCAAGGTCACACGTCAAAATATTTTAGTATGAGTGGGAAGCCCTTGTCAAAAGGAACCTACATCCCAAATATGAAGGCTCTATCTCAAAACGTTCAAAAGTTATGGCAAAGTAGGTCAAAGTCACAGGTCAATTATTTGTATGGGTGGGTGGCCACTGTCAGAAGGAACATACATGCCAAATATGAAGGCTCTTATCTTAAATGGTTCGAACGTTATGATAAATAAAAATCAAAATTGAGTTCCTTTAAGAGCAATGAAAACATTCATAAGAAAGAAGATGAAAGAAGAAAGTAGGTCAAAGGTCAAGTTTTCTTTTGTATGAGTGGGAAGCCCTTGTCACAAGGAACCTACATCCCATATATGAAGGCTCTATCTCAAACGATTGAACAGTTATGACAAAGTGGGGCAAAGGTCAAGGACACAGGTCAAAAAGGTTTGTATGAGTCGGAAGCCCTTGTAACAAGGAACTTACATGCCAAATATGAAGGCTTTATGTCAAATGGTTCATAAGTTATGACCAAGTAGGTCAAAGGACAAGGTCACAGGTCAAATGTTTGGAAGAGTGGGAAGCCCTTGTCACAAAGAACATACTGGCTGTATGGATAATTCTCAAACATTTCAGCAGTTATGATTAAGTAGGTCAAGGTCACATGGCAAAAGTTTTGCATGAGTGGGAAGCCCTTGCCACACGGAACCTACATGCCAAATATGAAGGCTCTATCTTAGATGGTTCAAAAGTTATGACAAAGAAGGTCAAAGGTCAAGGTAACATAAATTTTGTGTATGTGTGGAAGTCCTTGTCATAAGGAACATACAAGTCAAATATGAAGGCTTTATCTCAAATGGTTCAAAATTTTGATAAAGTAGGTCACAGGTAATATTTTTATATGAACAGGAAGCCCTTGTGACAAGGAACATACATGCCATATATGAATGCTCTATCTCAAATGCTTCAAAAGTTATGACAAAGTAGGTCGATGGTGAAGGTCAAAGTCAATATTTTGTACAGGTTGGAAGACCTTGACACTAAGAACATACATGCCAAATATGAAGGCTATATCTCAAATGGTTCAGAAGTTATGATAAAGTTGGTTACAGTTCAAGGTCATTTTTAGTATGTGTGGGAAGCCTTATCACAAGGAACTTACATGCCAAATAATTATGAAGAATATCTCAAACAGTTCAAAAGTTATTTCAAAATAACCTACTGATCTATCTTTTGATTTGACATGACCCATATTTAAACTTGAAAGAGATGTTGTCAAGATGATCATTCTGAGCAGATTTATGATAATTAGGGCCCCGCACTGAAAGTGTGGGTGCCCTATAGTAATCACTCTGTCCGTCCGTCTGTCTGTCCGTCCACAAATTTTTACTCCTCTGATAGCGCTGCCGGGGCCCTAGTCAGTTTCACTGACAGCTCTAGTTGGACCAAAACTCTGGCCTTTAGAGTGTTCACAAGGTTTTTCTATGATTTGACCTACTGACATACTTTTTGACCTGACATGACCCATATTCAAACTTGAGTGAGATATTGTCAAGATGATTATTCTGAGCAAGGTTAATAAGGATTGGACCCAAAGTGTGGCCTCTAGAGTGTTCGCAAGGTTTTTGTATGATTTGAACTGCTGACCTACTTTTTGATCCCACATGACTCATATTCGAACCTGACCGACTTATCGTCAGGATGATCATTCTAAGCAAATTTGATGATGATTGGACCGAAAGTGTGGTCTCTTAGAGTGTTCACAAGGTTTTTCTATGATTTGACCTTCGCCCCCGCCCATAGGGGCTTGAAGAAATATATCGGCTGCATGATGCTTCCACGCAGAGCTGAATCCAGCCTGCACACCAGTACTGGTAAACCGTTTAGAGGATCTAAGCCTGTCCAGGAACCGCGGTGCGAGGCGGACCGTCCATGCTAATAAACCCTATTGGTTTCATTGGGCGACAGGGCTTGAGATGTCATTTCATCTCAATGTCGGGTAAAAGTCCCACAAAATTGGAAGCAACGTCTCCGAAATTACCTTTACAGTGTTGACAGGGACGTTAAACCTCAAATCAAACAAATCAAATGATTTGACCTACTGACATACTTTTTGATCCAACATGACCCATATTCAAACTTGACCAAGATATTGTCAACATGATCATTCTGAGCAAGTTTGATGATGATTGGACCAAAACTATGACCTCTAGTGTGTTCACAAGGTTTTTATATGGTTTGACCTGCTGGCCTACTTTTTGACACGACATGACCCATATTCAAACTTGACCGAGATATTGTCAAGATGATCATTCTGAGCAAGTTTGATGATGATTGGGCCAAAATTATGGCCTCCATAGTGTTCACAAGGAAAGTTAACGCACCGACGACGCACAACTCACGACACCGCCGGACATCTCACAGTCACAAAAGCTCACCATGACCTTCGGTCAGGTGAGCTAAAAAAACTTTAAAAATCTTCTTGTCTGAAACAAGAAGGCCCAGGTCTTTGATATTGTGATGAAATTTCACTTTGTGTGATATTTCTTATTAAATTCACCCATTATTTTTGGGTTTTCGGGCACTTTTGGGTGGCCCGTAACGGGTGTCGGGCTCGTTCGGGCGATTTGTTTTATCACCTGTAGCGGGGCCTCGGTTAATTGCTATTTTAACAAGACCCGTAAAGTTATTTACGGTTCTTTCGGGCAACCGAAATCTTATCGGGAACCCGTCTGAAAGACGGACAGAAAGAATAATAGCTATCAGCGGGCGATAGCTGTGATCTGTCGAATACAGTTTACTTTCTGGATGCTCCTGAATCACTATTGTTTTGTTTTATGATAAAACTTGCAGTATCATAATGAACAGCGCACTCCATTCTTGCATGTGTGGTTCTGTTATGTTTTCTGTGCTCTGTACTCATGATGGATTCCTTTCGGAGATGTCCGATAATTTAATTAGCTATTGTTGGGCAGCTCCGGGTTTTTATCATGTGTTCTAACAGTCCGATGATTTATTGTCTATCGGTCTTTTCGGGCAAACGGGTGCCAAAACCGGAAATCGCGGGCTTCCGATTTGTGACACTATAAAAAGGGAAAGCAAATCGTTGAGAGGGTCACTTTGTAACTAAATTCTTGTCACTTGTTTGGTTTTGAGAAGTGTACCGGTTTTGGTGATCGTTTGTCTTTAGGGGAACTGTTAGACTTTTAGACTTTATTCTCCGAATTTAAAAAGCAAAATTATAAGAAAATGGAAATTTAATGAAATTGACTTTATATGGTTGTTTGAGACACTGCGATAGTTGATTATAAGTCCAATAAACTTATATAGAAATCTATGAAAGTTACTCATTATTTCCTGAACCAAGTTTTGGCCTAAATGGCCTGGTGGCAGCCTTTGAACATTAAAGAATAACATTCAACAAAACGGGTTGTGGGGGAAATCCGTTACAATATGCAGCTTTATCTAGTGGACCTCTACCAAGATGAGTGTGAGTGTTTGAGTTTTACGTCCCACCAACAGCTATGGTCATACGGAGACGGGACCTCGGTTTAAAGGCTCATCCTAAAGTCTGGAGAAGCCTGGGATCGATCCTGCGATCCCTGGTTTACAAGGCCTCCGTGGCCTAGTGGATAAGAGCGCTGACTCTTAGTCATTAGGTCTCTCACCGCCGTAGGTTCGAGCCTCGCTCGGGCCACGTGTGAGACGCCAAGTTCTGCAACGGAAGGTCAGGTGGTTTTTCTCCGGGTACTCCGGTTTTCGCCCACCTCTGATTAACGATCAGCTCGATATGAGTGAAATAATCTTGAAAGGGCCGTAAAACCAAAACCAAACCAAGGCGAGTAGCGTAACCACTACACCAGGGAGGCTTCTAACCTCTACCAAGATTGTTCAAATTATAGGCCACAGCCCGGAAATGGCCCCGCCCTAGGACAAACTGGTTTTACATAGGCTTATATAGGGAAAAGCTTTAAAAATCTTTGTTTGAAACCAGAAAGCCCAGGTCTTTGATATTTGGTATGAAGCTTCATCTAGTAGACCTCTGCCAAGATTGTACAAATTATAGCCCTGGGGCCAAAAATGGCCCCACCTGGGGGCCCTCATGTTTTACATAGGCTTACATATAGGGAAACCTTTAAAAAATCTTCTTGTCTGAAACCAGAAAGCCCAGGTCTTTGATATTTGGTATATAGATTGTACAAATTTTAGCCCTTGGACCAAAAATAGCCCCGCCTCAGGGCCAAAACCATAGGCTCATATAGGATAAATCTTTGAGAATCTTCTTATCTGAAACCAGAAGGCCCAGGTCTTTGATATTTGGTTTGAAGCTTCATATAGTGGACCTTTACCAAGATTGTTCAAATTATAGCCTTGGGGCCCTCATGTTTTACATAGGCTTACATATAGCGAAACCTTTAAAAAATCTTCTTTTCTGAAACCAGAAAGCCCAGGTCTTTGATATTTGGTGTGAAGCTTCATCTAGTGGACCTCTACCAAGATTGTACAAATTATAGCCCTGGGGCCAAAAAAAGCCCCATCCCGGGGCCCACTGGTTTTACATATGCTCATATAGGGAAAACCTTTGAGAATCTTATCTGAAACCAAAAGTCCCAGGTCTTTGATATTTGGCATGAAGCTTCATCTAATGGACCTCTACCAAGATTGTTCAAATTATAGCCCTGGGGCCAAAATTGGTCAGGGGCCCTCATGTTTTACATAGGCTTATGTATACGGAAACCTTTAAAAATCTTCTTTTCTGAAACCAGCAGGCCCAGGTCTTTGATATTTGGTATGAAGCTTCATCTAGTGGAACATTACCAAGAGTATTCAAATTATAGCCCTGGGGCCGAAAATGGGCCCCGCCTCGGTCCCACTGGTTTTACATAGACAAATATAGGGAACACCTTTAAAAATCTTTTTGTCTGAAACCAGAAGGCCAAGGTCGTATGTATTTGGTATGAATCTTCGTCTAGTGGACTTCTACCATGATTGTTCAAATTATTGCCCTGGATTCAAAAATGGCCCTGCTACGGTGCTTACTGGTTTTATTTAGACTTATGTGATTATTTGTGTTCACGGGGATGTTGCACTGATGAGTTAGGAGGCCTTCATGCGGACTGAACAAATTATTTGTCTAAATCGCGACAGAAGTAAGGGCGAGGATTTTGGCCACGTAAAATCGATTTAAGCCCCCCAGTGTAAATTTTTCCACTGACCGTTCCAAGGCGGTTCTTCAGTGGCGGTTTATTTATGTTGTTGTTTGTTACTTACTGTGTGTATCACTTGTGTCGTTTTATTTTGGATGGCCATATGGCCATTTTGTGGGAAAGTAACTGTCCTTATGGCCTTCCTTTGTTTAGGTTTCCATTATGGTCTGGTCGCTTAATGTTTGTGTTTCTTTCCCTTTGGTGTCTTTGATGGGTGGAGTAAGTTAATTGTATCGATTCTTGATCTTTGTTTTACTTCTACTTTACATAATTATGGTAAACCTTTGAAAATCTTGTTGTCTGAAACCAGAAGGCCCAGGTCATTGATATTTGGTTTGAAGCTTCATCTAGTGGACCTCTACCAAGATTGTTCAAATTATAGCCGTAGGGACAAAAATGGCCCCGCCCCGGGGTCCACTGACTTTACATAGACTTACAAAGGGGAAACCTTTAAAAAATGTCTTGTCTGAAACTAGAAGGCCCAGGTCTTTGATATTTGGTATGAAGCTTCATCTAGTGAACCTCTACCAGGATTGTTTAAATTATAGACCGGGGGCCAAAAATGGCCCCATCCCGGGGCCCACTGGTTTTTCACAGACTCATATGGGAAAATTTTTAAAAATCTTCTTGTCTGAAACCAGAGGGATATTTGATATTAATCTTCATCTAGTGGATCTCTACCAAGATTGTTCAAATTATAGACCTTGGGCAAAACATTGCCCGACCGCACGACCCACATGTAAATCTCTTAACTCAGGTGAGAGATATAGGACCATCATGGTCCTCTTGTTCTTATTCATACCGCAAACACAAATTTAGGCAGTTCCAACAAGTACCCCCAACATACGTCATAGAGCACAAATAAGAAAAATAATGTATACCCCTAAACCCCAATTTTCTCTACATAAAAGCTCATTTCACGGACTTGTTCATGTGATGTAAAGCTTGAAAACAAAACAACATGCAACTCAACTTCAAAATGATTTATTATATCCATATGGAGGGAAATGCACTTTGTTACAAATTACAAAACTAAAACTTGATTTATTGTCTATCTACATAAAACTCAGATCATAATTAACTACATAATGAATATATACATATTACATACAAGTTGTGGTCTTTATTTCTTTTAAAATATAACTTAAAACTGTTCTTAAGTAATTGGAAAATAACATTTTGTGTAAAAATTTGAGTTCCTTAACCCAAATATGGGTAACTTCAACACTCAATAGAAACAATCTTTTTAGCAAAGAGAATTTTTTAACCTTTACCACTCTGTGAGCTAAGTCACCAGATGACAAATTGTTGATATTTTATTATTTTTCCCAGAAAGCAGGATTTGACATCTCAAAGAAGACAATTCACATGAAATATCAAATCCTGTTTTCTGGGCAAAATGATTAACATATTTCAAAATGTCATCTGCTGAAATATATACTCAGCATGCAGAGTGTTACCTTTCTCCATTTGCATTAAAAGGCATTTCCTCCACTTTTTTTACCCTAACCATGCTGAACCTGAAACATCCTTTTTGAAAAAAGTACAGATCCAGATCAGCTGGCTTCTGAGAAGCCAGCTGATCAGGATCTATACTGTTTTCCATTCTGCTTCTGAATCAAGGGTAAAAATTTAAATCATGCAACACAATTGATTAAAAACCAGGGAGGAATGTAACATAGTGAAATATTCAGCATGGTGAGGTTTTAGCTGTGGCACAGCAAATCCTACTTTCAGACAGAGCTCAGTGAATAATTTAATCACCCAATCTGCCAATAAAGTCTTCCTGTGGAATTTGTTCAAAACTAACAATGTAATTAGTTAATGAATTGATGAAATTTTTAGCACAAAAATGGCAAATTTGCTAATATTTTTGCTGAAAAAAAATGCAAAAGCTGTTTGTTTATTTTCAGCGAAACTACTATTATATAGACACATCCAAAGTCTACGTCACACAAGGTCAAAGTTCATAAGCCTCGTTTTATCTGGTGGGCAAAAACACTTCCGGTTCCATACTCTACCGTTGATGTAGCACGAATTATTTTCTGTAATAACTATCGTTAAATCGTCTTTCTATCAAAACTGTTTGCCACAAACCATTTTTGACATTAAACTGATTCTTTTTCATATAAAATTGGATAGAAAATATACATGCTTTAATCTTATTTCTATTCGTTAAATAAAGCGCATCGACTACGTTTTGGCATGATAGTGGGTAGTCAAGTTTATATCGCTTTTTAGGCAAGAAAATGTGCGATAAAATGTCAGAAGAGACTGGTTCTATATCATTTGTTACTTCAAAAACACAAACTGACAATGATCAGTTAATTTTGTGGAAGAGAAATGAGTTTAATCACACGATAAATATTCGAAATTCTCATTGACACTGTACGGCAACAGTCATGTTTTGCCAACCATATAAAAGAGTACCTCTACAGGGGAGGTAATTGGCGCATGTGCAGTGAAATGTAAACAAGGTCACGTGTCAAAACATTGGATCCGTCTATACTATACTTACCAGAAAAGTTAACATTTTTACCACTTATGAGCTCGTTATGCTAACAATGCTTTGAACAACAGGCCCCTCGTCTGCATGGAGAAGCTTTGTTTGTATGTGTGTTTGAGTCCCGCCAACAGCTAAGGTACTACGAAGATGGTACCTTGTTTTAAAGACTCATCCAAAAGTCTGGAGTAGCCTTGGATCAAACCAACGACCCCTGGTTTATGAGTACAGCTTCACCATTACACTAGGAAGGTTTCTATGGAGAAGCTTTGTGTTATGATCTGTTAGCTTAACAAACTTAGTGGTCAAATTGTTCACTGTTCTAGAAAGTACAGTATCTGATACACTGGTATTTCTGCTACAAAAATTAAGAGTACCAGTAGTTTTTGCACTGGCAAAAGCTTCACACATTCTTCAGCCAAAAAAATTAATTTGTCAAATAAAAGGATCAAAGTTTTGAAGATATATTAACAAACAGCATCATTAGTTCCCCAGAGACTCATTAGATGGTGTCGATTTACAGGTTGATCTGTTTCTGTTGTTTGTACATCCAAAGGGGGTGTGCATAAAAACGTCACAGCAAGTGAATGATGCCACTGTATTGCCTAAATCATGGTCTCACTCTTTTCTGTTCCCTTATTCATAAGGTCTTATTCTTGTAAGTGAATGGCCAATGTGTTGTCAATGCTAGCTCTCTGTGAAAGTTAATAGAGGCAACCTTTGGGACTGTTTCAAAAGTGGTCTTTAAGATCACTTTTGAACAGTCCCAAAGGTGGTCTCTTACAAGAGGACACTGGTTGTAGAAAAACAGAATACCAATAGAATCTTCCCCCTAATACATAGCATAGTCCATTTCAAAATTTAGGGGTGTCAGGTTATTTTCTTTTTTCAAAATTTACTCAGAAAACAGCTTAACCCTTGTCCTGCTGAATATTTATATATGCCACACCCACTACCGATTATCAACCAATCAGATTACTTGATGCAAATTATTGCAACAAATTCACAATCTGAAGGCAAACAATGTAGATCCTGATCAGATGGCTTCGTCAGAAGCCATCTGATCTGGATCTACATTGTTTCAAAGATAAGGCATATCCGGGATTAGCAGGACAAGGGTTAACATCTTGCAAACATTGTAGGCCCTGATCACGTCGCATTCTGTGGCGTCTGATCTGGGCCTGCACTGTTTGCCAATTACCGGTTTTGTGATTTCGGTACAAAATGGGCTAATTATATGTCACAAATAAAGTCAATACAAACATGTTAAGGCAATCAAACAATATTAGACAAATCCAACTGTGCAAATGTAACACCACAACAATACATAGTGATTAATGATCAGAAAGTCAAGAGACAAGGGCAACTGAACTCGATAAGGTGCGTTAGCATACACAGACATTGTAACAGTTGTGAAGCCCATCAGGGCTTGAAGAAATGGATGGGCTGCATGATGCTTCCACGCAGAGCTGAATTCGACCAGCACATGATTACTGGTAAACCGCTTAGAGGATCTAAGCCTGCCCAGGCAAAGCGGTGCGAGTCCGCCGGTCCATGCTTATAAACCCTATTGGTTTCATTGGGCGACAGGGCTTGAGATGTCATTTCATCTCAATGTCGGGTAAAAGTCCCACAAAATTGGAAGCAACATCTCCAAAATGACCTTTACAGTGTTGACGGGTACGTTAAACCTCAAAACAAACAAAAACAGTTGTAAATCATCATGGCCCTTAACCTGCTGTTCACGACAACCAATACCTTTGCAAACAGTGTAGATCCAGATCAGTTGGCTTCTGAAGAAGCGATCTGATCTGAATCTAAACGGTTTGTCATACAGTTTGTGAATTGGACAAATATATTATATCAAGAAATTTGATTGGTTGATAATCAGCAATTGGTGTGGCTAAATTAATTTATTTAGTGTATGTAAAGGTACAGTTGATATCATATGTTCAATAAACTCAGATGGACTGTTAACCCTTATTCTGCCAAATAAATTAATTTAGCCACACCCATTGGTAACTATCAACCAATAAAATTACTTGGGGTTTAACAACACATAAACCCTTGTGGGTCATTTTGTGTCATCTCCCAGAGAAAGGGAGAAAAGAGACAGAAGTGATAGTAGATGTGATGAAAGTGAGGGACAGTGAAGAAAGAGAAAATGAATGGAAGTGTAGGGACAGAAGAAATAAGTTATCGATCGGAAATGGTGTGGACTGATGGACACACACTCGACAGGCTAACATAATACCCCACCACTATCGTGTGGTGGGGTATAAAAACACTGACCAAGCCCAACTGTAAGCCAATATCAGTTGGATGCCCCAGTGATGCAAGATACACGACACCATTTTTTGTGGGTGTGGGGTTACAGCCCTTTCAAGATTATTTAACTCATATCGAGCCAATCTTTAATCAGAGGTGGGCGAAAACCAGAGTACCAGGAGAAAGACCACCTGACCTTCCGTTGCAGAACTTGGGGTCTCACATGTGACCCAAGCCAGGCTCGAATCAAAAGCGGTGAGAGACCTAATGATTCAGAGTCACCGCTCTTATCCACTAGGCCACGGAGGCCAGTTACACAACACTAACCACCCCCACATCGATTGATTGGAGGTGTAATGTCCCCGTCAATACTGTATAGGTCATTTTGGAGACATTGCTGCATATTTTGTGGGACTTCTACCCGACATTGAGATGAAATGACATCTCAAGCCCTGTCGCCCAATGAAACCAATAGGGTTTATAAGTATGGATGGTCCGACTCGCACCGCTTTGCCTGGGTAGGCTTAGATCCCTTAGCGGGTTTACCAGTACTTATGTGCGGGTGGTTTCAGCTCTGCGTGAAATCATCATGCAGCCCATTTATTTCTTCAAGCCCCATGAGTGGGGGCCGCTCTAACCATCCCCAGAAATTAGTGATTTAATGTATTTTGTTCAATTCACAAACTGCATGACATGGTGTAGATCCTGATTCAGATGCTATCTGATCTGTATCTACACTGTTTGCAAAGGTAGGGGTTATAGTGTTCAGCGGGATAAGGGTTAAATGTGTTTATAAACCCTTAAACTGTCACAGAAATTTTTAGTGGAGACGACAATAATATTTTTAAAATTATGTTTTTGAGAAAATAAGGCGTGACTTTTCATGTGACAAAACTTTCAGAGAAGATATAAAAATTTATTTTTTAAACAATTTTTCATAGAAAATAAGGCTTAAGGGGAATAACTTCACCTTCAGGGGAGGCAACTCCTGCAAACGTATTTTTGTCTCCCATGTCAAAAGGGGCCAAATCTTAAAGGAAAGTATTTGCTCCGGAGACAATTGTCGTGATTGGCATTTTATGAGTTAAGACATATCATATCCATTCTTGTTAACATACAAATTAGTCTATAATGATTAACAGCAGGGAAAGCAGTGTAGATCCTGATAAGATGGCTGAGCCATCTCATCTGGATCTACACTGTTTGCATGGGTATCTGTACCAGTCTTAGGGGTTGACAGGGTGAGGAAATTTACAGAAATCCCTTAGAATAGTATTTACATGTTAAAACAATTAAATTTAGTACTTATAAAACATGATAAAACTCAAGTTTTCAAATAAAACAAAAGATAATATTTAATAGTAATAAAACTTTGTATTTATTGATCATGAAAATGCACCCATAAATATTTTTGGGAGACTGGGTAGCATTAGGCACACTTTGAGAATAAGACAGCAAAAAAATTCCAAGCCATGAGAATCGGCTTAGAATTCTAAGCCCTTAGGTGAGACTTTGGAGACCTTTGCCACAAAGTCTAGGACTACGATTTCAATCAGTGATCTATCATAGAGTGAACTGATCCAGGGATGTGTATATGGGCGCCACATTGTAAAATTTGTCTTATTCACCTTTGTAATCCTGCCACTCCCACTCTGAGATACAACACTAGCTGTTAAACCCATTACGTACCAGAAACCCAAAAACGGGGACCCTAGCAAACAGTGCAGGCCCAGATCAGACGCCGCAGAATGCGGCGTCTGATCAGGGCCTCCACTGTTTGCTAAAAAAGTTCAGCCATTTTCCAAATAAATTTTGAAGAAAACACAACCTGACACCCCTAAACTTTTAAATGGGCACCTGTTGTATATAAGGAGGAAGATTCCATTTGGTACAAAAAGGGTTAAAATACAAATCAGCCTACTCATAAGAAAAGGGCCTTTAGAAGTCTCTCATATTGCGTGTGTATAGCCAACTAATGCGGCTTGATGCAGGACTTCAGGCATGAAGTTATAGTTGTTTCATATAAGACTGACAGTGTGGAGCTATTGCTATTGGAATATTCTATTAACCCTTCTCTTGCTGAATATTCATTTAAGCCACACCCATTTCTGTCTATCAACCAATCCAATCACTTGATGCAATTTATTGCTACAAATTCATAAACTGAATGCCAGTGTAGATCCTGATCAGATGGCTTCTTCAGAAACCATCTGATCTGGATCTACACTGTTTCCAAAGATAGGGGTTGTCGTGAACAGCATGATAAGAGTTAATTGGATGTTAACTTAATTGAGGTTTACATCCCCAGCAACACTATTTAGGTCATTTTGGAGTGTTACTTCCAATTTTGTGGGACTTGAACCCGACAATGAGATAAAAGAACATCTCAAGCCCTACCACCCAAACAAACTAATAGGGTATATATGCAGGAAAGGCCTAACTCACAGGCTTAGACCTTCTAAGCAGTTTCAGTTCTGCTTGTTTTTTGTTTCTTTGTTTGTATAGGAGACTAACAGCCCAGGCAACACTATTTATGTCATTTTTGAGCCGGTCAGTTTACCTATCCACACTTTTCCTGGGCAGGCTTATACATAAGCGGTTAAAAGTACAGTGCACATTCTTTCGCCGGAAACTGACAACTGCCTTTCTTGAATCAGCGGAAGGGAGAGAATGACCTTAGACAAGCTCTTCTTGGAAGCAACATGCAGCCCAATCTATTTCTCAAAGCCCCGATGGGTGGGGCCCCTATTTCTATTAATTAAAAAGAAAATCAAAACACCCGATTGTGTGAATTCAACAACCACACAATTTGAGAAATAGATTGGACTGCATGGTGCTTCCATGCATAACTCAAAACCCACCCCACATGAGTATTGGTAAACCGTTTCGTAAAATCTAAGCCTGCCAAGCAAAGTGGTGCCAGTCGAAACATCCCTGCATATAGACCCTATTGGTTTGGTTGGTTGGTAGGGCTTGATATGTCAATTCTCAATGTCAAGTATAAGTCCCACAAAATTGGAAGCAATATCTCCAAGATGACCTAAATAGTGTTGACGGGGATGTAAAACCTTAGTTCAAACAAACAGAACACCAACACAAAGAAATGTATAGTGTACCACTATATGGCCTGCTTGCAAAAGCATGTGAAAGGAAATCTAGCATACTCTAATCATGGATTTGGTGAATTTGACATATTGTATTGACAATGCCCGAACTGCCCTACCAAGCCAATCTAACTTGCAAATACTATACCTCAAGGTCTCTATTCTACATTATTGGCAAACAGCAAAGCCTCTGGTGATACTGCTAATGTTAAGGCTTAAGATGCCAATCAGAGCAACTGTCGTCTGCCTTGTTGTCTGCTGATTACTTTGAAAAGTAGAAGTAAAACAAACATCAGGAATCAATACAATTAACTTACTCCACCCATCAAAGACACCAAAGGGAAAGAAACACAAACATTAAGCGACCAGACCATAATGGAAACCTAAACAAAGGAAGGCCATAAGGACAGTCACTTTCCCACAAAATGGCCATATGGCCATCCAAAATGAAAAGACACAAGTGATACACACAGTAAGTAACAAACAACAACATAAATAAACCGCCACAGAAGAACCGCCTTGGAACGGTCAGTAGAAAGATATCCAATGGGGGGGGGGGGGGGGGCTTAAATCGATTTTACATGGCCACAATCTTCGCCCTTACTTCTGTCGCGATTTAGACAAATAATTTGTTCAGTCCGCATGAAGGCCTCCTAACTCATCAGTGCAACATTTCCGTGAACACAAATAATCAAAGAACCACAGAGGTGAGACAACGTTGAGGACTTGACAGCAATAAACCACTGAAATGCTGGAGCAAAAGAAAACCAACAGTTGGACTCCGATGGGCCCGACCAGAGACAGAGCATCAGGCACCAACCAACATTACCTTGAATTATATCTCATTAGAAAGTCATTGTAGCAAACAGTGTGAACCCAGATCAGACTGCTCCTATAGGAGCAGTCTGATTTGGGTCCACACTGTTTGCCTATATGCAAAGATATGGTTAAAAATTTGGAATAAGATGAGCAGACAACATGAACAGACAAATTTTCAAATGTAGGTTTTCTTGGCATCGTAATAGTTGAGGTTAGCATAAGCCTCCGCTGGTCATCTGTACAATAAGTAACTGTTTCTCATGAGCTGTCTGAAATCTACAACTTTAATTATAAATGTTAACGAGAATAAAATATTTGGCAACTTGCATTATGGCAGTGTAAAAGTGAGCTTATTATGATTATGTCATCTTCTAAAACTCCTTAAAGCACTAAGCACAAACCTGCAGATAACATTTTCAGGTACACCATAACCTGTTTTAAAACAAGTTTGGTCCCAAAGCAGAAGCCCTTTTAGTTAAACAACTCTGTGATATCCAGACTTTATTTAATACCTTTTTTGGCAATTTTTATACATATTCCAAACATTTTTGGATCCATCTTTGAACTGTGTTATATCTAAAATCATGTCATAACAAACAGTGTTATAAAACAGTTTCCATGTATTTCTTTTGCTTAGTTTTCAGAGACATTCAGCCTGGAATTTTCATGTGGTCTGTGTGTTAGGCAGATAATCCATGTGAAATTTTTAGCTTGAATACCCCTGGAAACAAACAAAAAAAAAAATAGTAGAGAATAATCTCCTGCTGTTTGCTTTGGTGCTTTAAGGGTTTGCAATGAGTATCTACATTAGCACTTTTGAAATGAGGATCAACAAATAAAATAGAAACTCTTTATCTCAAAAACACAAGATTCTGATTTATAAACTGTCATTATGAAAACATGCCTATACAAATACATTGTAAACTTTACCGCCGAACAAAAAAAAAAAAACAAAAATTTTAAGCTGAAAAATTGTGATATTTTTCTTATTTCTGCTCAAAATATGGATTGTGGGTACTACATTTTACAGCAGAAATAAGAAAAATAAGGTATACCCCTGGAAACCCCAGTTTTACTATTTAAAGTGGGGTTCAAGGGGGTCAAAATTATATAGGCATATTTTGTGTTGTTTGGTAATAAATATCTGTTGGTAGTGCATGTACATGTACATATCTCATCTTATTGAGCTTTAATCCTTACCCTGCTGAACATGAAAACCCCTACCTTTGTAAACAGTGTAGTTCCAGATCAGATGGCTTCTTCAGAATGTACAGCTTTTGTCAATTAGTTTGTGAATTTGAATAACACACTGATTGGGTGACAAACAGAAAAAGGTGTGGCTTAATTTATTCAGCAGGATAAGGTTTAAGTTTTTTCTTTCTGAATCATACTTGGACAGCCTTTCTATGGTTTCATTTTTATTTTCGTTTTCAGCAAGACATTTACAAAATCCTTCAGTGCTTATAAAATCCTTCATTGCTTGCTTTATACAAACTCCTTCATTGCTTTATACAAAATCCTTCATTGCATTTCATATTGCTATCATTCATAGCTCTAGACCATGAGCAGTAATGAGAATATAATAAATACATGGTTAGTGTAAAATATAATCGGCGAGCCTTAGACAATTTTATAGGGGCGAGCTTTAGCAAGCCCCTATACAATTGTCGCGGCAAACCGATTATAATTTATTATTAACGACTCTAATCATGTATTTAGTTTATACCGTAATTCAAAAATCAAGAGGTTTTGCAATAATTTAGCAAATTTAAGCAAAAAAGACAGCAGATAGAGTGGCATATTAAACGACATTCAGTGCCATGGCGCGCACATGTAGTATAACGTGACATCAACGAGTGCGAAGTTATTGACATCAACATGCCACAAAGACGCAGGAAACAACATGGACGCTCAAATAAAAGTTTCGCAGCGTTTTACATTCTGTATGAAAATCTGCAAATAAGTAGTTTATTTTAGCTTTAGATATTATTTTGGAGGTTGAGACACAACTGCAGTAGCAGTGCGCAGTTATTCCAACGAGCCATTCAAACCAGGAAAGGCCCAGAAGGTAAGAATTTAGCTGAAATTTCTGAAAATCTGTTCAAATAAATATTGCAAAGATTTAACCTTGCAGTTTCATTGTTTTCCCATGTATAACAGGTTGCATGTTATTGTTTACACTTGTAAATTAGTGACTTGAAAAGTAGGTCCGGTCTATAAACGGTCATTAGACGTATTATAGGTCAGTAGAAGGTATTATAGGTCACTACCGATTATATCGTGCAGTTATTCACCCCCTATATTAGGTTACTAGAATGCCTGTTCGGTATAAAATAAAATGATAATTTCCTTAACCCTTATCCTGCTGAGCCAGAATATGCACCACCTTTTGCAAACAGTGTAGATACTGATCAGATGGATTCTGTGTAGATAAAGATCAGATGGCTTCTGACAGTGTAGATACAGATCAGATGGCTTCTGACAGAGTAGATACAGATCTGAATGATTGCTTCTGAAGGAGCAAATTGATCAGCATCTACAGTGTTTGACTGTTTGTGAATTTCTAGGAATCATAACATCAAGTAATCTGACTGGTTGAAAGTCAGAAATTAGTGATGCTTAATTTATTCAGCAGGACAACGGTTAACATGGTTTAGGTACCTGTACAGAAAATGTCAATGATCTGGTTTAGCATGCCATAACCGGGTGTATCTTCTAGATAAGGTATTTTTGTGTATATTTATTATTATAGCAGCACCATAATGGTCCTATGTATTGGAACAGATAGGCATAAATAAACCATGCAGACCCAGATCAGACTGCTCCTGTAGGAGCAGTCTGATTACGGTCTACATTATTTGTCATTCTGTTTGCACTTTTGGACTCCTTGCTGGATCGTGAAACAAATTGTTAAAATTTTAGGAGAATTATAACAAGTCCTCAAGGTGTCCGAATTGAGTATTTTTACAGTAATATTATTATAATATGAGAGATTTGGAATTAGAATAAAAGAATGAGTACTTATATAGTTCTTCTCCCAGTTTGTGTATTTTGAGACTAGGTTTGCTTCGCTCAAGATTCTACAAGCGTTCTTGAAGCCTTGTCTGATAAACTTGATATGAAAAGACATGAATCTGATATTCTCTATATTCCCTGCAACTTATCATCACGAAAACACGCCTATATAATTTTGACCCCCTTGAACCCCACTTTTATATCGTAAAACTGAGGTCTGCAGGGGTAAACCTTATTTTCTTATTTCTGCTCTAAAATGAAGATTGTGGGTACGAGTTAGAACCGCCTCGATGAGGCGGTTCTAACAAGTATCCACAATCTATATTTTGAGCAGAAATAAGAAAAATATCAAAATTTTTTGTGTTAAAATTTTCATTTTTTCGGCGATAAAGGTTACAATGTATGTGTATAGGCGTGTTTTCGTAATGTTACAAGGGAGTTTATTTTCAGAACTATCATGGGCCACTACGCTCACCAGAGGTTTATACCATATACAGGCAAGGTGCCCATCTTGGTCATGTGACAATACCACAAATAATGTTTAATTGCCTCACCCCCATAGAGGCTTTTCATATAATTTGGTTTCAATCAGCACAGCCCTTTTACTGGAGAAAAAGATAAAAATACTGAATCAGAGCCATCCAAGACAAAGGTCAGTAATGACCTTGATCTTTGGAATTGATAAACTTCCATTCAGCTAACTGCAACTATTATTTTTGATGTCACAGCCTACCAGGCCATCAGAAATATCCACTACTTTGTCATTTTTCCATACAAATGTCTAAGTGACCAAATTTGACCTTGACATAAACAGGTCAAGGTCAACCAAAGGTCATCATTTGAACAAACTTGGTAGGGCCAGAGTTCCTGATGCTGCATACCAAGTTTCCAGATCATCGGCCATTCGGTTCTTGAGAAGAAGATTTTTAAATGTTTTTACCATATATGGGCAAGGCGGCCCATATTGGTCATGTGAGCCAGTCCTCATGAACAAATTTTCGTTCCCTCATTCCATAGAGGCTCAACATGTTATTTGGTTTCAACTGGCCAAGTAGTTTAAGTGAAGAAGATAAAAATACTGAATCTGAGGCGTCCTGGACAAAGTTCAGTAATTGACATTGACCTTTGGAACTGATAAACTTCCATTCAGCTGAAGGTAAATACCATTTCTGATGCCACTAGCTAATATACAATCATAAAAATCCACTGTTTTGCCATTTTTCCATACAAATGTCTAAGTGACCAAATTTGACCTTGACGTAAAACAGATCAAGGTCAACCTAAGGTCATCATTTGAACAAATTTGGTATGGCCCGAGTCCCTGATGCTGTATACCAAGTTTCAAGATCATCGCCATTCGGTTCTTGAGAAGAAGATTTTTAAATGTTTTTACCATATATGGGTATGGCGGACATATTGGTCATGTGTCCCAGTCCTCACGAACAAACTTTCGTTCCCTCATTCCATAGAGGCACCACATGTAATTTGGTTTCAATTGGCCAAGGAGTTTAAGTGAAGAAGATTAAAATACTGAATCTGAGGCATCCTGGACATAGGTCGGTAAATGACCTTGACCTTTGGAACTGATAAACTTCCATTCAGCTGATTGTAAATACCATTTCTGATGCCACTAACTAATCTACAATCAGAAAAATCCACTGTTTTTGCCATTTTTCCATACAAATGTCTAAGTGACGTAAACAGGTCAAGGTCAACCTAAGGTCATCATTTGAACAAACTTGGTAGGGCCAGAGTACCTGATGCTGTATACCAAGTTCCAAGATCATCGGTCATTCGGTTCTTGAGAAGAAGATTTTTAAAGGTTTTTACCATATATGGGCATGGCGGCCATATTGGTCATCTGAACCAGTCCTAACGAATCAACTTTCTTTCCCTCATTCCATAGAGGCTCCACATGTAATTTGGTTTCAATTGGCCCATTAGTTTAAGTGAAGAGGAAGATAAAAATACTGAATCTGAGGCGTCCTGGACAAAGGTCGGTAAATGACCTTGACCTTTGAAACTGATAAACTTCAATTCAGCTGATTGCAAATACCATTTCTGATGCCACTAGCTAACACACAGTCAGAAAAATCCACTGTTTTGCCATTTTTCCATACAAATGTCTAAGTGACCAAATTTGACCTTGACGTAAAACAGGTCAAGGTCAACCAAAGGTCATCATTTGAACAAACTTGTTAGGGCCCGAGTCCCCGATGCTGCATACCAAGTTTCAAGATCATCGGCTATTCGGTTCTTGAGAAGAAGATTTTTAAAGGCTTTTACCATATATGGGCATGGTGGCCATATTGGTCATGTGACCCAGTCCTCCCGAACAAACTTTCGTTCCCCCTTCCCATAGAGGCCCCACATGTAATTTGGTTTCAATTGGCCAAGTAGTTTCAGAGGAGATGTTGTTTGAAAATGTTGACGACGCAGACGACGACGACGGACAATGCCTATACTATAAGCTCCCCCGGAGCCTTCGGCTCTGGTGAGCTAAAAATGCTAATATTTAGGACACCTGGAGGACTTGCTGTAATTCTCCAAAACTTTTAACAAATTTGTTCCATGATCAACAAGGAGTCCAAGAAGTGCAGATGGAATGGCAAACGGTGTAGACACTGATCAGACTGTTCCTTCAGGAACAGTCTGATCCAGGTCCACACTGTTTGCTTAGGCCTGTTTGTCCCAATACTTAGGATCATTAAGCTATGTTACAGCATTATTTTATAGTTTCCAAGTTTGTATTAATACCAAAGCAATAAAATGTTAGACGTCATAAAACAAACATTAAAATGGCTGACAATAAAATTCTTAAAATAACAAGATAAAATGTTATAAGCACAGATTTAAAACAAAGCTCAGGATTAAAACAAAGAATCAACCATTTGCTGACTATTAAAGCTGGTATTTCGTTGAATATTTCTAAAACCTTAAGATGCCATGAAAAAACGCATCTGAACATTTTGTCTGTTTATGCCATCTGCTTGAAAACTTTCTGAATATTTTTGCATACAGGCAAACTGTGTGGACCCTTATTAGGAGCAGTCTGATCTGGGTCAAAACTGTTTGGAAAACTGACTGATGTTTTGCAAACTGATGTTTGGGAATGTGTGGCGGTCGTAAGAAGTCTCCCTGCCCTACATCAAAGTGTAGTTTATTTTTTCTTGTCCTTTGGGATCATTGACTGCATTGTGGAATTTTGAAAATATGAGGGTCACTGATGAGGCCTAATTTGCAGAAACTAGCTAGTCTGGCCCAGAATACATATACACTCCATATTGTCCAGTTCTGTGGTGTATTCCTTGCTTCCAAAGAATAACTCTTTTATAGAACATATTTTAAAGATATCTGCAGATGACAAAGCAGACAACAATTACTACGATTGGTATCTTATCGCTTAATAATAGGCAGTACGGCAACACAAGTTATTTGTAACATGGGATAATGCTAGTACTTAAGTAGATCATGATTGTCAGAATTTCATTTCGTATAATCCTTTCTGTACCATATGGAATCTTCCTCCTTATATATAGCAGGAGTCCATTCCAAAATTTAGCGGTGTCAGGTTGTGTTTTCATCAAAAATTTTTTGGAAAATGACTGAACTTTTAGCAAACAGTGGAGGCCCTGATCAGACGCCGCGTTCTGCAGCGTCTGATCTGGGCTTGCACTGTTTGCCAAGGTACTCCTTTAGGGATTTCTGGTATTGAATGGGTTAATTTAATGTAAAAGTACAAATGGAGCGGCATTAATTGAATAGATGTACTCTATTATTCCCAAGAAAATTAGTTTTATGATGCGCATCAAGGGATCAGTATGTACATAAATGCAGGCTGGTTAGTGCCTTCTTTGTCTGCATAATATTTCTATGGAACAATGGCTTTCTGTATAGAAAGTACAGATTTAAACCTCTATTCTGAACTAAGACTAGAGGTGATCTAGAGCTTCACAAAACCAGGAAGAAAAGTTTTCTCGCGATGAGGCTCCAGTTATCCATTTATATAACATGTCAAAGTGTCTCTGAAACTGGAACACAAACTTGCTTTCTTTTTACCCTTAATTCATCTGTCAATCATGTATCAGACAGAGCAGAGAAATTCTATGGGAGAGCCCATTTAACCCTTTTTGTACCAAATGGAATCTCCCTCCTTATATATAGCAGAGTCCATTTCAAAATTTGGGGGTGTCAGGTAGTGTTATTTTTAAAATTGATTTGGAAAACGGTTGAACTTTCCGCAAACAGTGTAGACCCTGATCAGATGCCGCAGAACATGGCGTCTGATCTGGGCCTGCACTGTTTGCCAAATATCCGTTTTGGGGTCTCTGGGACAAAAAGGGCTAAGTAATCTTGATCTTAATCCAGATATTTGGAGTTTTTACTTCATTATCCAAAGCTATGTGTTCAGAAAAACATGGACTGTTACCAACATGTCAAAAGGTCTGTTAAGCCCCCGCCCATAGGGGCTTGAAGAAATATATGGGCTGCATGATGCTTCCACGCAGAGCTGAATCCGGCCCGCACACTAGTACTGGTAAACCGCTTAGAGGATCTAAGCCTGTCCAGGAACCGCGGTGCGAGGCGGACCGTCCATGCTAATAAACCCTATTGGTTTCATTGGGCGACAGTGCTTGAGATGTCATTTCATCTCAATGTCGGGTAAAAGTCCCACAAATTGGAAGCAACGTCTCCAAAATGACCTTTACAGTGTTGACGGGGACGTTAAACCTCAAATCAAACAAACAAATCAAAAGGTCTGTGTATTGAATACCTGCTAAACCCAACTTTATATGGAGAAAACACAGGGTTTACAGGGATATACATTATTTTTTTATTCCTGCTGTGGGTACTTGTTAGAACTGCCTCATTGATGTGGCAGTTCTAACAGACATCCGCAACCTATGTTTGATAAAAATTTAATAGCAGTTTCAAGTGCAGCCTTAGTTTTATTAGTTTTTGAGCTATTAAGCAAAAGGTATCTTTTAATAGCAAGCAAACAGCCTATATATAACTTCAATGATTATGAGATCTAACATGATGATAACAAAAGATGAATGATAGCACCAGATGAATGACTGCGGGTAAAAATCTATGATTCAAATATACCAAAGCTTTAGCCCTTATCCTGTTGAATAAATAGAGGATATTTACTTTTTTGAGGTGGATACCAAAAATATTTCATCGAGTGTGTTGAAAATATCCAAATTTTCATGAATGCGAAGCACGAGTGAAAATTCGGATGTTTTCAACACAGGAGATGAAATACTTTTGGTATCCTCCGAAAAAAAGTAAATTTTCTTTTTATCTTATAATTTATAAGGACACGGTAATCAACTGATCGTATCGTGCGTCAAATTTTGCCCAGGCTATGATGTCATGACTGTCAGTTTCAAAACATAAACAGATCGCCATTTTGAAAACAGCATTTTTACAGTTCAAAGAGTGCTTTTCAAGGTATTTTACAGAATTATTTTATCAACAACATATGATTTTGTCAAGAAAAAGTAGTCTGGGCTGCTACTGTGAAAATAACAAGGTCATGTTATTTTTCACAGTGTGAAAATATTTTTATTTGTTTCAGATATGCATTGATTTCACTGGCGAGTATAAAATAAATCAGTTTAGCCACACCAATTTCTGACTATCCAACTATCAAACTATGTGATATAATGTATTTATTAAGGATGCTCACTCATACAACAAAATATATATAGATACAACTACTTTTATTTATCTCCTTTTTCACATAGTTAATAAAACATTATTTCAATAAAATTGTGTTTTGTTGTCTGACTTTTCAGTCTCTTTAATATCTGGCAGTATATGGACACCGAGTAGATTCAGGTCGAAGGGGGGGACGCAGTGACAGCATATAACCTTGCTCGCACGAAAACGGGCACCAAATTATTAATTTGTTTGCCCTCAAAATATTGTGCAGTCCAATTTTGAATTTTGAGTATTCCAAAATATGCGCACACTCCAAATGTGTGCTCCAAGATTTTGTAACATTCCAAAAATTGCGCACTTCCTATAGTACGCTCCAAATTTTGTAACAGAGTATTCCAAATATTGCGTACATCCTGTTTGTACGCTCCACAATTTTTTAACATTCCAAATATTGCGCACATCCTGTTTGTACGCTCCAAATTTTGTAACAATCCAAATATTGCGCACATCCTATTTGTGAGTGAGTGAGTGTTTCAGTTTTACGTCCCACCAACAGCTAAGGTCATACGGAGACGGGACCTCGGTTTAAAGACTCATCCGAAAGTCTGGAGAAGCCCGGGATCGAACCTGCGACCCCTGGTTTACAAGGCGAGTAGCGTAACCACTCGACCACGGAGGCTTCTACACATCCTATTTGTACGCTCCAAGTATTCCAAATATTGCATACATCTTGTTTGTACGCTTAACAATTTTTTAGCATTCTAAATATTGCACACATCCTGACTGTACGCTCCAAATTATGTAACAATCCAGATATTGCGCACATCCTTTTTGTACGCTCCACTCTATCCCAACTATTATGCACAAACTATTGTGCACTCCAATTTATGCACTCCAACTAATCTTGACAGTGAGCACTCCGTAATGTGCACTCCAAAATGTATTCCATGACACACATTCCATCTTCTGCATAATGCAATGCATACCATGTAATCCATCCCATATTATATATATTCAAATAGCCCCGGCTGCACGTGCGAACCTTACTTATGACTTGCAATTTAGAAATTTTTGAGTATGACCCTGGGGGAACATATCCTCAGGTTATGGCGAACCATTTCCATGAAGGAGATGCCACCCAGTTCAAGGAGAAGTTCTGAAAGAAACAAGCTTCAGCTTTGCTCCCAGCAACCAGTACCCGGAAACTAGGCTCAAGAACAAATCCTCAGGTTATGGCAAACCACTTCCATGAAGGAGATGCCACCCAGTCCAAGTAGAAGTCCTGAAAGAAACAAACTTCAGCTTTGCTCCCAGCAACCAGTATTTGGAATCTAGGCTCAAGGCGTAAAGTTTCATTACAACCAAACAGCTGTCTAAGCAAAGCGTCCCCCCCCATCGAATGCTGAATTCCGCCACAGCAAATTTATGATGTATTTGTTCAATTCACAAAATGCTTGACAAACAGTGTAGATCCTGATCTGATCTGGATCTACATTGTTTGCAAAAGTAGGGCTTATAGTATTCAGCAGGATAAGGGTTAATACAATGGGTGTTAAAAATAAAAACAACCAACGAAGCAGATGAAATCAACTTTGTGTAATGAATACCATGCAATCCTCACTTTATCCAAGGAAAACTTGGTTTTACAATGGTACATACTAGTTTTGTTATTTTTGCTCCAAAATATAAATTGCGGGGAAACTGATAGAACCACATCAATGACATAATTTTAACCCTTCTCTTGCTGAATATTCAGTTTAGCCACACCCATTTCTGACTTTGAACCAATCAGATAACTTGATGTAATTTATTCCTACAAATTTATAAACTGAATGTCAAACAGTGTAGATCCAGATCAGATGGCTTCTTCAGAAGCCATCTGATCTGCATCTACACTGTTTGCAAAGATAGGGGTTGTCGTGAACAGCATGATAAGGGTTAACAGTTTACCCTTAATGAGATAATCTTCAACTAATTTATTGGTACATGTCAATGTTTCAAGAAATTTATGTGCTTGAAAAGCTGTTTAAGATGAATATCCTTTATGCAGAAATAACCCCAAAGTTAGCATCAAACACCCAACCTCAGCAGAAGAACATTGTTAGTATTTATATGCTTTCATTCAAATTTTGTCATCATCTAATGTCTTGTTTTGTATCTGTTGCATACAAAGAATGAAATAAATATGTTTCAACTAAATACACAACTCACATTGACTTTACAACTACTAAGGAATTTATGAACACTAAAATGACCATGTCAGGTCCCGACAAATGGCCTGTTTCAGGATTGATTTACAAAGAAGACAATTTTTGAGACATTTTACTAGCTTTCTACTTACTGAAATCCCCTCCCATTCAGAGGTCCATTCTTAAAGAAAAGAATTTGCTCCTAAGGAGCAAATTCTTTCCTTTAAGCTCCTAAGGAGCAAATTCTTTCCTTTAATGATGATGATGATGATGACTTCGTGTTTAAAGATGCATCAACCTTCTTTCTGGGTTATAAGCATCAAAATGGTTGACTATCAAAAGGTATTTAGTATTATGAGGATGTTGTATGTAAGAATGGAAGTGATAAAAATTTGAATAATTAAATCTTGTGATAAAATTAACTTTTAGAACGAGAAAATATTATCTACAGGTACATCTTGAAACACTTGTTGCAAAGTGCTAGCTTTAAGTATAAGTTTTGTGATGGTGAAAAGTCAATGTAATCAATTAAAATATGTTGACCAGTGAAAGACTGATTACAGCTCTTTCCTTTAACCCTTATCTTGCTGAATATTCATTTAAGCCACACCCATTTCTGTCTATCAACCAATCATATTACTTCATGTAATTTATTGCTACAAATTCATAAACTGAATGCCAAACAGTGCAGATCCAGATCAGATGGCTTCTGAAGAAGCCATCTGATCAGGATCTACACTGTTTGCAAAGAAAGGGCTTGTCGTGAACAGCAAGATAAGGGTTAAGAGTGAACCACTATTGATAAAGGAAACAAAGCAATACTTACAGAATAAAGAAATGCAGCATTACAAAATATGCAAAAAATTATTTTGTCTTAAATAAAATTAAAAAAAAAAAAACAGTCAGATGACAATATGACTATTTCTCAAATATTGTCTATAGTTACTGAACCATGTAAAACAACATGCCACATAGAGAAAATGATTAAAAACTTATCACTTCAAATTACCCATTAGGGCACACACATATGTGCTATAATGCCACCTCTCATACCCGTAGAACCAGCATTTTTTCAGATGATTTTTTTTTTACCTGTTTTCCTTATTTCTGATCCAAACATGAATTGTAGGTTCCCTTTAGAAAAGCCTCGGGTTGAAGCGAGTACCCACAATCTATGTTTTCAAGCCAACAGAAAGAAAATAATATATACCTCTGTTCAAGGCTGGAAAATCATTACGAAAACATGCCTATACAAATACATTGTAAACTTTACCGCAGAAAAAATGAACGTTTTAAGATGAAAAAATTGTGATATTTTTCTTATTTCTGCTCAAAATATAGACCGTGGGTACTTGTTAGAATCTCCTCATCTATATTTTGCAGCAGAATTAAGAAAAATAAGGTTTACCCCAGTAAACCCCAGTTTAACTATATAAAAGTGGGTTTCAAGGGGACAAAATTATATAGGCATTTTGTCGTGATGTCTTGAAAGTTTCACTCATCCTGCATGACCAAGGGCATATTGATTCTGGAAAATTTCATTGGGAAGTGACAAAATCTTTACTCGTCCTTCAAATTTTTTACTCGTCATGGCAAGTGGATGTGTGTAATTTTCCAGCCCTGCTGTAAACCCCACTTTTATCTGTAGGTTCATTTCACAGACTTATTAATGTGAGGTAAAAAGTTTCCCCTGCATTTCTTTATCCTTCAGTATATTTTTTGAAGAGTTGCCTCCCCTGAAGGTGTATCCATTCCACTAAAATATACAAGATAAATCATTTAGGCAAGAAGCATTAACCCTTCTCTTGCTGAATATTCATTTAAGCCACACCGATTTTGGACTTTGAACCAATCAGATTTCTTCATGTAATTTATTCCTACAAATGCATAAACTGAATGTCAAACAGTGTAGATCCTGATCAGATGGCTTCTTCAGAAGCCATCTGATCTGGTTCTACACTGTTTCCAAAGATAGGGGTTGTCGTGATCAGCATGATAAGAGTTAATTATAACAATACCAAGAAATGGCAAAGCAACAAAGACTGAATGCCCTCAAAAACTTTGCATAAACAAAATACATTTGATATGTATGCAGTATTAACTTCAGTGTTGGTAAAAACATTTCAATTCCTCATCCAACAATCGGCATACAAGAGAAAATGGCCTTTCATCACGAAAACATATATATTTTTCAGCCCATTGAAGCCCACTTTAATATGGTAAAACTGGGTTATCTTTCTTATTTCTGCTCTAAAATAGAAGTAACAGAAATAACAAATCACTATTTTTCACCTTAAAATTTTTGTTCTTTCGGCAGTAAAATTTGCAATGTATTTGTATAGGCATGTAATGAAATACTTCATGATCAAGAGCTATGAAAGAATGTTGCCAGACCAAGGGTCATGGGTTAAACCTCACTAGTCAGTCAAATTCGAACTTAGGGTTGAAATAAGAGTGTGCCATTGACTTTTTTTTTTTTTATTTCAAGGCCCTTACTGGATTATTCCACTTACATCAAGCTTATCATTTATCAGGTGGGCAGAAACTGGAGTATCCAGAGAAAAACTACCCAACCTTCTGTTGCAGAACATGTTACCCAAGATTGGCTTGAACCCACAGCTGTGGGAGACCAATGTTCAAAAGTCAGGTCTTTCAGCAACTATGCCCTGGACCTAGGATAAGTTATGATCAGCCCAGGTATGCCCTGTGGACCGTTTGATTTTTGATTTGATTTTTCTAAATTGAAAATAGAACAGTAGCCCACTGCAGAGGTTGTTATCTCAACAAGGCTCAAATCCACATCTGTGAGAGACTTAACATTTAAGAGGCAGCTAGGCCAAGTGTGATGTAGATATGGACATCAAAGCCAACTCCTGAGTTAAAATAATATTTCCCCGTGCTTTCACATAGGCTAGAAACTCAAGACAATTTATCCAATTACTGATAACTAAAAATACTGACTACTGTTCGTCTTTTGAGTTAAAAAAGCAGCTCTGTGTATGGGTCTCTGGCACTTTCTCTCAAAGTAGACCACAGCAACATTCAGGTGATTATTTGGTAATGACTAATGGATAATTTTCTTTATGTCTACATTTAAAACTCATAAGAACGGTTCTAATGATTACCAACAACATAGGTTTTTATGGGGAACTGACAAAAAATCCTCTTTCAATTATCACAAAATACCCACCTTATCTTTTGCTATGCAGAACTAATTGGCATTTGGCAAAAAGCTGTTTTCAAGCACCTGCACTCAGCAAACAGAGACCAGCCTGCATACCCAGTCATTTAGAAGGTAGCCTTCCAGGAGCCAGTTGTCCATTTCTAGCTTAACAAGCTCATCAGTGGTCAAAACATTAACAGTTCTGACAAGTACCATATCTAATACAGTGGTAATTTTGCTGGGAAAATGTGAGCACTTTTGCTGATGCAAAAGCTGCTCACATCTTTTTTTTTCAACAACAATACCACTGCATCTGATACTGTACTTGCTAGAACAGTTAACAATTTGACCACTAACAAGCTCGTTAAACAAATGAGGATTTGAACAACAGGACCCTGGTCCCTGGTCTACATAAACCTTTGGTTCCCTGAGTTTCCATATAGCATGTAGCAGACTCAGAATTGACTGCACGTAAGCACAGGCTGATCCTAGTCCTCCTTGGGTGCATCCTCTTAAAAAACACTTTTATGCTTGCTGCCACCTAAAGATAGTAATTCAATTTTGTAATAATATTCTCCATTAACCCTTATCTTGCTGTTCACAACAACCCCTATCTTTGGAAACAGTGTAGATCCAGATCAGATGGCTTCTGAAGAAGCCATCTGATCAGGATCTACACTGTTTGACATTCAGTTTATGGATTTGTAAGAATAAATTACATCAAGTAATCTGATTGGTTCAGAGTCAGAAATGGGTGTGGCTTACATGAATATTCAGCAAGATAAGGGTTAAGATATGAAATCATCTCACAAGAATAGCTTCTGAGAAAAACTAGCTGGATATTAGTTAGAATGTCCTTTCTGAGGCTATTCTTACAAGCACCGCAATATGCATGTTATGTTTTATGCTTTTAAAACTGCTCTGCTACATCTGGGCAATCAAAGTTAAGAGCTTAAGCTTGGACTATTGCTCCGACTATTGCTATACAGGAGACTAAACTTCTTTCCCTTTGACATTTCTTTCATCTGCTTTGTTAAGTCACGGTTCTTCTTCTCAAGGTCTCTGGTCTTGGTCTGAAACAAAATCATACATTAAGAGTTATGGACATACTTGGCATATTTTATGCTGTTTTGTACTTATGTGATGTCCTGTAAAGTGAAACCCTCTAAAACAGGGCCTGCTCTTAAAGGAAAGAATTTGTTCTCCAGGAGCAAATTCTTTCCTTTAAAGTAGACCCCTAATGACAGAATATTTTGGGGAGTTACTTCCCCTTGTGTTATAATTCAACTGAATTTGTTTATTTGTGTCAAGATCTAATGTCACTGTCAACACCATTTGGGTCATTTTGGAGGCATTGCTTCCAATTTTGTTAGGCTTTTAGCTGACACTAAGATAAAATGACATCTCAAGCCCTACTGCCCAAAGAAACCGCTATGGTTTATAGCTCGTATACTACAAGGATGGCTCAACTCACACCACATTGCCTGGGGCATTCACTTAAACCACATATTAAATTATTCTTTGTCCTATTGAACCTGAATATGCACTGTTTTTAGCAGACATTGTACAGATACAGATCAGAGCTTCTGAAGAAGCCATCTGATCAGTATCTATCCTGTTAGACATTCTGGAAGCAAATTACATCAAGTAATCTGACTGGTTTTTGTTTGTTTGGATTGGAGTTTAACGGCCCAGTCAACACTATTTAGGTCATTTTTGAGCCGGTCAGTTTACCTATCCACACTTTCCTGGGCAGGCTTATACGTAAGCGGTTAACCAGTACAGTGCACATTCTTTCGCCAGAAACTGACAACTGCCCTTCTTGAATCAGCGGAAGGGAGAGAATGACTGTAGAAAAGATTTCATGATCAATCTCCACGAAAGAATGTTGCCGACCCCGGCGGAAGTCGAACCCGCGTCCTCCTGATCACCAGTCAGACGCGTATCCGACTGAGCCAACGAGGCCGGCCAATCTGACTGGTTGAAAGTCAGAAATTGGTGTGAATAAATAGATTAAATAAGCGGGACAAGAGTTAAGTTTTTTTTGTTCCTGTAAACACTACTAAGGTAATGGGATTCTTTTTGTTGACCTGGGGCCACTTGTTGAAAACTAATGATGTTGTTAGTTAACGTATCATTAAAACTGTGATCATTAAATATGACAAATTTACTAATATTTTTGCAGAAAAAAAAAATGTAAAAAAATGCAAAAGCTGCTCACATTTTTTTTTCAGAAAAAATAACAGAATTTTAGACATTGTACTTGCCAGAACAGTTAACAATTTGACAATTCATTAAGCTAACGATGCTTTGAAGAACTGCGCCCTGGACAGCTTATCTGCTCAAATTGTTCTTAAGTGGGTTTAGACTACGAAATAGGTACAAAAAGCAAAGTCTGAAAAATATCCTTCTTGACCCAACAGCAGGGAATGAATGGTCGTAGAAGCCATCTCATAACCAAAATTCATCTGAGGTATGTACTAGGCTGGAATTGGAACTCTCAATTTTTTGTTTGACGTGTTATTTTAACACAGTAACAGGTAGCATTGATTCTTTAAAAAGTTTGTACCAGATCAAAATTTGCAGTTTTTCATATTATCCATAGTAACAGATAAGGTGCCTTTTGTCAATTCTCCATATAAACCAATGTTGTGGGTATTCATTAGAACCGCCTCGATGAGGTTTATATGGAGAAAATATGGAAAACTATCCTTCAATCATCAAAAAATACCAACCTCTGTTGCTATATTATCTGCCTTTTTTATTTGAAATACAGCCCCAGATAAGTGGGGATATCCACATATTTTTTTTTGTTTTGTTTTTGCACAAAAGCGTATGTTGTGGTTACTCATTAGAAGTGCCTGGAGGCACTTCTAACGAGTCTCCGTATGTTGTGGTTACTCATTAGAAGTGCCTGGAGGCACTTCTAATGAATCTCCACAACATATGTTTTCATGCAGAAAAAAGAAAAATAAATGTATATACTTTCGGATGAATAAAGCACCTTATCTGAAGCTATGTAAAAGAAGTGACACTTCACTACTGTCTCATAGTTTGTTTCCTTGTTTGGACTTTATACAGCTCTAAACACACTTTACCTGAGCAAGCATATGCATAAGCAGTTAACAAGTATAGTGCATATATCTTTGCCAAAAACTGCCATCGGCTCTCTTTGAAATAGTGAAAGGGATAGAATGATCGTGGAAAAAAGTTATTCATAATAGAGCCAGTTAGAATATACACTGACTTAACAGCTATTTTCCTCTTTTTTTTTCAAAAACAATTATTATGAGTTTCTGAGTTTCTTACTAAACATGGCTTTCTCACTGGCACCAGAATCTGTCTGTGTTATAAGTAAGACATTTACATGTGGGAAATGCCATAACTAGCATACTGAAGAGTTAACATTTTATTGTATACACATACATGTACATGTATTTGCTAAATGATAATGTTTAAGAAATTATGTTTTTGTTGTTCTTTATTTTAGACTACAGCTTCTAGGAAGCTTACAGTACATATCCTAAATGTTTATAAATTATGTCAAAATTTGCACAAATTATACACACCCTACACTCTTTTATGCCACTATAGCTCATAAACTAATTCGATAGTCAAGGACCTTTTTCATTCCATTCTGATCACCAATGAATATTACACAAAATATCAGTTTTTAGAACAATTCTATGGCCTAGTAAACTTGCTTTTGACAATAAAGCTTGAAAATTCGACAATTTTCGTCAGATTTCCATTACTTTCTAGTTTTTGCACAGTCTTGACACCTAAATGAACTTGGTAACATATCTTTATTATTGTATGTTTGGATGCAGAATGTGGAGATGTACTTGCATACAAATTTGAAAAAAATTCTATGGGAGAACCCATTTACATATTCTTGACCTTGATTAATTCATGAAACAAATGTTGTGGACATTTGTTAGAATCGTCTAACCAGGATATCAACATGGAGTATTAAATAATTACAATATTCTTGCATACCATCTTTAATCCATATCATCTTCAGCTAAGGATTCATTCCATTGAAATTGTCATTACCGTAATGATTTTAAGTATTGGGACAGACAGGCCTAAGCAAACAGTGCAGACCCAGATCAGACTGTTCCTAAGACTACACTGTCATTCCATCTCCACTTTTTGGACTCCTTGCTCTATCGCAAAACAAACCTTTTAAAATTTTAGGAGAATTACAGTAAGTCCTCAAGGTGTCCATTTTTTTAGGATTTTTACAGTGTAACAAGTTTTGTCATCATATCGACTGTCTGTATTAACCCACTGTATGCTAAAGGACTCTTCCATTGCTATATGTTGGACAAGTCCATTTTTCATATAAGGAGTGTCAGACCTATTTTTTTCACTTTTATTCTATTTTTGAGGGAAAACTCTATTAGCAAATAGTGCAGGCCCTGATCAGACGCCGCGTTTGCGGCGTCTGATCTGGGCCTGCACTGTTTGCCAAGGTACCCCTTTAGGGGTTTCCCGCATAAAATGGGTTAAGGCACTGACTGTACTTACAGACAAACTTTCCGATAGCTCTCCGTTCTTCTTGGAGAGTTCTTGTATCTTGGCCCTGAATGTCTTCTCACTCTCATATTGAGCTGCTTTTATTTCAGTTATCTAAGAGAGGAAAGAATGGGTCAAAGCAAAAAACATACAGTGAAATTCCTTTATTAAGACCACCTTTGTGACTGTTCAAAAGTGGTCTTAAAGACCACTTTTGAACAGTCCCAAAGATGGTCCATGACCAGATTACATTGTGTGCAGAAAACACGAAGAATGAATAACTGCAACCTTCCAAGTAAGCTTTTTAAAGCAGAATTAGTCTTCATTTTAGGTGGTCTTAATAGTGGAATTTCACTGTATTCTATAGAAATTGTCGGGCCCCCACCCATAGGGGCTTGAAGAAATATATGGGCTGCATGATGCTTTTATGCAGAGTACTGGTAAACCGCTAAGAGGATCTAGACCTGCCCAGGCAAAGCGGTGCGCGTCGGACCGTCCATGCTAATAAACCCTACTGGTTTCATTGGGCGACAGGGCTTGAGATGCCATTTCATCTCAATGTCAGGTAAAAGTCCCACAAAATTGGAGGCAACGTCTCCAAAATGACCTTTTCACTTACACTTTAATGGTCATTCTGTGTATTTACCTTGGCCCAGTGGTTCAAAACTAATGACCTCGTTAGCTGACATATGCTATTATTTTTTTTTACGACAAAAAAGGTGAGAAGCTTTTGCAAATGCAAAACCTTCTCATCTTTTTTTTTAGCAAAAATACCAGGGGCCAGTTTTCAAACTAACGACATTGTTAGCTAACATATCATTAAAACTATCATCATTTAATATAGCAAATATGCTAATATTTTGCTGAAAAAAATGTGACCAGCTTTTGCTTTTGCAAAAGCTGCTCACATTTTTTCAGCAAAAATACCAAAATGTTAGATAATGTATTTGCTAGAACAGTTAACAATATGACCACTAACGAGCTTGTCAAGCTAACAAGGCTTTAAACACCTGGCCCCAGAGTATTAAATATGTATTTGCTTGAGCAGTAAACATTTTGAGTTTATATAGCTAAGAATACTAGCCTTTGAACAACTGGGGCCACTAGTTTAAAGCATTGTCAGCTGAACGGGCTTGTTAGTGATCAAACTGAACTAATTTAGCAGGTACACTCAGAAGAAATCAGGGCCCAATAAAATTTTCGTTCAAGGCATCGGCAGCTTAACAAGCTTGTTCAGGTCAAATTGTTAACTGTTTTAGCAGGTACAATATTTATAAGTCTGGTATTTTTGCTGAAAAAATTTGAGTAGCTTTTGCATATATGCAGCAGCTACTCACATCTTTTTCAGCAAAAATGTTAGAATATTTGCCCTATTAAATGATCAAAGTTTTAATGATTCATTAACTAATGACATCATTAATTTTGAACACCTGGCCCCTGATCAAGATCTACACTGTTTGCAAAGGTATCAGGACAAGACTTTAACAAGCAATCATCTATTAAATTGATAAAAAGCCAAAATAAAACTGCAAGCAATGCATGATGCCCCGCCATATTACATCAATCAAGTGCCATATCACAGTCATAAAGGAATTAATAGTAAAGATGCATTAATCTTTCCCTTAATAAAGTTGACAGGAATACATGACTGTAGCTACATGACTGAGATGACTATTTTCAAATATCAAAGAGCCATGGCTCCAAAAACCAGAGGACCAGTGGTCCTGTAAACGCTCACCTGACACCTGGTCCTGGTGTACATTTTAATGTTTTTATATATGTATATAGCCTCAGAGCAGGGGTACACAACTTGTGGGGACAAAATTTTGATGTCTAACAATGTGATAAAACTTTCCACCTATTCCTACCTTTCTGACAGTTCGAAGGCCATGCTTTCATTATGGTTTATTCCATTTGTCATATTTTTTTTAACTTTTCATATTATTTAGGGAATGTCTGATTGACAATGTGCTGGGAAAGAGCACTTGACTCCTTGATTTTCCACTTGTACAGTTTTACTTAATACCATCTACATTATAGGTGTTTCTTTGCAGTATGGTGGCTGGGACACAACGTGAATTTGTTTTATCAGTTCCTGGTCATTGCATTTTATCTACTTTGTGACCAGAAACAGCAGATGAGACCTATTTGATTGAATTTTTGCATTAACCCCAATTTTGTATTATATATTCCTTCCAATTCGGTATTCTAGAAATTATGTGCTTATTTTTTAAATTAATTTTAGGAGAGATACTGGTCTAGTGGAATTCATTTCACTGACCGTTCCAAGGCGGTTCTTCTGTCGCTGTTTATTTTTGTTATGGTATGTCTTTTGTGTGTGTGTGTGTGTATCGCTTACATTATTTTATTTTGGATAGCCAATTGGCCATTTTGTGGGAAAGTAACTGTCCTTTTGGCTTTCCACTATTGATGTTTCCATTAGAGTCTAGTTATTTCATGTTTGTGTTTCTTTTGCAAAAGCCCAAGTCTGCAAATTTGACATAGCCATAAAATAGGTCAAGGCCATTCCAGGGTCACCATTTTTACAAACTATGATGGGCTCAAGTACCAGATGCTACAAGCCAACTTTCAAGGTCATTGGCTTCATGGTTCTGGAGAAGAAGATTTTTGAAGGCTTTTTACCATATATGGGCATGGCTGCCATCTTGGTCATGTGACCCAGACCCCGCGAACAAACTTTTGTTCCCCCATCCTACTGAAGCTCCACATGAAATTTGGTTATGATTGGCCTCCCTGTTTTGGAGGAGAAGATCTTTGAAAATGGTGGACGGACGGACAACGGATGGACGGACGACAGACCATGGCTATACTATAAGCTCACCTATGAGCCTAAAGGCTCAGGTGAGCTAAAAATCAATTATTTTCACTTTTTCCCAAGCAAAAGCCTATGTCCGCAAATTTGACATTGCCGTAAAATAGGTAAAGGTCAACCCAGGGTCACCATTTGAACAAATTATGATAGGCCCATGAACCAGATGCTTCCTGCCAAGTTTCCAGGTCATTTGCCTTACGGTTCTGGAGAAGAAGAATTTCGAAGTGTTTTTACCATATATGGGCATGGCCGCCATCTTGGTCATTTGACCTGGACCATATGAGCAAATTTTCATTTGTTCATCATATAAAGGATCCATATCAAATTTCACTTGAATTGGGCCAGCGGTTTCTGAGAAAAAATTGTTTGAAATATGGAACCTGGTTAATCTTGGTCCCAGGTCACTGAATGATGACTTTTCTTACCCATGAATCTTCATGTATTCATTTACTTTACCTGATCTACCAATTTGGTGACATTGTCTTCAATGGTTTCCTAAAAATCCATTATTTTCACTTTTTCCCATGCAAAAGCCTAAGTTGACAAATTTCCCATGCAAAAGCCTAAGTTGACAAATTTGACACTGCCATAAAATAGGTCAAGGTCAACCCAGGGTCAGCATTTGTAAAAACTATGACGAGCCTGAGTACCATATGATATATGCCAAGTTTCAAAGCCATTGGCCTTACGGTTCTGGAGAAGAAAATTTTTGAAGGCTTTTTACCATATATGGGCGTGGCGGCCATCTTGGTCATGTGATCTAGACCGTACTGGCAACTTTTCATTTGTTCAACTCATAAAAGCTCCATATTGAATTTCACTTAAATTGGCTCAGTAGTTTCTGAGAAAAAATGTTTTTTTTTGAAATATGAAATCGGAGTGACCTTGGTCTAAGGTCAATGAATGACCTTGACCTTTCTCACCCATAGATCTTCATGTATTCAGTTACTATACCTAATCTACAAATTTTGGTGACACTGTCTTCAATGGTTTCCCTAAATATCCATTATTTTCACTTTTTCCTACGCAAAAGCCTAGGTCAGCAAATTTGACATTACTGTAAAATAGGTCAAGATCAACCCAGGGTCACCATTTGAACAAATTATGATAGGCCCGAGTACCATATGCTACATGCCAAGTTTCAAGGCCATTGGCCTTACGGTTCTTGAGAAGAAGAATTTCGAAGTTTCTTTACCATATATGGGCGTGGTGGCCATCTTGGTCATGTGATCTAGACCATGTTGGCAGCTTTTCATTTGTTCAACTCCCAAAGGCTCCATATTGAATTTCACTTCAATTGGCTCCATAGTTTCTGAGAAAAAATGTTTGAAATATGGAACCTGCGTGACCTTGGTCTAAGGTCAATTAATGACCTTGACCTTTCTTACACATAGATCTTCATGTATTCAGCTACTTTACCTTATCTACTAATTTTGGTGACACTGTCTTCAATGGTTTCCTAAAAATCCATTATTTTCACTTTTTCCCATGCAAAAGCCTAAGTCGGCAAATTTGACATTGCTGTAAAATAGGTCAAGGTCAACTCGGGGTCACCATTTGTACAAACTATGATGGGCCTGAGTACCATATGCTACATGCCAAGTTTCAAGGCCATTGGCCTTACGGTTCTGGAGAAGAAGAATGTTTAAGGCTTTTTACCATATATATAGGCGTGACGGCCATCTTGGTCATGTGATCTAGACCGTATTGGCATTTTTTCATTTGTTCAACTCACAAAGGCTCCATATTAAATTTCACTTAAATTGGCTCAGCAGTTTTGGAGAAAAAAATGTTTGAAATATGGATCCTGAATGACCTTGGTCCAAGGCCAATGAATGACCTTGACCTTTCTGACCCATAGATCTTCATGTATTCAGTTACTTTACCTGATCTACAAATTTTGGTGACACTGTCTTCAATGGTTTTCCTATAAATCCATTATTTTCACTTTGCCCCATGCAAAAGCCTACTTTGGCAAATTTGACATTGCTGTGAAATAGGTCAAGGTCAACCCGGGGTCACCATTTGTACAAACCATGATGGGCCCGAGTACCATATGCTACATGCCAAGTTTCAAGGCCACTGGCCTTATGGTTCTGGAGAAGAAGATTTTTGAAGGCTTTTTACCATATATGGGCATAGCGGCCATCTTGGTCATGTGATCCAGACCCCGCGAACAAACTTTCGTTCCCCCATCCCATTGAGGCTCCATATGAAATTTGGCTTTGATTGGCCCTGCAGTATAGGAGAAGAAGATCTTTGAAAATGGTGGATGGACGGATGGACGGACGGACGAACGACGCAAGGACGGACGGACGGATGACGGACCATGGCTATACTATAAGCTCACCTATGAGCCTAAAGGCTCAGGTGAGCTAAAAAGTAAACCAGAATTACAATTCTCATTTTCAGTTTTTTTGGGGACCTGTGCAGTAATCTAATCAACTCTTTGGTCAATTGCATTGATATATTGTACCAAGTTAGACCACATTTCATTGATGTATTAGTGAGACTGGGTGCAAATAAGCCATCTTTGGCCCAAAAATGAGTTTTTGGGGGCCTGTGCCTTTGAAAATAAGGTCAAGGTCATCAAAACCTAATGGCTTTTTTCCCCCATCTTAGGGATTTAACCATGCGAGTTTGGGCAGAATCAATCATTAGGTTCAAGGGATATTTATTTGAATTGGGGTTTAACATCCCCGTCAACACTGTTTAGGTCATTTTGGAGATGTTGCTTCAAATTTTGTGGGACTTTTGCCCGATATTGAGGTGAAATGACTTGTCAAGCCCTGCCGCCCTATGAAACCAGAAGGCTTATATGCATGGGACAATCTGACTCACACTGCTTTGCCTGGGCAGACTTAGTCCTTCTAAATGGTTTACAAGTACTTGTGAGTGGTCAGATTCAGCTCTGCATCAAAGCACCATGCAGCCCAATCTATTTCTCCAAGCCCCGGTGGGTGGGGGTGATAGACTGTTCAGGAGATATAGTGCTTCAAACAGACTACATGATAGAAATGGCTATGTTCAATGTTCAAGGAGCGATAAGTCCAAAAGTAGGAAAATCAGAGTTATGGTTCATATGTTCTGCATGTTGTCTCAGGGTGCTCTACATATCTGTGAAGTTTCCTGAAAATATCTCAAATGGTATCAGAGTTATGGAGTGGACATGAAACTGATAGCAACAGCTATGTTCAGAGTTCAAAGGGCAATAACTCCAAAAGACAAAAGTAGGAAAATCAGAGTTATGATACATACATTCTGCACATAGTCTCATAGTGCTCTACATATATGTGAAGTTTCATGGAAATATTTCAAATGGTATTGAAGTTATAGAGCAGACATGAAACTATGATAGAAATGGCTATGTTCACTGTTCAAAGGGCAACAACTCCAAAAGTAGGAAAATCAGAGTTATGGCTCATAAGTTCTGCAAATCGCTGCATAGTGCTCTAGATATCTGTGAAGTTTTGTGATAATATCTCAAATGGTATCAGAGTAAAGGAGCGGACACAAAAACTATGAGGCACTGACGGACAGACGAACATTCTTACAAGACTTACATTGTGGGGTTCACAATGTTAACCTTTACCCTCCTGTAGGCGACAACCCCTATCTTTGCAAACAGTGTAGATCCAGATCAGATGGCTTCTGAAGAAGCCATCTGATCAGGATCTACACTGTTTGGCATTCAGTTTATGATTTTGTAGCAATTAATTACATCAAGTAATTTAATTGGATGATAGACAGAAATGGGCATGGCTTAAATGAATATTCAGCAGGTTAAAGGTTAAGTCTATGGAGATTTTAACCCCATAATGTAGCATTGTACAGCCATTAACCCCACAAACAAGCATGTTTGTTGTTGTCGGATTGAACATTTACGGAATAAACCTCATTAAGAATGAATTGTACAGAATGTATCTAGTGTATCGACTATATGGACTGACGGACGGACACTCAAATCTTCGTTTTTTGAATGGCGGGCATAAAAAATCACTATTAAATATGGTACCTTCTTATCTTTCTCCATGAGCTGTTGATCTTTGGACTGTAGTTGTTTCTTCATTGCTTCAAGCTGGTCCTGCAGTCGGTTGATTGCAATGATATGTTCTGAGCTGTTTGGGTCAACGGGCGACTTCTCTGTTGCCAGTAACGAACTGCACCAGAAAAACAATATGAAAGCTACATCTATAGCAAATACAGATAACGAACTGCACCAGTAAAAACTAGAACTGTGTGAGAAACACACTTATAAACCCACCCAGGGATCAACTTTAACAAAGGGCTTAATTGGGGCTTCAAATAGGTATTTCTTTCCTTTTTTTCTTTAATCAATCATTTATTAATTAAACAAAAATTCCGCCGAAGGCTATGTCGCGCCTTTGGGGGTGAAAAGTCACTGAACCATGTAATATAGGTCAAGGTCAAACTGCATTAAATGATACTTTATGATACTTTGTACCAAGTATCATAAATGAAGCTCTTATAGTCCTTAAGAAATTGACTTGACCATTAGGATGAACGCTGGGGTTGACACAATAGTTCACAGTCAGCTAACCATGAAATATAGATCAAGGTCTGCTATAAATGCCTGCATTAAAATTGTCTTCCCTAGACTCAAGTCTGTAAGAAGCATCATTAATGAAGCTCTTATAGTTCTTGAGAAAGGGACTTGAACATAAGAGTGAACGCTAGGATGGTCACAATATTTCACGAAGTCAGTGAACCATGAAATGAAGGTCAACATCAAACAGGGATGCTTGCATTAAAGTTGCTATCCCTAGATGCAAATCTGTACCAAGTATCATTAATGAAGCTCTTATAGTTCTTGAGAAATGGACTTGAACATTAGGGTGAATGCTAGGGGGTCCCAATAGTTTCCGAAGTCAGTGAACCATGAAATGTATGCCAGGGTTAAATATGGATGCTTGCATATAAGTAACTATCCCTAGATGCAAGTCTGTACCAAGTATCATTAAAGATGCTCTTGAGAAATGGACTTGAACATAAGGGTGAAGGTTAAGTGGGGTCGCAATAGTTTCCAAAGTCAGTGAACCATGAAATGTAAGTCAGGGTCAAATATGCATGCTTGGATTAAAGTAACTATCCCTAGATGCAAGTCTGTACCAAGTGGCATTAATGATGGTGAATGCTTGGGCGGTACAATAGTTTCCAAAGTCAGTGAACCATGAAATGTAGGTCAAGGTCAAATATGGATGCTTGCATTAAAGCTGCTATCCCTAGATGCAAGTCTGTACAAAGTTTCATTAATGAAGCTCTTATAGTTCTTGAGAAACAGACTTTAACATAAGGCTGAATTCTAGGGTGGTCGCAAATGTTGAAGGCTTGATGGACGAACAGGCTTGATCGACAAATGGACAAATGGAGGGAAATTTTGACTACTATATCGTGTCTTGCTTAAAGCAGGCATGACAAAAATCAGGTACAATTTTGTATTGGTTAGTATGTGTGTGAAGTTTCACAAGAGTAGGGCAAATACTTTGGAGTTATGACCATGGTGAAGTTTTTGGGTTAAGGATTGACAACACATGGACAAAAGCAATATAGCTATGGCCCTTTGTCAGAATGTAGGCCTTGTAATGGTTAGTTTGTGAAGTTTTATGAAAGTAGGGCAAATACTTCTGAAGTTATGGACCTAGGTTAACTTTTTTGGTCAAGGCATGGCAAACACAAGGACAAAAGCAATATAGTTATGGCCTGTGTGAGGCCCTAACAAATGCACTGCTCTATGTCACGGTCTAACTATATATCAAGTTTCAGCTTGATCAAATGCTAACTGTGAAAGAAGTCAGTCAGAAACAAATTTTTTACAGAAATATTCAAAGGGACATAACTCTGTAAATATTTGGTGGACCATAACCTCGAAACAATTTGCGCTGCACCAACTCACAGTCTTTACTATCTACCAAGTTTCAGCTTCATCTGATGAAAACTGTAGGAGTTATCTGGAAACGATATAGTTCACAAAATTTTTAAAGGGGTATAACAGTGTAAATATCTGGTGGACCATAACCTCCAAATAATATGCGCTACATCACCTCATAGTCTAACTATCTACCAAGTTTCAGCTCCATCCGATGAAAATTGTAGGAGGATATCCCGAAACGAAACAGTTCACAAAATTTTCAAAGGGGCCAAACTCTGTAAATATTTGATGGACCTTAACCTCGAAACAATATGCTCTATACCACCTCATAGTCTAACTATCTACCAAGTTTCAGCTCCATCCGATGAAAATTGTAGGAGGATATCCCAAAACAAATAGTTCACAAAATTTTCAAAGGGGTATAACTCTATAAATATTTGGTGGACCGTAACCTCCAAACAATATGCACTACACCACCTCATAGTCTAACTATCAACCAAGATTCAGCTGCATCCAATGAAAATTGTAGGAGGATATCTGGAAACGAAATAGTTCACACAATTTTCAAAGGGGCATAACTCTGTAAATATTTGGTGGACCTTAACCTCGAAACAATATGCGCTACAACACCTCATAGTCTAACTATCTACCAAGTTTCAGCTTCATCTGATGAAAACTGAGGAGGATGAACCTCTGTAAATATTTGGCGGACTATAATCTCGAAACAATATGCGCTATACCACCTTGTAGTCTTAATATCTACCAAGTTTCAGCTTGATCAGAAGAAAACTGTAGGAGGAGTTATCCGAAAACGAAAAGTTACAGATGGACAGGTGAATGACCGGACGTTCCAACATGTAAGGTTTAAGGGCTATTTCTTTTGTTCGTTTCTTTTGTTTGGATTAGGGTCTAACCTCCTAAACCTTTTATTTACGGAATAAATCAATTGTTTAACAATCATTTTCCAATCATTTTCTATTGTTATCAATCTGGACACTAGCCCCTAAACCTGACATGTTTGCCCGGACAGACAGATGGATGGACGAACAAACGGACAGGGGCATTGCTATATACCTTCCATCATTCTTCGAATGGCAGGGGGGTATAACAAGAAAACATCTTATGACATGTATAACTAGCAGACATCTTTATGATCTGACAGTACCCATTCTCAGAAAAAGATCCATTCGTTTCCCCAAAAAAGCAATGAGTGGTTGAGTGAGACAAAGGTGTTGTGTATCTTGTATCACTGGGGCATCCAACTGACACAAGCTTATATTTGGGCAAGGTCTGCTGTTCCTGCAGCAGGGCAAAGGGTAAAGGCGGAATGTTATTTCTTCAGTTTCTAAACTTCTATCCTTTTTCTCTTTGTCCCCTGTCCCTCACTTTCATCTCTACCATCTCCTCTTTCGCTGGGAGATGACATAAAATGACCCAAAAGAGTTAATGTGTCATTAAACCCCAACACAATCAATTCTCAAAATAGTTATTAAAGCTAAACAATTAGGCAACCACCCTCTGGGTTTCCCAGGGCAACTCGGAGTCCACCAGGGTGAAAGTTTCATCCGAGTCACCCCGTATATTGAAACCTGAGTCTAATATTTACCTCTTTGTAGGGGTAAGAGTTCCTGTGAGACTGTCTTCTTTTTCTAATTTCACTTTCTTATTAGGCGAATCTTGAGATGAATGAGACCTGAAAAGTATCATCAGAATGTTTAGCTAAATTAAGCTAGGATTATTTGAACCATAATGCCTGACCAAGAGGAGCAGTGTGGATACCACTGGTAACTGTTTTTTTGTTGTTTTTTTTCTTTATTGAAACATATATACAGTCAAAATTAAATAACACAAATAACTTTAGGACCATGAAAATTTGTTCAGGACAGAGTAATACTTCTGATGTTTTCAACACATAAGATGAAATATTTTTGGTATCCATAAAAAGAAGTAAATTTTCTTTTTATTTTAAATGTGACTTGGCCAATGTACTATAATTTTACAGCTGTTCATAACATGCCTCGCACTAGTGAAAACTTCTGGTGTTTTCAAAACACTTGATGAAATATGTTTTCAACACATTCAATAAAATATTGGTATTTATTGAAAAAAAAAGAAGTAAATTTTCTTTTCATTTTATACGAAAATCAAACTAGAACTGTCAGAGGATCTGACTATAGCCCCGCTATAGCCCTGTCAGAGGAGAAAGACTCATGAATTAAAGGTAAAGACTTGTGAGAGGGTTAAATCCCTAACAAGGTACCTACGCCTTATAGACTTTTCGCATTATTAGATCTGAAAAACAGTCTAAGTTAAAAAATAAGTTTTGGATAATGAAACAAGAATTCCGCCGAAGGCTATGTTGCGCCTGTGGGGGCGCAAAGTCACTCAACCATGATATGTAGGTCAAGGTCAAACATAGACCCTTGCACAAAAGTTTCCATTCCTAAATGCAAGCTTGTACTAAGTATCATTAAGCTCTAATAATTCTTGAGAAATGAACTTAACCATTAGGGTGAACGCTAGGGTGGTGGCAATATTTTACAATGTCGGTGAACCATGAAATGAAGGTCAAGGTCAAATATGGATGCTTGCATTTAAGTTGCCATCCATAGATACAAGTTTGTACCAAGTATCATTAATAAAGCTTTTATAGTTCTTGAGAAATAAACTTGACCATTAGGGTGAATGCTAGGGTGGTCGCAATATTTTACAAAGTCAGTGAACCATGAAATAAAGGTCAAGGTCAAAAATGGATGCTTGCATTTAAGTAACCAAACCCAGATACAAATTTGTACCAAGTATCATTAATGAAGCTCTTATAGTTCTTGAGATATAAACTTGAACCTCAGGGTGAACGCTAGGGTGGTCGCAATATTTTACAAAGTCAGTGAACCATGAAATGTAGGTCAAGGTCAAATATGGATGCTTGCATGTAAGTTGTCATCCCCAGATACAAGTTTGTACCAACTATCATTAATGAAGCTCTTATAGTTCTTGAGAAATAAACTTGAACCTCAGGGTGAACGCCAGGGTGGTCGCAGTATTTTACAAAGTCAGTGAACCATGAAATGTAGGTCAAGGTCAAATATGGATGCTTGCATGTAAGTTGTCATCCCCAGATACAAGTGGGTACCAACTATCATTAATGAAGCTCTTATAGTTCTTGAGAAATGAACTTGAACCTCAGGGTGAACGCTAGGGTGGTCGCAAATGTTGACGCCTTGACAAACGGACGGAAGGACGGACGAACGAACAGACGGAAAACCGGGCGCCTATATCGCGCCATGCTAATAGCAGGCGCGACAAAAAACACATGCATATCTTAAGACCTCTTTGAAAACACCTGAAAAGATTCAAAGGATCGGCCTAGAACTGTAAGAGGAGTTGCGTTCACAAGGTAGCTACTCCCTATACATTTTAACATTAGAAGATCTCAAAAATTGTCTTGGTTAAAAAAGTGAAATAAGTGGAAAAAAATAATTTTAGGATAATGAAAAAAGCACATGCACATCTTCAGACCTATATAAAAACACCTGTAAAGTTTCAAAAGGATTGACCTAGAACTGTAAGAGGAGTTGCGATCACAAGGTAGCTACTCTCTATACATTTTAACATAAGTAGATCTCAAAAATTGTCTAAGTTCAAAAAGGTTGAATAAGTGAAAAAAATTATTTAAGGATAATGAAAAAAGAATATGCACATCTTCAGACCTATATGAAAACACCTGTAAAGTTTCAAAAGGATTGACCTAGAACTGTAAGAGGAGTTGCGGTAACAAGGTAGGTACTCCCTATACATTTTAACATTAGTAGATCTCAAAAATTGTCTAAGTTAAAAAAGGTGAAATAAGTGAAAAAAATTATTTAAGGATAATGAAAAAAGAATATGCACATCTTCAGACCTATATGAAAACACCTGTAAAGTTTCAAAAGGATTGACCTAGAACTGTAAGAGGAGTTGTGGTCACAAGGTAGGTACTCCCTATACATTTAACATTAGTAGATCTCAAAAATTGTCTAAGTTAAAAAAGGTGAAATAAGTGAAAAAAATTATTTAAGGATAATGAAAAAAGAATATGCACATCTTCAGACCTATATGAAAACACCTGTAAAGTTTAAAAAGGATTGACCTAGAACTGTAAGAGGAGTTGTGGTCACAAGGTAGGTACTCCCTATACATTTTAACATTAGTAGATCTCAAAAATTGTCTAAGTTAAAAAAGGTGAAATAAGTGAAAAAAATTATTTAAGGATAATGAAAAAAGAATATGCACATCTTCAGACCTATATGAAAACACCTGTAAAGTTTCAAAAGGTTGTCTAAGTTAAAAAAGGTGAAATAAGTGAAAAAAATTATTTAAGGATTATGAAAAAAAGGATATGCACATCTTCAGACCTATATGAAAACACCTGTAAAGTTTCAAAAGGATTGACCTAGAACTGTAAGAGGAGTTGCGGTAACAAGGTAGGTACTCCCTATACATTTTAACATTAGTAGATCTCAAAAATTGTCTAAGTTAAACAAGAGGGCCCAGAGGGCCCTGGTTCGCTCACCTGATCCAATGTATAACAAGTGGGCCCCCGGCAGGGTCAATTTTGGCCATAGGGCTATAATTTGAACAATCTTGGTAGAGGTCCAAAAGATGAAGCTTCATATCGAATATGAAAGACCTGGGCTTTCTGGTTTCAGAGAAGAAGATTTTAAAGGTTTACCCTGCATATAGAAGTCTATGTAAAACAAGATTTTCCCTATATAAGTCTATGTTAAACCAAAGGGCCCCGAGCGGGGGCATTTTTGGCTCAAGGGCTATAATTTGAACAATCTTGGTAGAGGTCCACTAGCTGAAGCTTCATAACAAATATCAAAAACCTAAGCCTTGTGGTTTCAGAGAAGATGATTTTTAAAGATTTTCCCTATATAAGTCTATGTAAAACCAAAGGGCCACATGGCGGGAGCATTTTTGGTCTCAGGGCTATAATTTGAACAATCTTTATAGAGGTCCACAAGATGAAGCTTCATAACAAATATCGAAGACCTAAGCCTTGTGGTTTCAGAGAAGAAGATTTTTCAAGATTTTCCCTATATAAGTCTATATAAAACCAAAGGGCTCCGGAGCGGGGGGCATTTTTGGCCCCAGGGCTATAATTTGAACAATCTTGGTAGAGGTCCACAAGATAAGGCTTCATACCAAATATCAAAGACCTGGGCCTTGCAGTTTCAGAGAAGAAGATTTTTAAAGATTTTCCCTATATAAGCCCATGTAAAACAAAAGGGCCCTGGTGCAGGGGCATTTTTGGACCCAGCACTATAATTTGAACAATCTTGGTAGGGGTCCACTAGATGAAGCTTCATACCAAATATCAAAGACCTGGGCCTTGTGGTTTCAGAGAAGAAGATTTTTCAAGATTTTCCCTATATAAGCCCATGTAAAACCAAAGGGCCCCCGTGCGGGGGCATTTTTGGCTCCAGCACTATAATTTGAACAATCTTGGTAGGGGTCCACTAGATAAAGCTTCATACCAAATATCAAAGACCTGGGCCTTGCGGTTTCAGAGAAGAAGATTTTTCAAGATTTTCCCTATTTAAGTCTATGTAAAAAACAAAAGGGCCCCCGTGCGGGGGCATTTTTGGCCCCAGGGCTATAATTTGAACAATCTTGGTAGGGGTCAACTAGCTGAAGCTTCATACCAAATATCAAAGACCTGGGCCTTACGGTTTCAGAGAAGAAGATTTTTCAAGATTTTCCCTATATAAGCCTATGTAAAACCAAAGGGCCCCCGTGCTGGGGCATTTTTGGCCCCAGCATTATAATTTGAACAATCTTGGTAGGGGTCAACTAGCTGAAGCTTCATACCAAATATCAAAGACCTGGGCCTTGCGGTTTCAGAGAAGAAGATTTTTCAAGATTTTCCCTATATAAGCCTATGTAAAACCAAAGGGCCCCCGTGCTGGGGCATTTTTGGCCCCAGCACTATAATTTGAACAATCTTGGTAGGGGTCCACTAGATGAAGCTTCATACCAAATATCAAAGACCTGGGCCTTGAGGTTTCAGAGAAGAAGATTTTTCAAGATTTTCCCTATATAAGCCCATGTAAAACCAAAGGGCCCCCGTGCGGGGGCATTTTTAGCTCCAGCACTATAATTTGAACAATCTTGGTAGGGGTCCACTAGATAAAGGTTCATACCAAATATCAAAGACCTGGGCCTTGCGGTTTCAGAGAAGAAGATTTTTAAAGATTTTCCCTGTATAAGCCTATGTAAAACAAAATGGCCCCCGTGCGGGGGCATTTTTGGCCCAAGGGCTATAATTTGAACAATCTTGGTAGGGGTCCACTAGATGAAGCTTCATACCAAATATCAAAGACCTGGGCCTTGCGGTTTCAGAGAAGAAGATTTTTCAAGATTTTCCCTATATAAGCCTATGTAAAACCAAAGGGCCTCCGTGCAGGGGCATTTTTGGACCCAGCACTATAATTTGAACAATCTTGGTAGGGGACCACTAGATGAAGCTTCATACCAAATATCAAAGACCTGGGCCTTGCGGTTTCAGAGAAGAAGATTTTTTAAGTTTTCGGTGAAAAAAATCTATTTTTGGCTACTGTGACCTATATGTGCAACGGACCGGAACCATTTGAACAACTTTGAAAAGGGACCACCTAAGGATCATTCCTGTGAAGTTTGGTCAAAATCCGATCAGTGGTTTAGGAGGAGATGTCATTTGAAGAAAAGTTTACGGACGCACGGACGCACGCACGACGGACAACGGACAAAAAGTGATCCCAAAAGCTCACCTTGTCACTACGTGACAGGTGAGCTAAAAAGGTGAAATAAGTGAAAAAAATTATTTAAGGATTATGAAAAAAAGGATATGCACATCTTCAGACCTATATGAAAACACCTGTAAAGTTTCAAAAGGATTGACCTAGAACTGTAAGAGGAGTTGCGGTCACAAGGTAGGTACTCCCTATACATTTTAACATTAGTAGATCTCAAAAATTGTCTAAGTTAAAAAAGGTGAAATAAGTGAAAAAGATTATTTAAGGATAATGAAAAAAGAATATGCACATCTTCAGACCTACATGAAAACACCTGTAAAGTTTCAAAAGGATTGACCTAGAACTGTAAGAGGAGTTGCAGTCACAAGGTAGGTACTCCCTATACATTTTAACATTAGAAAATCTCAAAAATTGTCTAAGTTAAAAAAGGTGAAATAAGTGAAAAAAATTATTTAAGGATAATGAAAAAAGAATATGCACATCTTCAGAACTATATGAAAACACCTGTAAAGTTTCAAAAGGATTGACCTAGAACTGTAAGAGGACTTGCAGTCACCAGGTACCCACTATCAAATATTACAGACAGACAGACAGACAGACAGACAGACAGACAGAAAGACAGACAGATAGACAGACGGAATTTCGGACAAGCCAAATCCAATATAGCCCCCACTTTTTCAAAGCGAGGCTATAACAAAAAAGTTCTACCCCCACCCATCAGGGCTTGAAGAAATAGATGGGCTGCAAGATGCTTCCATGCAGAGCTCAAACCGACTGCACACGAGTACTGGTAAACTGCTTAGAGGATCTAAGCCTGCCCAGGCAAATTGATGCGAGTCAGACCGTCCATGCTCGGACCCTATTGGTTTCATAATTTCATTGGGCGACAGGGCTTGAGATGTCATTTCATCTCAATGACGGTAAAAGTCCCACAAAATTGGAAGCAATGTCTCCAAAATGACCTATACAGTGTTGATGGGGGCGTTAAACCTCAAATCAAACAAACAAAACAAGAGGGCCCAGAGGGCCCTGAATCGCTCACCTGAGAATTATTGTCTCTAGTACATTCTAGGCCTAAGAGCTATAATTTGAACAAACTTGGTATTGGTCCACTATATGAAGCTTCATACCAAATATCAAAGACCTGGACCCTCTGGTTTCAGACAAGAAGATTTTTAACGGTTTTCCCAATATAAGCCTATGAAAAACCAAAGGGTCCCGGGGTGGGGGCCTTTTTGGGCTATAATATGAACAATCTTGAAAGAGGTCCACTAGATGAAGCTTCACACCAAATATCAAAGATCTGGGCCTTGCGGTCTCAGAGAAGAAAAGTTTTAAAGATTTCCGCTACATAAGCTTAGGTAAAACTAAAGGCCCCCTGGGCGGGGGCATTTTTGCCCCAGGGCAATAATTTGACCAATCTTGGTAGGGGTCCCCTAGATGAAGCTTCATACCAAATATCAAATACCTGGGCCTTGTGGTTTCAGAGAAGAAGATTTTTAAAGATTTTCCCTATATAAGCCTATGTAAAACCAATGGCACCCAGGGCGGGGGCATTTTTTGCCCCAAGGCTATTATTTGAACAATCTTAGTAGAGATCCACCAGGTAAAGCTACATACCAAATATCAAAGACCTGGGCCTTGTGGTTTCAGAGATGAAGATTTTTTAATGATTTTCCCAATATAAGCCTATGTAAAACTAAAGGGGGCTTTTTGGCCCCCAGGGCTATAATTTGAACAATCTTGGTAGGGGTCCACTAGATGAAGCTTCATACCAAATATCAAATACCTGGGCCTAGTGGTTTCAGAGAAGAAGATTTTTAAAGATTTTCCCTATATAAGCCTATATAAGTAAAACCAAAGGGCCCCGTGGCGGGGGCATTTTTGGCCCCAGCACTGTAATTTGAACAATCTTGTTAGGGGTCAACTAGATGAAGCTTCATACCAAATATCAAATACCTGGGCCTAGTGGTTTCAGAGAAGAAGATTTTTAAAGATTTTCCCTATATAAGCCAATGTAAAACCAAAGGGCCCCGTGGCGGGGGCATTTTTTGTCCCAGCACTAAAATTTGAACAATCTTGGTAGGGGTCCACTAGATGAAGCTTCATACCAAATATCAAAGTCCTGGGCCTTGTGGTTTCAGAGAAGAAGATTTTTAAAGATTTTCCCTATTTAAGCTGATGTAAAACCAAAGGGCCCCGGGGCGGGGGCATTTTTAGCCCCAGCACTATTATTTGAACAATCTTGGTAGGGGTCCACTAGGTGAAGCTTCATAACCAAATATCAAAGACCTGGGGCTTGCGGTTTCAGAGAAGAAGATTTTTAAAGATTTTCCCTGTATAAGCCTATGTAAAACCAATGGCCCCCGGGGCGGGGGCATTTTTTGCCCCAAGGCTATAATTTGAACAATCTTAGTAGAGATCCACCAGGTAAAGCTACATACCAAATATCAAAGACCTGGGCCTTGTGGTTTCAGAGATGAAGATTTTTTAATGATTTTCCCAATATAAGCCTATGTAAAACTAAAGGGGGCATTTTGGCCCCCAGGGCTATAATTTGAACAATCTTGGTAGGGGTCCACTAGATGAAGCTTCATACCAAATATCAAAGTCCTGGGCCTTGTGGTTTCAGAGAAGAAGATTTTTAAAGATTTTCCCTATATAAGCCGATGTAAAACCAAAGGCCCCCGGGGCGGGGGCATTTTTGGCCCCAAGGCTATAATTTGAACAATATTAGTAGAGGTCCACCAGGTAAAGCTTCACACCAAATATTAAAGACCTGGGCCTAGTGGTTTCAGAGAAGAAGATTTTTTAATGATTTTCCCTATATAAGCCTATGTAAGACCAAAGGCCCCCGGGGAGGGGGCATTTTGGCCCCCAGGGCTATAATTTGAACAATCTTAGTAGAGGTCCGCTAGATGAAGCTTCACACCAAATATCAAAGATCTGGGCCTTGCGGTTTCAGAGAAGAAGATTTTTTAAAGATTTTCCCTGTATAAGCCTATGTAAAACCAAAGGCCCCCTGGGCGGGGGCATTTTTGGCCCCAAGGCTATAATTTGAACAATCTTAGTAGAGGTCCACAAGGTAAAGCTTCACACCAAATGTTAAAGACCTGGGCCTTGTGGTTTCAGAGAAAGAAGATTTTTTAATGATTTTCCCTATATAAGCCTATGTAAAACCAAAGGCCCCCGGGCGGGGGCATTTTGACCCCCAGGGCTATAATTTGAACAATCTTGGTAGAGGTCCACTAGATGAAGCTTCACACCAAATATCAAAGGTCTGGGCCTTGCGGTTTCAGGAGAAGATTTTTAAAGATTTTTCGTTTAAAAAATCTATTTTTAGCTCCTGTGACCTAGATGTGCAATGGCAGGGCCTGACAAATACCAAAATTTTCCACTTGCCCACCGGGCAAGTAAAATATTTTTGCACTTGCCCAGCTCAAAATCCTACTTGCCCAGGATTTTGGAACTCAAAAGTGGAGTTGGATGCGGGGGGTGGGGGTGACAATGGTGACAATGGTGACGATGATGACGACCGACATTTATAAATATAATCCAAGGTTTCTGTCAAGTTTCAAGCACAGTCACTTTCCATTAGGGTCTAGTTATTTCATGTTTGTGTTTCTTTCTCTTTGGTGTCTCTGATGGGAGCTCAGGGTTAATTGTATCGCTTCCTGATCATTGCATTCACTTCTATTTATTAGGGCCCTGCACTGAAAGTGTGGGTGCCCTATAGTAATCACTCTGTCTGTCTGTCCGTCTGTCCGTCCACAAATTTTCCTACTCCTCTGATAGCGCTGCCGGGGCCCTAGTCAGTTTCACTGACAGCTCTAGTTTCCCTCTGGGCGGTAATACGGTAGAAAAAACTATTGTTGTCACAGTAAATAACGGTACTTTTTCAAGTTAATTGACATAATACCTTTACCGATTAGCAATTAAGATACAGTTATATAAACTCATTTAGCTTGACACGCATGATAAACAAGAGCTGCAGCCGATATAGATCTACTCAAAAGATCAGAAGTGTCAGGGCAGCGAGATAAAAGATTAAAAGAATGCAATTTATTTAGCTTGAGCCACAAGACGAGGACCCCCTCGATCCAAAACGAACCCAAACTTTCACACCCGCCCTACAAGCAAGTTCAATGGGATCATCATTTCCGCCATCCAAATCGTCGTCCATAAACCACCACTCCCATTTTTCTGCACGCGGTCGGTAAATGACGTCATCCGACCCCAGCAACCCTACACGTGTTTAACGTCATTGTTTTATTTTAATGGGGCGTATCTCTTTCATTAAAAAAAAAATGTTTGGAACTGGAAAAAAAAATCTCGCTAGCTAAACGGTTGTGGATAGAGGCGCGACTAATCCGCGGTTATCAACATTAAAACATTCGACTTTTCCCGTCAGCGTCTGCTATTTGGCGCCAAAACATAACCATTCACGAGATAGTAGAATAGTCCGTTTGTACTACCGTAAGATCTAGCAAATCGTCTTAGGAGCAATTAAACCATTTTCACATTGATTGTGGATTAAATTTCATGGCAGGGATAAACGCAAATTAGAGACATAACTTAATCTTATTTTCACACCTTGTCACGCTTATCGATAGCGCTGGTGGTACACACTACACCAGAAATGAAAGATACGCACCGCCGGGCAATCGTGTTTAATTGTTAATTATATAACAGGGATTAACAATAGTGTCATAACTGTACCGTTATAAAAACATAGATGGTTTTGTCTCTGAATTGCCGACAAAGCGGATATTATTGTGATTTACTGACTAGTCTAGTTTTACCGTATTTTAGGACTCAAAAGACTGACAGTTGTAGACGATTTTTTTTTGCACATGCCTGACCGGGCGTCGAAAGGTCAAAGTGCACCTGCCCGGCGCGATTTCGGACTTGTCCCGGGCGGCCGGGCAATGGATTTGTCAGCCCCTGAATGGACCGGAACCATTTGAACAATTTTGAAAGGGGACCACCTAAGGGTCATTCCTGTGAAGTTTGGTCAAAATCAGATCAGTGGTTTAGGAGGAGATGTCATTTGAAGAAAAAGTTTACGCACGCACGCACATATGCACACACGCACTGACGACGGACGAAAAGTGATCACAAAAGCTCACCTTGTCACTACGTGACAGGTGAGCTAAAAAGAGTTCGGGCTGTTACTATGATATGTTATCTTTTCACAATGTGCAAATATAAATTTTATTTGTTCCAGATATCCATTGATTTCACTTCTAAAGTATAAAATGAAGTAGAATTTCAATGACTTAAGGGGAATGGAACACTTGGAAGATTTTTCTGCCATTTTTCAAAGGGAGACAATTTTCAGGACTTCCTGTTTTCTATAAGCTTTGTCCCACGGTAAAAGGGGTCACATCTTAAAGGAAAGAAACTGCTCCTCAGGAGCAAATTCTTTTCTTTAAGAGTTGACCCCTATTGACATGGGAGACAATAAGACTTTTGCAAGAGTTGCCTCCCCTGAAGGTGTTCCCATTCCGCTTAAACAATTATAGCCTGTTTACCATAGCTGTTTCACATGCCGGAAAATTTTCCCACAACTACATAGGACCATGAACCCTTATCCTGTTAAACACGACATTCCCTACCGTTGCAAACTGTGTAGATCCAGATCATATGGCTTCTGAAGAAGCCATCTGATCAGCATGTACATTGTTAAAAGAAAGCACCTGTTACTCTTGAGAGGATGAAGAATAAAGTGTGAATTTAATGATAAACAATTATAACATGTTTACAATAGTTGTTACACATGCCCTCAAGTCCCTAGGGAAATTTTCCCACAACTACATAGAACCATTAACCCTTACCTGCTTAACAAGACAATCCCTACCTTTGTAAACATTGTAGATCCTGATCAGAAGCCATCTGATCAAGATGTACTCTATTTGTCATGCAGTTTATGAACTGAATGAACAAATTATATCAAGTAGATGTAATTTGATTGGTTGATAGTCAGAAATGAGTGTAGCTTAATAAATTTATGCAGCAGGATACAGGTTAATACAGTAAGGCTTATTTAAAGAGATTTTTCTTTAATATCTTGAAAATGTATGTTGTGTATATTCCATTATTTTTTTTAGTTTGTTTTGTTTTGTTTTACAGCCCTTTCAAAATAATTTTAACTTACCAAGTGAGCAAAAACCGAGTACCCAGAAATAAAACACCTGACCTTTATTTGCAGAAGTTGGTATCTCATATGTGACCAGAGCAGGGCTGGAACCCATAGCAATAGTAATGGGAAGCCCCTGTTTACTCATTAGAAATGCCTCAATGAGATGGTCTTACGAGTTCATACAACGTTTATTTTATAGAAGATAGTAGACATATCCCTAGATTCTGATAATGTCTCCAGCCCTGACACTATGACTAACCCTGACTGGCTCAAACTACCCCAATCCCGAACAAATTTTTATGATCCTAAAGGTGAAACACCTTTGGGACCATAAAAATTTGATCAGGATTGGGGTAGTTGAAGCTGAACTGTATTTTCATTTAAGGTGAATGGGAACACCTGGCAAATGTTTCCCCAATTTTTCAAAGGGAGACAACTTTCGGGAATTCCTGTCCGCTTTTCTATAAAGCTTGTTCCGCTGAAAAAGGGGTCTACTCTTAAAGGAAAGAATTTGCTCCTCAGGAGCAAATTCTTTCTTTTAAGAGTTGACCCATTTTGACATGGGAGACAAAAATACTTTTGCAGGAGTTGCCTCCCCTGAAGGTGTGCCCATTCCCCTTAAAGCCATTATGTTACATACCTTTTATGATGCTTATGTTTATGATGATGGTGATGATGATGATGACGGGATTTTGGTTTTTCCTGATTTTCATCGTCGGCCATTTTCACATCTGCAGAATCATTACTTTTCTCCTCCTTGTGATCCCTCAAGAAGGCCAAAGAGGATGTAAAGGATGGTGGCGTGGACTTTTCACCTACTGTCAAACTCACAGTCTTATCTTTCTGAAGTGTGAACCCTGATTGAGAATTGTTTTCTCCTAGAGGTGATATTTTATCAACAAAACTATGCCGACTATTGCTTCCTGCACTCTGTGTTTCTATTTTTTCAAGTTTTTCTATTTTCTCAATCTTATCTACTTTATCTATCTTCTCCAACTTGTCCAACTTATCAAGTTTATCATAACTTTGTCTGTTTGATGACATTCCTTTCTTGGCTTCCAGTTTGAGCTCTGCCTTGGCCAGAACACGCTTGTATGCCAGAGAACACAACCAGCATAGAACCCTTCCATCCATCTGTGGAAGAAAACATTTAGAGAACCAGTGCTTCAGCTGAAGTGCACGACCCGCCAGATGCTTTTAGCTTTATGAGTGTTACCATATATGGGTATGGCGGCCATTTTGGTCATGTGACCTGGACCTAAAACGGTTCCCCCAATAAATGCGCCTTATCGTATGGAGCAAAAATATCTTATACTTTAGTACTGTATTCTGAATCGTTTGCAGGATAAAATGCATTCTCACTTTTCCAATACAAAAGCATATGTGTCAAAGTTTGACCTAGGCACAAAGAAAGTCAGGGTCAACCCAGGGTCACCATTTTAGCAATTTATGATGGGCCTATGTCCCAGATGCTATTTATCAAGTTTCGTGGAAATCTGCCCAGTGGTTGTGGAGAAGACTATTTTTGAAGGGTTTTTACCATATATGGCTTGGCGGCCATTTTGGTCTTGTGACCAGGACCCCAAGAGCAAATTTTGGTTTCCCTCATCCCATAGAGGTTCCATATGAAATTTGACTTCAATCGGCCCAACGGTTTCCGAGGAGAAGCAGTTCGAAAATTTTCACATTTTTCGCCTCGGCGAGGCTATACTAAATGGAATGTAATATTTGGCAAGTTCATTGGTTAGATCTCATTGACATCTATCAGTATGCCAAAAATTGTTTAAATATTCCAAGCGGTTAAGTCAATATCACCAATTTTCTCAAACGGGTTACGGACGGACAGACAGACAGACCATATATGGCTTGGCGGCCATTTTTGTCATGTAACCTGGACCCAATGAGCAAATTTTGGTTTCCCCCATCCCATAGAGGCTCCATATGAAATTTGACTTCAATCGGCCCAACGGTTTCCGAAAAGAAGCAGTTAGAAAATTTTCACATTTTTCGCCTCGGCGAGACTATACTAAATGGAATGTAATATTTCGCAAGTTCATTGGTTAGATCTCATTGATGTCTATCAGTATGCCAAAAATTGTTTAAATATTCCAAGAGGTTAAGTCACTATCACCAATTTTCACAAACTGGTTATGGACGGAGAGACAGACAGACCATATATCGCTTGGCGGCCATTTTTGTCATGTGACCTGGACCCCATGAGCAAATTTTGGTTTCCCCCATCCCATAGAGGCTCCATATGAAATTTGACTTCAATCGGCCCAACGGTTTCCGAGGAGAAGCAGTTCGAAAATTTTCACATTTTTCGCCTCGACGAGGCTATACTAAATTGAATGTAATATTTCGCAAATTCATTGGTTAGATCTCATTGATATCTATCAGTATGCCAACAATTGTTTAAATATTCCAAGCGGTTAAGTCACTATCACCAATTTTCACAAACGGGTTACGGACGGAGAGACAGACTGACAGACTGACACAGTGATTTTAGGGCACTCTTAGAAAATCAACCGACTTCAGTCGGTCGCTTTTTCTGCTGGTCGTGCAATAACTGAAATAAAAATTGTCATTTGGGGAGTTGAATAAATAGTTTTACAGTTGGAATTTCGTTTCACGGCGACTTATGGCGAAGCTGTTAAAACGGAATTTGCAAACGTAAAACAGACAGTTTGCCTCCCCAAATGACAATTTTCGATTAGTTATTCCCATTCTAATGCATCATATTCATTTGTTTTGTAAAAATAGCACAACCTGCACAATGCAACAAGCACTGTTAGCCTGTGCAACATCACTGTTGCAAATGAAGGCCAAATGTCAGCCAATGAAAATTGATGCTACATGATAACATCGGGTTAATAGTGTATCATAGAATACGGTATACTGTATAGTTCTGGGGGGGGGGGGGGGGGGGGGGGGGGGGGGGGGTCAAAAAAATTTTGGGTGTATGGCCCAACCGGCCGCTAAAATTTATATCTGAGGGTGTCTGGGGTCAAAAATGCCTGAAAATTGATGCTGATAAAACATGCTGCAAACAGTGAAAATGGCCAGTGCCAAACACCTTAATTGTTGCCTTGACAGCTGTGTGAAGATTAAAATGTGGTCAAAAATTCATGTACACTTTTTGCCAACTTTGAGATGTCCCCTCTTTACCATGACAACAATGATCAAGTCATCAAAGGTTGCATTTGAAAGGCTACTTCCCAATGAACATTCATGCCGAGTTTGGTGTAAAACAGACAATCCATTATGAAACAATGGCTAGTTGAAGTTGCTGTCCGGTGCAACACTGTGAAAATCAGCGAAATTCACAAAATCCCTGAGTGGTAAAGGGTTGATGAAGAAAATCCCAACTGACAAAAATAATGTTTTTTCATCATTTTATTGCAAGAAACAATATTTCAGATATAATTAATGCGTTTTAGGCTAAAATTCAGTATGTGCCCAGATTTCACTTGACCCATTACCACTCAGATACGTGTTTTTACGTGTCTGCGACCCCCCCCCCCCACATTTTAAGCCCCAGAAGCACCTGAAATCTGCATTTCTACCCCTGGATAGTTATGTTTGCTTAAGGATTTGTTGGGCAAAAAAGTGACCTGTTTTTTCGCGCACCTCCCCACTAAAAATATTCTGGGGGGGGGGGGGGGTTGAAGGGGGGCAACGCCCCCCTCACATCCCGAAAAATTTTGGGTGTATGGCCCAACCGGCCGCTAAAATTTATATCTGAGGGTGTCTGGGGTCAAAAATGCCTGAAAACTGATGCTGATAAAACATGCTGCAAACAGTGGAAATGGCCAGTGCCAAACACCTTAATTGTTGCCTTGACAGCTGTGTGAAGATTAAAATGTGGTCAAAAATTCATGTGAAAACACACTTTTTGCCAACTCTTTACCATGACAACAATGATCAAGTCATGAAAGGTTGCATTTGAAAGGCTACTGCCCAATGAACATTCATACCGTGTTTGGTGTAAAACAGACCATCCATTATGAAACAATGGCTAGTTGAAGTTGCTATCAGGTGCAACACTGTGAAAATCAGCGAAATTCACAAAATCCCTGAGTGGTAAAGGGTTAATGCAGAAATGAGAAAAATTATCCCAAAGCTACCCTTTATATTCCTCCCCAGAGCTAAGTATTCTAAGATTTTTCTGGTTAAGTATACCACTAAAACTTTTTAATTCATTTTTAAAGGTAATTTTCTGTTCCCTTGACATACTGTGCAGTTAGGACAATTGACTGTTCTTTATGATATAACTATTGTTAATGGGTCATTTAACTCCAAACCATTCAACCAATCAACATACCTTACTTCTGGATGACTCAGATCTGTCAAATGCACTTTTCAGCTTACACTGTTCACATACAACAGGTGGACCATATTTCTTCTCATACCCAGTGCACCGCGAACACTTGTTAGCTATAAATGCAGCCATAAGGTTGCAGTACTGACAAACGGCTGGCTGAAAAAGAGAACATTGCTGAGGCTTGGACAGCTAAAAACGAGTACATTGCATACAAACAGCTGACTGAAAAAGAGAACATTGCTGACAAACAGCTGGCTAAACCCTTGTCCTGCTGAGCCCAGATATGCCTTATTTTCCAAACAATGAAGATCCAGATCAAATGGCTTCTGACGAAGCCATCTGATCAGGATATACATTGTTTGCCATTCACATTGTGAATTTGTTGCAATAATTTGCATCAAGTAATCTATTTGGGTGATAATCGGTGGTGGGTGTGGCGTATTTAAATATTCAGCAGGACAAGGGTTAAGAAGAGAACATTGCTGAGAAATGGACAACTGAGTTGATACACAGATGGCTAAAAAAACAAGAGGGCCATGATGGCCCTGGATCGCTCACCTGATCCATAGTGTAACAAGTGGGCCCCAGAGAGGGCCATTATTGGCCCCAGGGCTTTAATGTACATAATGTTGAGGGAGGTCTTAAAGGTGAAGCTTCAAACCAAACATCAACAAAGGCTATAATTTGAACAATCTTGGCAAAGGTCCACTAGATGAAGCTACACATCAAATATCAAAGACCTGGGCCTAGCGGTTTCAGAGAAGATTTTTAAAGGTTTTGCCTATATAAGCCTATGTAAAACCAAAGGGCCCAAGAGCGGGGGCATTTTTTGCCCCACCACTATAATTTGAACAATCTTGGTAGGGGTCCACTAGATGAAGCTTCATACCAAATATCAAAGTCCTGGGCCTTGTGGTTTCAGAGAAGAAGATTTTTAAAGATTTTCCCTATATAAGCCTATGTAAAACCAAAGAGCCCCGTGGTGGGGGCATTTTTTGTCCCAGCACTATAATTTGAACGATCTTGGCAGGGGTCCACTAGATGAAGCTTCATACAAAAAATTAAAGTCCTGGGCCTTGTGGTTTCAGAGAAGAAGATTTTTCAAGATTTTCCCTATATAAGCCCATGTAAAACAAAATGGCCCCGGGGCAGGAGCATTTTTGGCCACAGCACTATTATTTGAACAATCTTGGTAGGGGTCCACTAGATGAAGCTTCATCCCAAATATCAAAGACCTGGGCCTAGCGGTTTCAGAGAAGAAGATTTTTAAAGATTTTGCCTATATAAGCCTATATAAGGGCCTGGGCCTTGTGGGGTGAAGCTTCAACCAAATAGGGGTCCACTATAGGGGTCCACTAGTTGAAGCTTCATACCAAATATCAAAGCTTCATACCAAATAGGGGTCCACTATAGGGGTCCACTAGATGAAGCTTCATACCAAATATCAAAGTCCTGGGCCTTGTGGTTTCAGAGAAGAAGATTTTTAAAAATTTTCCCTATATAAGCCTATGTAAAACCAAAGGGCCCCTGGGCGGGAACATTTTTGGCCCCAGCACTATAATTTGAACAATCTTGGTAGGGGTTCACTAGATGAAGCTTCATACCAAACATCAAAGACCTGGGCCTTGTGGTTTCAGAGAAGAAGATTTTTTTAAGATTTTCCCCAAATAAGCCTATGTAAAACAAAAGGGCCCCGTGGCGGGGGCATTTTTTGTCCCAGCACTATAATTTGAACAATTTTGGTAGGGGTCCACTAGATGAAGCTTCATACAAAATATCAAAGACCTGGGCCTTGTGGTTTTTCCCTATATAAGCCCATGTAAAACAAAAGGGCCCCGGGGCGGGGGCATTTATTGGCCCCAGCACTATAATTTGAACAATCTTCTTAGGGGTCCACTAGATGAAGCTTCATACCAAATATCAAAGACCTGGGCCTTGCGGTTTCAGAGAAGAAGATTTTTAAAGATCTTCCCTATATAAGCCAATGTAAAAAACCCAAGGGCCCCCGAGCGGGGGCAATTTTGGCCCCAGCACTATAATTTGAACAATCTTGGTGGGGGTCCACTAGATGAAGCTTCATACCAAATATCAAAGACCTGGGCCTTGCGGTTCCAGAGAAGAAAATTTTAAAAGGTTTTCCCTATGTAAGCCCATGTTAAGCCAAAGGGCCAAGGAGCGGGGGCATTTTTGGCCCCAGCACTGTAATTTGAACAATCTTGGTAGGGGTCCACTAGATGAAGTTTCATACCAAATATCAAAGACCTGGGCCTTGCAGTTTCAGAGAAGAAGATTTTTTAAGATTTTCCCTATATAAGCCCATGTAAAACCAAAGGGCCAAGGGGCGGGGGCATTTTTGGCCCCAGCACTATAATTTGAACAATCTTGGTAGGGGTCCACTAGATGAAGCTTCATACCATATATCAAAGACCTGGGCCTTAGGGTTTCAGAGAAGAAGATTTTTAAAGATCTTCCCTATATAAGCCCATGTAAAACCAAGGGGCCCCGGAGCAGGGGCATTTTTGGCCCCAGCACTATAATTTGAACAATCTTGGTAGGGGTCCACTAGTTGAAGCTTCATACCAAAGATCAAAGACCTGGGCCTTGCGGTTTCAGAAGAAGATTTTTAAAGATTTTCCCTATATTAGCCTTTGTAAAATCAAAGGGGCCCAGGGCGGGGGCATTTTTGGCCCCAGCATTATAATTTGAACAATCTTGGTAGGGGTCCACTAGATGAAGCTTCAGACCAAATATCAAAGACCTGGGCCTTGTTGTTTTAGAGCAGAAGATTTTTAAAGATTTTCCCTATATAAGCCCATGTAAAACCAAAGGGCCCCGGAGCGGGGGCATTTTTGGCCCCAGCACTATAATTTGAACAATCTTGGCAGGGGCCCACTAGATGAAGCTTCAGACCAAATATCAAAGACCTGGGCCTTACGGTTTCAGAGAAGAAGATTTTTAAAGATTTTCCCTATATAAGCCCATGTAAAACCAAAGGGCCCCGGAGCGGGGGCATTTTTGGCCCCAGCACTATAATTTGAACAATCTTGGTGGGGGTCCACTAGATGAAGCTTCATACCAAATATCAAAGACCTGGGCCTTGTGGTTTCAGAGAAGAAAATTTTAAAAGATTTTCCCTATGTAAGCCCATGTTAAACCAAAGGGCCCCGGGGCGGGGGCATTTTTGGCCCCAGCACTTTAATTTGAACAATCTTGGTAGGGGTCCACTAGATGAAGCTTCATACCAAATATCAAAGACCTGGGCCTTGCGGTTTCAGAGAAGAAGATTTTTTAAGATTTTCCCTATATAAGCCCATGTAAAACCAAAGGGCCCCGGGGTGGGGGCATTTTGGCCCAAGCACTATAATTTGAACAATCTTGGTAGGGGTCCACTAGTTGAAGCTTCATACCAAATATCAAAGACCTGGGCCTTGTGGTTTCAGAGAAGAAGATTTTTAAAGATTTTCCCTATATTAGACCATGTAAAATCAAAGGGGCCCGGGGCGGGGGCATTTGTGGCCCCAGCACTATAATTTGAACAATCTTCGTAGGGGTCCACTAGATGTAGCTTCAGACCAAATATCAAAGACCTGGGACTTACGGTTTCAGAGAAGAAGATTTTTAAAGATTTCCCCTATATAAGCCCATGTAAAACCAAAGGGCCCCGGAGCGGGGGCATTTTTGGCCCCAGCACTATAATTTGAACAATCTTGGTGGGGGTCCACTAGATGAAGCTTCATACCAAATATCAAAGACCTGGGCCTTGTGGTTTCAGAGAAGAAAATTTTAAAAGATTTTCCCTATGTAAGCCCATGTTAAACCAAAGGGCCCCGGGGCGGGGGCATTTTTGGCCCCAGCACTTTAATTTGAACAATCTTGGTAGGGGTCCACTAGATGAAGCTTCATACCAAATATCAAAGACCTGGGCCTTGCGGTTTCAGAGAAGAAGATTTTTTAAGATTTTCCCTATATAAGCCCATGTAAAACCAAAGGGCCCCGGGGCGGGGGCATTTTGGCCCAAGCACTATAATTTGAACAATCTTGGTAGGGGTCCACTAGTTGAAGCTTCATACCAAATATCAAAGACCTGGGCCTTGTGGTTTCAGAGAAGAAGATTTTTAAAGATTTTCCCTATATTAGACCATGTAAAATCAAAGGGGCCCGGGGCGGGGGCATTTGTGGCCCCAGCACTATAATTTGAACAATCTTCGTAGGGGTCCACTAGATGTAGCTTCAGACCAAATATCAAAGACCTGGGACTTACGGTTTCAGAGAAGAAGATTTTTAAAGATTTCCCCTATATAAGCCCATGTAAAACCAAAGGGCCCCGGAGCGGGGGCATTTTTGGCCCCAGCACTGTAATTTGAACAATCTTGGTAGGGGTCCACTAGATGAAGCTTCAGACCAAATTTCAAAGACCTGGGCCTTACGGTTTCAGAGAAGAAAATTTTTAAAGATTTTCCCTATATAAGCCCCTGTAAAACCAAAGGGCCCCGGAGCTGGGGCATTTTTGGCCCCAGCACTATAATTTGAACAATCTTGGTAGGGGTCCACTAGATGAAGCTTCATACCAAATATCAAAGACCTGGGCCTTGTGGTTTCAGAGAAGAAGATTTTTTAAGTTTTTGGTGAAAAAAGTCTATTTTTGGCCCCAAAAACCTAGATGTGCAACGGACCAGAACCATTTGAACAACTTTGAAAGGGGACCACCTAAGGATCATTCCTGTGAAGTTTGGTCAAAATCCGATCAGTGGTTTAGGAGGAGATGTCGTTTAAAGAAATTGTTTACAGACGCACGGACGCACGACTGACAAAATGTGATCCCATAAGCTCACCTCGTCACTACGTGACGGTGAGCTAAAAACAAATGACAAACAGATGGCTGAAAAAGACAACTGACAAACAGATGGCTGAAAAAGACAACTGACAAACAGATGGCTGAAAAAGACAACTGACAAACAGATGGCTGAAAAAGACAACTGACAAACAGATGGCTGAAAAAGACAACTGACAAACAGATGGCTGAAAAAGACAACTGACAAACAGATGGCTGAAAAAGACAACTGACAAACAGATGGCTGAAAAAGACAACTGACAAACAGATGGCTGAAAAAGACAACTGACAAACAGATGGCTGAAAAAGACAACTGACAAACAGATGGCTGAAAAAGAACACAATGCTGACAAACATATGGCTGAAAAAGAGAACATTGATGGAAAATGGACAGCTGAAAAAGAGAACACTGCTAACGGATGGCTGAAAGAGATACTTTGGTTTGTATTGGAGTTCAACAGCCCAGTCAACACTATTTCAGGTCATTTTTGAACCGGTCACTTTACCTATCCACACTTTCCTGGGCAGACTTATACATACAGTATGTGGTTAACCAGTACAGTGCACACTCTTTCGTTAGAAAGTGAAAACTGCCTGTCTTGAATCAGTGGAAGGGAGAGAATGACTGTAGAAAAGATTTAATGACCAATCCCCACCAAACAATGTTGCCATCCCCGGCAGGTATCGACTCCGCATCTTCCTGATCACTAGTCAGACATGCTGGAATACCGAGGCCAGCAACTGAAAACACAAATGGCTGAAAAGGGGACTGATGGCTGAGAAAAAGAACACTTCTGACAAATAGACGTCTGAAAAAGAGAACATTGCTGACAAAAGGACAGCTGAAAATAGGAACATTTCTGACAAACAGACAGCTGAAAAAGAGAACATTGCTGACAAACAGATGGCTGAACAGGAGAACACTGCTAACAGATGGCTGAACAGGAGAACACTGCTAACAGATGGCTGAACAGGAGAACACTGCTAACAGATGGCTGAACAGGAGAACACTGCTAACAGATGGCTGAACAGGAGAACACTGCTAACAGATGGCTGAACAGGAGAACACTGCTAACAGATGGCTGAACAGGAGAACACTGCTAACAGATGGCTGAACAGGAGAACACTGCTAACAGATGGCTGAAAAAGAGAACATTGCTGACAAACTGACAGCTGATAAGTTAACACTGCTGACAAACAGACAGGTGAAAAAGAGAACATTGCTGACAAACTGACAGCTGATAAGTTAACACTGCTGACAAACAGACAGGTGAAAAAGAGAACATTGCTGACAAACATATGGCGGAAAAAGAGAACACTGCTATCAGATGGCTGAAAAAGAGAACATTGCTGGGAAACTGATGGCTGAGAAAGAGAACATTACTGACAAATAGATGTTCTGAAAAAGAGAACATTGCTGACAAAAGGATGGCTATTTTTTTTATTTGTTTGAGGGGATGTTAACCTCAAACAAGAGGGCCATGATGGCCCTGTTTCGCTCACCTGATCCATAGGGTATCAAGTGGGCCCCTGGGAGAGCCATTATAGGCCCCAGGCTATAATATGATTAATCTTGGTAGTGGTCTAAAACGTGAAGCTTCATACCAAATATCAAAGAACGCAGACTTCTGGTTTCAGACAAGATTTTTAAAGGTTTTCCTTATATAAGTCTACATAAACCTTGGGGTCCCCGGGGCGGGCCATTTTTGCCCCCAGGGCTATAATTTGAACCATTTTGGTAGAAATCCACAAGACGAAGCTTCATACCAAATATCAAAGACCTTGGCCTTCTGCTTTCAGACAAGAAGATTTTCAAAGGTTTTCATTGCCACGACTTCTATTTCCCAGGGCTATAATTAGAACAATTTAGATGAAGCTTCACACCAAATATCAAAGACCTGGGCCTTGCGGTTTCAGAGTAGAAGATTTTTTTAAATTTCCCTATATAAGTCAATCTAAAAACGAAGGGCCCCAGGTAGGGGGCAATTTTGACCCAAGGGCTATGGTTTGAACAATCTTGGTAGAAGTCCACTAGATGAAGCTACACACCAAATTTCAAAGAACTGGGCCATCTGGTTTTGGAGAAGCATTTTAAAGATTTTCCCTGTATAAGCCAATGTAAAACCAAAGGGCCTGCAGGTGGGGGCATTATTCTCCCTAGGCCTATAATTTGAACAATCTTGATAGAGGTCATCTAGATGAAGCTTCACACCAAATATCAAAGAGCTGGGCCTTGCACTTTCAGAGAAGAAGATTTTTAACGATTATCCCTGTATGAGTCTATTTAAAACCAAAGGCCCCTGGGGCGGGGGCATTTTTGGCCCCAGGGCTAAAATTTGAACAATCTTGGTAGAGGTCCACTAGATGAAGCTTCATACCTAAATTAAAGACCTGGGCCTTGTGGTTTCAGAGAAGAAGATTTTTAAATATTTTCCCTATATAACCCATTTGTAAAACCAAAGGCACCTGGGGCAGGGGCATTTTTCTAGGGCTATAATTTAAACAATCTTGATAAAGGTCCCCAAGATGAAGCTTCACATCAAATATCAAAGACTTGGGCCTTGCGGTTTCAGAGAAGATGATTTTTAAAGATTTTCCCTATATAAGCCTATGTAAAAACAAAGGCTCCCGGGGCGGGGGCATTTTTGGCCCCAGGGCTATAATTTGAACAATCTTGGTAGAGGTCCACTAGATGAAGCTTCAAACCAAATATCAAAGACCTGGGCCTTGTGGTTTCAGAGAAGAAGATTTTTAAAGGTTTTCCCTATATAAGCCTATGTAAAACCAAAGGCCCTCGGGGCAGGGGCATTTTTGGCCCCAGGGCGATAATTTGAACAATCTTGATAGAGGTCCACTAGATGAAGCTTCACACCAAATATCAAAGACTTAGGCCTTGCGGTTTTAGAGAAGAAGATTTTTAAAGATTTTCCCTATATAAGCCTATGTAAAACCAAAGGCCCCCGGGGCGGGGGCATTTTTGGCGCCAGGGCTTTAATTTGAACAATCTTGGTAGAGGTCCACTAGATGAAGCTTCAAACCAAATATCAAAGACCTGGGCCTTGTGGTTTCAAAGAAGAAGATTTTTAAAGGTTTTCCCTATATAAGCCTATGTAAAACCAAAGGTCCTCGGGGCAGGGGCATTTTTGGCCCCAGGGCGATAATTTGAACAATCTTGATAGAGGTCCACTAGATGAAGCTTCACACCAAATATCAAAGACTTGGGCCTTGCGGTTTCAGAGAAGAAGATTTTTAAAGATTTTCCCTACAGTACAGTCTTAGAAATCTTATTATCCCTCACGATCGTGCATGAACGAGAAAAGGATTACGCTTCGCGCACAACCCTCGCAAAACCCACGCTAGTTCCACGCTTGATCCACGCTTATTTCACGTTTGTCCACGCTCGTATCTTGCAACCATCGCGATCCACGGAAAGCCTTCACGCTACACGCTTAGGTCCACGTTGGCCCACGCTTGTCTCGCGCATCAATTTTTATCGAATTACATGTACATGTATAGGTTTTTGTTCATTAAATTACAACCAATTGGAATAAAAATAATAATAAAAAAAAAAACATTATGAATGGTTAAGAACCGTAAATTACGACTAAATGACCCGGTGAAACAAAGCATGAAATGATTATAGTGCTTCTGTGACTATGAAGAGTGAGATAGTGTTCGGGTTCCTTAAATTGGCAATTTAATTGGCAATCAAACATACATGTAGCTATCCGTAGTATTATTTACGCTACGCACTTACGTAACAAACAAGTATGCTTAAGCTGCAGATAATTATGATTGATTGGCCTGGTCAAACAAAATATCGCCCGAAGAAATTTAACACCAACTGACCCGGTGAGACAAAGCATGTTATAATTACAGAATTAGGTTTTAAATGGTCCGAGACGATGAAGAAGGAGATCGTGATGAGGCCCAAGGAAATTTAGCACTTAACTTTGGAATTTTGAAGAAATATTGTGTAATTGAACCTAATTTTTTTCTCCGGGTACTCCGGTTTTTGGCCCAAGTCTGATTAAAAATAGGATTCATTACGAAAACACGCCTATAAAATACAATGCCACCTTATTTCGCCGAAAAAAAATGAAAATTTTAAGGTGAAAACTTGTAATATTTTTCTTATTTCTGCTTAAAATATAGATTGTGGGCACTCGTTAGAACCACCTCATCGAGACAGTTCTAACGAGGACCCACAATCTTTATTTTAGAGCAGAAATAAGAAAAATAAGGTATACCCCTGGAAATCCCAGTTTTACCATATAAAAGTGGGGTTCAAGGGGGTCCAAATTATATCGGCGTATTTTCGTGATGTGAAGCAACTGAATTGATTTTGAAAGGCCACCCCAACCCACAGACACAATATTTAAATAGTTATTTAATAAGTTGTGTGCTGACGTTAACACTGCTGGGCCCCACCCATCGGAGCTACAAGAAAAAGATTGGATTGCCTGATGCTTCCACGCAGAGCTAAAACCCAATCGAACGTGAGCTTAACCCAAGCAAAGTGGTGTGCGTCGAGTTTCATTGGGCGGCAGCTTATGGGATGTCGTTTCATCTCAATGTCGCTAAAAGTCATGCAAAAATGGGAGCAGCCTCTTTAACATCCCCTTCAACACTACACGTATTCCCAATTATTGCTGGACTTTTACCCGACATTGAGATGAAATGACATTTCAAGCCCGTTGCCCAATGAAAACGAAAGTCTTATGTGCGCTTGACGGTCTGACTCAAGTCGTGTGTGGTCAGTTTCAGCTCTGCGTGGAAGCATTATGCAGGTCAATCTATTTCTCCAAGGCCCGATGGGCGGGGGGCAGTTCTGTTTGACTTGTTTCTTTTTCAGCATTTTTTTCGCATCACCAGCTTTTCAAGTAGTCGGTTCAGTATTGTGACCCTTTGACGAAAGAGACTGCCCAACCCGACAACCTGAGAGAGCACAGAAAAGTTTGACCAGACTGCGTTTATGCGCATTGTGCAGACTGAGCTTGGTTTGCTGAGTGCAATATAAATTAGAGTATTTCTGCATATGTATATGTTCTAGGTTTTCCTCCTATTTCACTTGTCAGAGTTTGTTTGAAATCACTTTCGCTCGAGTTTTGTGAGACTTTTACCCGACATTGATATGAAATAGCGATCACATGTAAGTTTGAGTGGAGATACCCCAACGATGCCGGCCCCCGCAGAAATAGATGGGCTGCAAGAGCTGAATCCGACTGCACACGAGTACTGGTAAACAGCCTAGATGATCTAAGCCTGCCCAGGCAAAGCGGGGTGAGTCGGACCGTCCATGCTATAAACTCTATTGATTTTCATCTCAATGTCGGGTAAAAGTTCCACAAAATTGGAAGCAACGTCTCCAAAATAACCTATATAGTGTTGACAGTATCGTTAAACCTAAAAAAAAAAACAAAAAAAAAAAAACAAACAATAATTTTATTATTATAGAGCAGAATAAAGAAAATAACATTTACCCAATCTAAACCCCAGTTTTACTATATAAAAGTGGGGTTAAAGGGGGTCAGAATTATTTAGACGGGTTTTCGCGATGATACCGAACTATGTCATCTTAAAAATAATTAAAAAAAACCCGCTAGTTCTAGAGATAAGAAATACGATGAGAGCCTCCCCTGCAAGAGCAATGATTTGGTCTCTCACCGCTGTTGGGTCTCACTCGGGCATGTAGACAAACAATGGCTATCAGGTTCTTATCTGGGTACTCCAGTTTTCGCCCATCTCAGATTAGCATTTTGATAGAAATAAATGAAATAATCTTGAGAGGGTCGCGAAACACTCCCACCCCTTAGCTCAGTCTTGTTATCGTCAAGACAAGTTATAATATGAGAAATGACTCGATTTTATCTTATTCTGTTTGATTTGTTGAGTAATGAATCACAGTTTGGAGGCATTTGTGAAGAAGACTAAACCACGATTGGTGTATCTACTTTAAAGTAACCGGCAGCTTGAACTGTGTTTTTTTTTTTGCAATGGTTCACAAACGGGAGCTGATCTATTTGGATTCTAACACACTCATATTCGACAATACCATCAAATTCTCCTAACTTTTCGACTTTGTTTCTTTCTTTTCTTTCTACTAATACTGCGATCGGTCACATCTGACCATTACTCGCAGGTGTACATTACATTCACACAAGGTTTGCAGGATGAAAGCCAACACAGTAATCATGTACTTACGGTAGGGGTCTTCAACCTGCACAGGGCATGACTCTCCCTGCACAGGGAGCCTCCAGTTAACGTCCCGATCCGAAGGACGGTGCCCTTTATGACATTCATCCCTGCAAATGATGCCAATGGAGCGTGTTCGGACACCGAAATTTTATCGCCGCTGCCGGGGATCGAAACTGGGACCTCTAGCATCAAAGGCAAGTGCACTAACCACTGAGCTATCACACTCCATAATATGTTAAAAGGAATCCCGGCAAAGTAAGTGATTCAGGGAGATGCGGATTCAATACCTGCCAGGAGTCGGCAGCTTTCTGTCGTGGAAATCGATCATTACAACTTTTCTACAGTCATTCTCCCCATTCCGCTGACGGCCCCCGCCGATCGGGGCTTGAAGAAATAGATGGGCTGCACGGTGCTTCCACGCAGAACTGAAACAGACCGCACATGAGTACTGGTTGACTGCTTAGAGGATCTAAGCCTGCCCAGGCAAAGTGGTGCGAGTCGGACCGTCCATGCTTGTAAACCCTATTGGTTTCATTGGCCGACAGGGCTTGAGATGCCATTTCATCTCAATGTCGGGTAAAAGTCCCACTAAATTGGAAGCAATGACCTATACAGTGTTGACGGGGACGTAAACATCAAATCAAACAAACAAATCCATTCCGCTGAGTCAAGGGCACTTGTCAGTTTCTGGTGAAAGAATTTGCGCACTGCAGCCTATTAGTTAAACGCTTACGTAGCCTATAGGCCTGCACAGGAAGTGTTGACAGCTAAAAGAATGACCTAAATAGTATTGACTGGACCGTCAAACTCTAATACAAACAAACAAACAAACAAGGAGTGACGTTCTACAACTGCGTCTCTGTTTGGTCACGCTCTTCTTCGCTGAGATTTATTGCATAATAAAACACTCCATTTCCATTGCCGTTATGGGCGTCATTTTTTAACTGATCAATTTACCAATCAGCACTATTCCTGGGAAGTCTTTTACGGTAACTGTTAACCAGTACAGTGCGTATTCTTTCACCAGAGAATGACAACTGCCCTTCTTGATTACAGCGGAAGGAAGAGAAAGGCCAGAACAAATTTCACGATCAATCTCCACAACAGAATGTTGCCGACCCCGGAGGTATCGGACCCAAGTTCTCCTGATCCCCAGTCAGACGCGCATCCGAATGAGATACCGAGGCTGGCATAGGCGTGATGTACTAGAATAAATAATTATAGAAGAAATTGTGTTTGTTGGTTTTGACATTCCAGGATGAGCAACCTAGCCATCAAACATGTATGACCGGAAAGCCATACGGCGTAGTAACCTTCCAATGTGACCTTGACCTGGTGTCAGCATGATTCATTTATGAACTCTGCACATGAGCTCACTGAGGGTGATAATTGATCAAAGTTAAATGAAAATCCTTTGAGGGGTATAGGAGATATGGAACGGACACAAAATTCAAAGTTTTAAACTCGTGACCTTCAAATGTGACCTTGACCTTGAGTCAGCATGGTTCATTTATGGGTTCTGCACATAAGCTCACTGAGGGGGATAATTGACCAAATTTTAAATAAGAATCCTTGAATGGGGTAAAAGAGATATGGAACAGACACAAATATCAAAGTTTCAAACTCTTGACCTTCAGCTGTGACCATGACCTTGAGTCGGCATGGTTCATTTATGGGTTCTGCACATGAGCTCACTCAAAGGAATATTTGAACAAAGTTTAATGAAAATCCTTCCAAGGGTAAAGGAAATATAGAACGGACAAAAAATACCAAACTCGTGACCTTCAAGTGTAACCTTGACCTTGACTCGGCATGGTTCATTTATGGGTTATGAACATCAGTTCATGGAGACTAACACTTGACCAAAGTTTAATGAAAATCTATCAAAAGGTAAAGGAGATATGGGGCGGACAAGAAAGTGTTACGGACAGACAGACGGACGGATATTCCTATAATCCCCGCCGCGAAGGACGGATAGACGAAAGACATTCCTATAATCCCCGCTCCGCTTCGGGGCGGGGGATTAAAAATTGTTGATGTCACAAATCCTGGTATTGATAGCCGCGCTATTCTAATCGCTGTGAGGTTTAGAGTATTGCGCAAATGTGTTGATTATCTCTAGAATCTGGACTGGAATCTTGTTGTCGGGTTTGAAGACCCAGATCAGACACCGCATGAAATAGGAAGGAAAGAAATTTAGAATAATAATGATTTGCCACTATTACATACCTTTATCTGTAGTCAGTTAACGGACTGCTTAACATGAAATCTGTCATTGAGGAATAAATTATAATAGCCGGCGTATAGTTGTTACGTTACTCGCCTCATAAACCAGGGATTGTCGGATAAATCCCGGGCCTCTCCAGACTTTCGGATGAGTCTTTTAACCGAGGACCCGGCTCTCTATGAAATTAGCTGTTGGAATGAATGAGTTTTAGTTTTACGTCCCACCAACAGCTAAGGTCATACGGAGACGGGACCTCGGTTTAAAGACTCATCCGAAAGTCTGGAGAAGCCCGGGATCGATCCTGCGATCCCTGGTTTACAAGGCGAGTAGCGTAACCACTGCGCCACGGAGGCTTCTATTAGCTGTTGATGGGACGAAAAACTAAAACACACACATAGAGGCATTCTTATACATTTTCCTTGTACATGAGCCGGCGCACGACAAAGACTTTTTTCTACTACAGAAGTATCAGATCTGCATGTGCATCTAGACAACATGTCCAGTCTTCGCTTGTTGCTCTTTGAATATCCCACATAGTAGGCTTATTCGAACAGCAAAGGCTCTGATCAGACTGCACGGATGCGCAGGCTGATCTGAGTCTTCAATGGTTACACGTCTTATCGAATTACGTGTTCCCCAGTCTATGCATCCACTTTGGTCAAAGTCTTCACTTGTTGCTCTTTGAATAGCCCAGAGATCAGAATGCTCACAGGAACAGCAAATGCTCTGATCAGACTGCACAGATCAATTCTCAAACGAGCGATTATGTTTCCTGTAAGTGCCTTTTCACACGCAATAACTGTGCGCGTGCTCACTATTATGACGTAGTATGGTAAAACTGCACGTGCTTACATGACGAACTGCGGTAAATCGTGGGAATCATGTGCTCAGTCGGAGACAGCGCATGGAAAAAAGCAATCTGTCACATAGGTTGTTCACGAGAAGCGAGGGGTGTTTAACCCTTTTTGTACCAAATGGAATCTTCCAGCTTATATATGGCAGAAAAATCCATTTTGAAAATTTAGGGGTGTCAGGTTGTGTTTTCTTCAAAATTGATTTGGTAAAAGGCTGAACTTTTTGCAAACAGTGTAGGCCCTGATCAGACGCCGCGTTCTGCGATGTCTGATCTGGGCCTACACTGTTTGCCAGGGTACCCGTTTAGGGTTTTCCAGTCTGAAATGGGTTAATGGAGAAATAATGAAAACAGCATTACAATAAGATTGTTTAATCGAGGCATTGATGATTGTCTGAGTGTAGGCTGGGAAAATGGCCCTGGATGGGAGCTCAGACATTCGTTCGTTAATCCCTTAAATGCTCTAAACAATGCAGACTCTAATCAGACGTCCTTTATTTGTCTGACCGGGATCTACCCTGTTTGTCATTTCCAGACCAGATGGATTCTACAGGTAAACCTTTATACACTACTCTGGCCTCACTCTGATACGAACAGCCCGGCTTTAATAAACCGCTACCTGGATTTCATACAAATTAGTGACAATCGTTTAGAATTAGTAAAGCTACTGCACTTCGTAACTTTTGGTCAATCTACCGAAAACTTCTGTGGTGCTTTGTAATAATAAAAACCTTTTCCGAGATGGGATGCTGCTCTTGAAGGAAAGAATTTGCTCCCGAAGGGCAAGTATTTTTTTTTACTTCACGCACATGCGTAATATGTCTGATGAGCCTTTCGCCTATAAATACACTGGAAGGCGCTGGAACAACACACGCACCCACCTTTCATGGACGGTTTTTTCCAGGTTGGCGGGCGCATCCATGCAGTCTGATCAATAGTCAGCCATCACAAGTGGCCCCAGTTCTACCCATGGTGAAATGATACACTTACCTTTGACAATGCATGTTATTCTGGGTCTTTGTTTTGTTTGTTAGTTTGATTGAGGTTTAACGTCCCCGTAAACGCTGTAAAGGTCATTTTGGAGACTTCGCTTCCAATTTTGTGGGACTTTTTTGTCTTTTACCCGACAATGAGATGAAATGACATCTCAAGCCCTATTGCCCAATGAAACCAATAGGGTTTATATGCATGGACGGGCCGGCTCGCACCGCTTTGCATGGGCAGGCTTAGATCCTCTAAGCGGTTTACCAGTACTCGTGTGCGGGTCGGTTTCAGCTCTGCGTGGAAGCATCATGCAGCCCATATATTTTTTCAAGCCCCGATGGGCGGGGGTCGTTTGGGTCATGGTAGTAGCACGGGTTTTATGTAGAGCGCTAACTAATGTACGATCTCAGTGGTTTGTTTTAAAATATGCTGAACATGAGGCCGGCTGCGACATCTATTTTCAGTAAAAGGGTATACGATTCCTTGGTCGAGTCTACTGATTAAAATAGGGGTGTGTTGTTGATTTTAATATACCCGTTATATTATTTTCGTCATTGTTGTTCGTCCGTCCGTCACAAGTGGCCGCAGTTCTATCCAAGGTGAAATGAGCGAAAACACTTAACTTTGACAGTGGATGTTATTGAGTTTTTGTTCATGTCGAGCGCTAGCTAACGTACGATCTCAATGGTTTGTTTAAAACATGCTGAACATGAGACCGACGGCCAAAACCAGTCAGCTCCGGCTACGACATTTTATTTTTCAGCTAAAGGGTATACGATTCATTGTGTGGTGTCACTGGTTATTGTTTTTGGGTGTTATATTATTTTCGTCACTGGTGTTCGTCCGTCCGTCCGTCCGTCCGTCCGTCCTTCCTTCCAACTGTCACAAACCTTGTGAATGCAACTACTTTTTTACTCATCACGCAAACATGTCTATATAGTTTTGACCCCCTTCAACCCCACTTTTATATAGCGAAACTGGGGTACAGGGGTTAATCGTTATGTTCTTATATAGATTGTGGGTACCCGATACAACCGCCTCGCCGAGGTTGTGATAACGATTACCCACAATATATGTTTTGAGCAGAAATATGAAAATTATCAGGATTTTTATCTGAAAAAAAAATCCATTTTTGGTAGTAAAATTTTACCGATGTATTTCAATAGGCGTGTTTTCGTAATGTCTTAGTCTATGGTGACCGAACATGGGACTGTAAAACTAGCACGAACTGCAAAGACCCGGGACTTGTAGACCGGACAAAAACCTGCACGCACATATTTCAAACGCCTGGGTGAGTCGATAAAGTTAGCCGTGTAGTGAGAAAGATTCTGACTGATCAGTGTTTGTAAAGGTCAGACCCAGTACCTAGCGCCGGCCAAAGTCTACACGCTCCTTTTGAAACGCCTCGGTGAGGTGATAAAGATAGCGGTGTAGCGAGAAAAGTTCTGACCCATCAGTCTATGAAAACCTCATCAGGTACTCGGATAAGGAACTGAACTGTTTACGCAAATAACAAAAATTATGTATGTTTTGTTTGTTGGTTTGATTTGAGGGTTAACGTCCCCGTCAACATTGTATAGGTAATTATGGAGACGTTGCTTCCAATTTTGTGGGACTCTTGACCGACATTGAGATGAAATGACATCTCAAGCCCTGGCGCCCAAAGAAAGCATTAGGGTTTATAATCATGGACGGTCCTACTCGCACAGCTTTGCCTGGGCAGGCTTAGATCCTCTAAGCGGTTTACCAGTACCCGTGTGCGGTCGGATACAGCTCTGCGTGGAAGCATCATGCAGCCCATTTATTTCTTAAGCCCCGATGTGCGGGGGTCAAGAGGTTGTGGTGTATATTGATATCTAGAGCTTTGGGAACAATTCGCTATGTGCTCAAGTGCGATTTCGATTTGGTCATTATAAACAAGCAAGTACTCGTGTGCGGTCGGTTTCAGCTCTGCGTAGCCCATCTTTTTCTTCAAGCCCCGATGCGCGGGGCGTAATAATGTATGCTAAAGTCATGACTGATCATTCTTGTGAACGTTACTTTAACCCATCAGACCCAGTGCTTGCACGACCTGCAAAAACTCAAGATTAACCTGCAAATCCTGCCTAACCAGCGTAGATCAGCTTTTCCGTATGCGCAGTTTGGTTAGCATTTCCGTTTTGTAGGCATCTGGTCATGATCTACACGGTTTCAAAAAAAAAAAAAAAAACACGCACACACAAAAACAGGAGTTATTACAAGTTATGCTATATATATAGTTGTCATGATTGTTATTATAAATAATGGAATCGCCTCGTTAAACAGGAAGTAAAGTTCGAGCGAGCGCCAGCCAAATACAGTAAGATTCGCATGACCGGTAAAGACTCAGATTGGAGCCTGACTAGAGTTGATCAGCCTGCACAACCGCGAAGTCTGGTCAGAGACAATCATCGGTGCTGATCAGATGGCTTCTTCAGTCTTTTGTTTGAATTTGGGTTTAATGTCCCCAATAACACTATTTAGCTCATTTTGGGGACGTTGCTTCAAAATTTGTGGGACTTTTACCAGACACTGGACGCTAATTTAAGCTGTTGTTCAAAATGACTTTGTTTGTTTGAATTGAGGTTAACGTCCCCGTCAACACAGTGTATGTCTTTTTGGAGAGTTTGCTTCCAATTTAGTTTGACTTTTACCCGACATTGAGATGAAATAACTTCTCAAGCCCTGTCACCAAGTCAAACCAAAAGGGTTTTTAAGCATGGACAGCCCGACTCGCACGGCGTTTCCTGAGCAGGCTTAGATCCTATAAGTGGATTACCAGTAATAGGATGCGGCCGGTTTCATCTTTGCGTGGAAGCATCATGCAGCCCATGTATTTCTTCAAGCCCCAATGGGCGGGGGCATGTTGTTCAAAATGACTTGTAGGTTTAAATGTTTTTAGGATTTTTATTAAAGTGTAACCAGTAAACTTGACTTTTCTTTTCTGATATTCGAATCATTTGCTTTCAATAATGGGAATGTGTGGCGGCGGTAAAACGTCTCCCTGCCCTACATAATAGTGTAGATTATATTTATACCCCCGGCATACGAAGTATGCAATGGGGGTATATAGTTTTTGTCTTTTCCGTCTGTCTGTCTGTCTGTCCGTAAACAATTATTTTGTGTCAAAGATATCTCAGGAACTGCTTCACATAGAAACTTGAAATTTTGCACACATGATCAGTATGACTACTTGTATTGTGGAAAAAATAAGGGCCAATGGGTCAGGCCTTTTAGAGTTATTTCCCTTTGTAGTTCTTGCTGTTTAATAGTGTATATTTTTATTTTGTGTCAAGATTTCTCAATAACTACTGTACATAGAAACTTGAAATTTTGCAAACATGATCAGTATGACTAGTTGTATTGTGGGAAAGAAAATAAGGGCCAAGGGGTCAGGCCTTTTAGAGTTATTTCCCTTTGTAGTTCTTGTTTCAGCTGAGGTGATGGAAACAATTATTTTGTGTCAAAGATATCTCAGGAACTGCTTCACATAGAAACTTGAAATTTTGCACACATGATCAGTATGACTACTTGTATTGTGGGAAAGAAAATAAGGGCCAAGGGGTCAGGCCTTTTAGAGTTATTTCCCTTTGTATTTCTTGCTGTTTAATGGTGTATTTTTTATTTTGTGTCAAAGATTTCTCAATAACTACTGTACATAGAAACTTGAAATTTTGCAAACATGATCAGTATGACTACTTGTATTGTGGGAAAGAAAATAAGGGCCAAGGGGTCAGGCCTTTTAGAGTTATTTCCCTTTGTAGTTCTTGTTTCAGCTGAGGTGATGGCACTGGCCGGGGGTATACATGCCCCACTGGGCACTTTTGTCTAGTTTCTTGTCCTTTTGGATCATTGAATCCATTGTGGAATTTTGAAAATATCTGAGGGTCACTGATGAGGCCTAATTGGCCGAAACTAGCTAGTCTGGCCCAGCAAACATGTACACTCCATATATTTCAGTTCTGTGGTGTATTCTTGCTTCCAAAGGATAACCCTTTTATAGAACGTTATTAGCATGGACGGTCCGCCTCGCACCGAGGTTCCTGGACAGGCTTAGATCCTCTAAGTGGTTTACCAGTACTAGTGTGCGGGCCGGATTCAGCTCTGTGTGGAAGCATCATGCAACCCATATATTTCTTCAAGCCCCCATGGGCGGGGGCCTCGCATCCGTGCGACATAGTTTATTTTTTTCACGTTTCCAAAACGGCTACTTTTCTGATGAAAATCCCTGATTTTCTTCTTATTTATACGGCAAACATATGTTGTGGGTGCTCGTTTGAACTGCCTCTAACTTGTAGCCACAATCTATGTCTGAGAACAAATATGAGAAAAATGATTTATACCCCCGTAAACCCCATTTTCTCTATATAATGTGGGGCTTAGGAGGAGTTCATTTCACGGACTTGTTAACGTGGTGTGTCAATCAATGGCATCGTGCGTCATAAAGAACTTTTTATTGTTGTAGAACATGAACTTGAGTCATATGTCATAGGTCAACATACTTTGTGTGAGCAGATAAAAGTCAGTATTCTAAAACTGAACTTTACACAGGTATGTATGATGAACGACCCTGGTTCGATGCAGTCCGTTCCCGTGCTCTTTCGGCGTTAAATGTCATACACTGCTGTATTCAGTCAAATGCCCACAATGGGCACGTGCTTCAGGATCGGCTGTGGGTATGTGTGCGTGAGCCCATGCATCCGTCATATACTCTTTTTGATACATAATAACATATGTAAGTGACGATATGCCTTTTGAATCGTATATGCGAGGGTTTTAAAAATTTGTTGATATCCAAGCGGGGTTTGTGTTTATTATATGAATTCTTCTTTTCTCCTCAAGATCATACCTCTTTCCTGCATATAGTAAGTACAGTAAATAAGATACATATATCTCAATATCAATACGTATGGAGCGAGCACACTACAGCAGGCCAACGTCGGTCCGACAGTAATGCGACAATGTTACCACGTCATGTCATTGTAGACCCAACGTTGGGCTGAAAATTTTGTATATGCATGTGTGCAAAAAAAAACAAAAAAAAACTTGCATCCCGGGTCATGCTGCTAAACTTCATCGGGATTATGACCAAAGGTATAACTCTCTAAAATTATTTGTGTTTTTGCGATAATTACTTTCTGCCCCATTTAATAAAATAAATGTACAATTTGCGCAAAAAAAAAAAAAAAAAAACTGGTTCAATACAGGTATTTCTCGCAAAACGAAAGATAGATAATCCTCTTCGCGTTTACCGTTAATCTTTTCCACGCTCGCAATCACGCTCGCGTTGCGCGAGCTCACGTTCGTTCTCCACGCTCCACGCAAAACCCGCGCTAGTTCCACGATTACTCCACGGAAAACCCACGCTAAAAAGTCACGTGACATTCGAAATTCATCACGCACGATCGTGAGGGATAATAAGATTTCTAAGACTGTACTGTATATAGGCCTATATAAAACCAAAGGCCCCCGGGGCGGGGGCATTTTTGGCCCCAGGGCTATAATTTGAACAATCTTGGTAGAGGTCCACTAGATGAAGCTTCAAACCAAATATCAAAGACCTGGGCCTTGTGGTTTCAGAGAAGAAGATTTTCAAAGGTTTTCCCTTTATAAGCCTATGTAAAACAAAAGGCCCCCGGGGCGGGGGCATTTTTGGCCCTAGGGCTATAATTTGAACAATCTTGGTAGAGGTCCACCAGATGAAGCTTCATACCAAATATCAAACAAGAGGGCCATGATGGCCCTGGATCGCTCACCTGATCCATTGTGTAACAAGTGGGCCCCAGAGAGGGCCATTATTGGCCCCAGGGCTTTAATGTGCATAATGTTGAGGGAGGTCTTAAAGTTGAAGTTTCATACCAAACATCAACAAAGGCTATAATTTGAACAATCTTGGCAAAGGTCCACTAGATGAAGCTACACATCAAATATCAAAGACCTGGGCCTAGCGGTTTCAGAGAAGAAGATTTTTAAAGATTCTGCCTATATAAGCCTATGTAAAACCAAAGGGCCCCGGGACGGGGGCATTTTTTGCCCCAGCACTATAATTTGAACAATCTTGGTAGGGGTCCACTAGATGAAGCTTCTTACCAAATATCAAAGTCCTGGGCCTTGTGGTTTCAGAGAAGAAGATTTTTAAAGATTTTCCCTATATAAGCCTATGTAAAACCAAAGAGCCCCGGGGCAAGGGCATTTTTGGCCCCAGCACTATAATTTGAACAATCTTGGTAGGGGTCCACTAGATGAAGCTTCATACCAAATATCAAAGACCTGGGCCTTGTGGTTTCAGAGAAGAAGATTTTTAAAGATTTTCCCTATATAAGCCAATGTAAAACCAAAGGGCCCCGTGGCGGGGGCATTATTTGTCCCAGCACTATAATTTGAACAATCTTGGTAGGGGTCCACTAGATGAAGCTTCATACCAAATATCAAAGTCATGGGCCTTGTGGTTTCAGAGAAGAAGATTTTTAAAGATTTTCCCTATATAAGCCTATGTAAAACCAAAGGGGCCCGTGGCGGGGGCATTTTTGTCCCAGCACTATAATTTGAACAATCTTGGTAGGGGTCCACTAGATGAAGCTTCATACCAAATATAAAAGACCTGGGCCTTGTGGTTTCAGAGAAGAAGATTTTTAAAGATTTTCCCTATATTAGCCTATGTAAAACCAAAGGGCCCCGTGGCGGGGGCATTTTTTGTCCCAGCACTATAATTTGAACAATCTTGGTAGGGGTCCACTAGATGAAGCTTCATACAAAATATCAAAGTCCTGGGCCTTGTGGTTTCAGAGAAGAAGATTTTTAAAGATTTTCCCTATATAAGCCTATGTAAAACCAAAGGGCCCCGGGGCGGGGGCATTTTTGGCCCCAGCACTATAATTTGAACAATCTTGGTAGGGGTCCACTAGATGAAGTTTCATACCAAATATCAAAGACCTGGGCCTTGTGGTTTCAGAGAAGAAGATTTTTAAAGATTTTCCCTATATAAGCCCATGTAAAACCAAAGGGCCCGGGGCGGGGGCATTTTTGGCCCCAGCACTATAATTTGAACAATCTTGGTAGGGATCCACTAGATGAAGCTTCATACCAAATATCAAAGACCTGGGCCTTATGGTTTCAGAGAAGAAGATTTTTAAAGATTTTCCCTATATAAGCCTATGTAAAACCAAACGGCCCCAGGGCGGGGGCATTTTTGGCCCCAGCACTATAATTTGAACAATCTTGGTAGGGGTCCACTAGATGAAGCTTCATACCAAATATCAAAGACCTGGGCCTTGTGGTTTCAGAGAAGAAGATTTTTTAAGTTTTTGGTGAAAAAAATCTATTTTTGGCTCCTGTGACCTAGATGTGCAACGGACCGGAACCATTTGAACAACTTTGAAAGGGGACCACCTAAGGATCATTCCTGTGAAGTTTGGTCAAAATCCGATCAGTGGTTTAGGAGGAGATGTCGTTTAAAGAAATTGTTTACGCACGCACGCACGGACGGACGCACGCACGCACGCACGCACGACGGACGACGGACAAAAAGTGATCCCAAAAGCTCACCTCGTCACTACGTGACGGTGAGCTAAAAACTGGGCCTTGCGGTTTCAGAGAAGAAGATTTTTAAAATTTTCAGTAAAAAAATCTATTTTTAGCTCCTGTGACCTAGATGTGCAACAGACCGAAACCATTTGAACAACTTTGAAAGGGGACCACCTAAGGATCATTCCTGTGAAGTTTTGTCAAAATCCGATCAGTGGTTTAGGAGGAGATGTTGTTTGAAGAAAAAGTTTACGGACGCACACACGGACGCACGTCCGTTCTTACAAAATGGGTTTATGTGGCTTCTTTTAGGTACAGAAGGGTTTTGTGTGGCAAAATGGGTTTGTGTGGCTAGCCTCACAAACCCATTTTTCTGTTAGTACAGAGGGGTTCAGGGGGACTAGAAAAATCAAATAAAAAAAAGACACATAAATTTATGTCCATCACCTTGGACATCCTTGGACATGGATGTCCAGGATTATGAGGCTAAACTTTGAGATTATGGGGCTGAGCCACATAAATTTAACTGGCTGTCCTGGGGCTGAATGCTGCAGTAGGAAAAAGTCCCTCTATGTGAGGAGCTAGACCCATAAGATGTATCAGTGCACTATAAAGAAAGTTCTGTTCTACCTTTAGAGGGCTAGATATCACAACCTCTGGTAGCCACATAAGTTTAGACAAAGACGGTTTCGTACAGACAGCCTTTATGTGGCTGATGTCCAAAGTTTGTGTGGCTAGCCACATTAGATGTACAGATTTGTGTGTCTTATAGCCACATAAACCGTTAGCCACATAAAAATTTTAGCCCCATAAAATATGGACAGGTGCAGCCACACAAACCAAAAATGTGGGTCCGCACGCACGCACGCACGCACGCACGCACGCACGCACGCACGGACGCATGACGGACAAAAAGTGATCCCAAAAGCTCACCTTGTCACTACGTGACAGGTGAGCTAATAAAAACAAACAACAATTGCTGAGAAGCTTCTTGACCATAAAGTAACTTTCGTTCATATGATAAACTGTCGACCCATATCTTATCTCACTGAATAAATCTTATCTCACTGAATAAATAGAGGAATTTTACTCTTTTTTTTTTAGGTGAATACCAAAAATATTTCATTGGGTGTGTTGAATACATCAGATTTTTCCCAAGTGCGAAGCACCAATGAAAATTCTGAATGTTTTCTACAAATAAGATGAAATATTTTTTGTATTCACCTCCAAAAGGACATTTTCTTTTAATTTTATACATGCAATGGCAATAAAAGGTAGTCTGGGCTGCTAGTATGAAAATAACAAGGTCATGTTATTCACAGCGTGAAATTATCATATATATTTTAACAATGTAAATATCATATATATTTTCAGAGTGTAAAAACATCATTTTTACTTGTTTCAGATATGCATTGATTTCACTGCTTAGTATAAAATAAATCAATTTAGCCACACCTATTTCTGACTATCACCCAATCAAATTACTTGATAAAACGTACTTGTTCAATTCACAAACTACATGGCGAACAGTAGAGATCCTGATCAGATGCCATCTAAAGAAGCCATCTGATCCGGATTTTCACCATTTGCAAAAGTAGAGGTTGTTGTGTTCAGCAGGTTGACCTCCTTAACCAGGATATGTTTCACCTTTGCAAACAGTGAAAATCCAAATCATCTGCTCTGGATCTTCACTGTTTCTCATTCAATTGGTGAAGTTATAGGAATACATAACAATAAATACTTTGATTGGTGGCACTAGCAGGGTGTCTAGTTTGTAAGATTTTGTGGTACCAGGACATTCACCAACTTGCCAAAAGAGGGCAAAAATTGTCTTGAAGAATTAAAATCTAGTCACTTGCCAAGGTTGGTGAGCACCAACGGCAATGAAATTAGTTTGCTGATGAAAACCATACACCACAAACTTCTTTATGACAGTATTGTTTGGGTCCAAACTAAAAACTGTGTTATTTAACAACGGTGTTATATCCAAATAAAAATACGTAGATTATATAGAAAAATGACCATTTATGGTCATTTTTCTATATAATCTATGCATTTTTGGGATCCATCTTCAAACCGAGTTATATCCGTCATCATGTTATAACAAACTGTGTTATAACGAGGCTGTGCTGTGCGTATATTTTCTTTCGAAACTGTCTTAAATGAAACAAATTATCAGTTCCAGTTAAACAGAGTTTGTAAATACTTGCGGATTTTGGATGAAGCAATTAGTATTTTGTTGAGTATACAGTACAGTCTTAGAAATCTTATTATCCCTCACGATCGTGCATGAACGAGAAAAGGATTACGCTTCGCGCACAACCCTCGCAAAACCCACGCTAGTTCCACGCTTGATCCGCGCTTATTTCACGTTTGTCCACGCTTGTATCTCGCAACCATCGCGATCCACGGAAAGCCTTCACGCTACACGCTTAGGTCCACGTTGGCCCACGCTACACTCGCGCATCAATTTTTATCGAAATACATGTACATGTATAGGTTTTTGTTCATTAAATTACAACCCATTGGAATAAAAAAAAAAAAAAAAAAAGAAATTATGAATGGTTAAGTACCGTAAATTACGACTAAATGACCCGGTGAAACAAAGCATGAAATGATTATAGTGCTTCTGTGACTATCAAGAAAGAGATAGTGTTCGGTTTCCTTAAATTGGCAATTAAATTGGCAATCAAACATACATGTAGCTATCCGTAGTATTATTTACTCTCCACTTACGTAACAAACAAGTATGCTTAAGCTGCAGATAATTACATGTATGATTGATTGGCCTGGTCAAACAAAATATCGCCCAAAGAAATTTAACACCAACTGACCCGGTGAAACAAAGCATGAAATAATTACAGAATTAGGTTTTAAATGGTCCGAGACGATGAAGAAGATCGCGATGAGGCCCAAAGAAATTAATCACTTAACTTTTTTTGGAATTTTGAAGAAATATTGTGTAACTGAACCTAATTTTTTTTCTCCGGGTACTCCGGTTTTTGGCCCTACTCTGATTAAAAATCGGCTTCATTACGAAAACACGCCTATAAAATCCAATGCCACCTTTATCGCCGAAAAAAATGAAAATTTTAAGGTGAAAACTTGTAATATTTTTCTTATTTCTGCTGAAAATATAGATTGTGGGCACTCGTTAGAACCGCCTCATCGAGACGGTTCTAACGAGGACCCACAATCTTTATTTTAGAGCAGAAATAAGAAAAATAAGGTCTTTGTGTATGTGTGTGTGTCTGCGTGTGTGACATTAAAGATGTTTTGTCTTCCGATGTTTGGTCGCGTGTTGTTTTGATGTTTCTATGTGATGTCGCATTAGATGTTGTGAAGTTTCCATGTTTTTTTATTTGCCTTTCGATCAAAATTCGGACACCCGTCTTGGACATTGGTCGACCGACCGACGGACAAACAGATGGGCACAGACAGACAAGATAGACCAGCGGACAGACATACAGATAGAGTTTAGAAAATGCAAGATTGCACCACGTAAGCACTCCTAAATTGACCCATCTTTTTTGGTAGGTGTAGTGTGGTAATATGGCTCTTTCAAGATGTTGATCGTTAATCAAAGGTGGGCGAAACTTAGCATGTTTTCACTTCCCTCTTTTGATTCCTCAGATGAGACTGCGCGAATGCACAGGCTGGTCCAGATGAGGCTGAGCGGGTGCACAGGCTGTGAGGTCTTTACTGCTCGAGAAGCCTCCGTGGTGTAGTGGTTATACTACTCGCCTTGTAAATCAGGGATCGCAGGATCGATCCCGGGCTTCTCCAGACTTTCGGATGTGTCTTTAAACCGAGGTCCCGTCTCCGTATGACCTTAGCTGTCGGTGAGACGTAAAGCTGAAAGACTCACTTTACTGCTCGTTCAGGACTTACTGCCATGCGCTGGCTCAAACTACAGTTAGCGAGGCGATTCCTTTTTTTGTAGTGTTTGTTCGTCGCTGCGATACATGTAAACGTATCTGTGACGTGACCAGCGTTATTTGCGTAAACAGTTCAGATCCCAATCTGAATGCCCGATGATTGTGCAGGCTGATCAACTCTTGTCAGGCTCCAATCTGAGTCTTTACCGGTCATGCGAATCTTATTGTATTTGGCTGGCGCTCGCTCGAACTTTGCTTCGTGTTTAACGAGGCGATTCCATTATTTATAATAACAATCATGACATTTATATATATGTAGCATAACTTGTAATAACTCCTGTTTTCGTGTGTGCGTGTATTTTTTTTTTTTTTTTTTTTTTGAAACCGTGTAAATCATGATCAGATGCCTACAAAACGGAAATGCTTTTCAAACTGCGCATACGGAAAGGCTGATCTACGCTGGTTAGGCAGGATTTGCAGGTTAATCTTGAGTCTTTGCAGGTCGTGCAAGCACTGGGTCTGATGGGTTAAAGTGACGTTTACAAGAATGATCAGCCATGACTTTAGCATACATAATTACGCCCCGCCCATCGGGGCTTGAAGAAATAGATTGGCTACGCAGAGCTGAAACCGACCGCAAACGAGTACTTGCTTGTTTATAATGGCCAAATCGAAATCGTTCTTGAGCACATAGCAAATTGTTCCCAAAGCTCTAGATATCTATATACACCACAACCTCTTGGCCCCCGCCCATCGGGGCTAAAGAAATAAATGGGCTGCATGATGCTTCCACGCAGAGCTGTATCCGACTGCACACGGAAACTGGTAAACCACTTAGAGGATCTAAGCCTGCCCAGGCAAAGCGGTGCGAGAAGGACCGGCCATGATTATAAACCCTAATGGTTTCATTGGGCGCCAGGGCTTGAGATGTCATTTCATCTCAATGTCGGATAAGAGTCCCACAAAATTGGATGCAACGTCTCATAAATGACCTATACAGTGTTGACGGGGACGTTAACCCTCAAATCAAACAAACAAACAAAACATACATAATTTTTGTTATTTGCGTAAACAGTTCAGTTCCTTATCCGAGTATCAGACGAGGTTTTTCTGATCTTTGTTTTACTTCTACTTCGTCGACTGATCAGTCAGAACTTTCTCGCTACACAGCTATCTTTATCACCTCACCGAGGCGTTTTGCAAAAAGTTCAGCCTTTTTCCTAAGTTTTACCGTCCAAGTTCGGTCACCATAGGCTAAGACATTACGAAAACACGCCTATTGAAATACATCGGTAAAATTTTACCACCCAAAACGGAATTTTTCAGATAAAAATCCTGATAATTTTCATATTTCTGCTCAAAACATAGAGTGTGGGTACTCGTTAGCACAACCTCGGCGAGGCGGTTGTAACGGGTACCCACTATCTAATGCATCTATATAAGAACATAAAGATTAACCCCTGTAAACCCCAGCTTCGCTATATAAAAGTGGGATTGAAGGGGGTCATAACTATATAGGCATGCATTTTTGCGTGATGAATAAAAAAGCAGTTGCATTCACAAGGTTTGTGACAGTTTGAAGGACGGACGAACGGACGGACGAACACCAGTGACGAAAATAATATACCCCCAAAAAACAATAACCAGTGACACCACCCAATGAATCGTATACCCTTTAGCTGAAAAATAAAATGTCGTAGCCGGAGCCGACTGGTTTTGGCCGTCGGTCTCATGTTCAGCATGTTTTAAAACAAACCATTGAGATCGTACATTAGCTAGCGCTCGACATGAACAAAGACCCAGAATAACATGCACTGTCAAAAGTAAGTGTTTTCGCTAATTTCACCATAGATAGAAATGCGGCCACTTGTGACGGACGGACGAACAACAATGACGAAAATAATATACCCATGTTTTTTTCTTCAAAAAAACAACAACAAAAAAAACCCGGGTATATTAAAATCAACAGCATACCCCTATTTTAATCAGTAGACTCGACCAATGAATCGTATACCTTTTTTACTGAAAATAAATGTCGCTACCGGCCTCATGTTCAGCATATTTTAAAACAAACCACTGAGATCGTACATAAGTTAGCGCTCGACATAAAACCCGTGCTACTACAAAGACCCAGACGGCCCCCGCCCATCGGGGCTTGAAGAAATATATGGACTGCATGATGCTTCCACACAGCTGAAACCGACCCGCACACGAGTACTGGTAAACCGCTCATGCAAAGCGGTGCGAGCCCGCCCGTCCATGCATATAAACCCTATTGGTTTCATTGGGCAACAGGGCTTGAGATGTCATTTCATCTCATTGTCGGGTAAAAGACAAAGTCCCACAAAATTGGAAGCGACGTCGCCAAAATGACCTTTACATTGTTCAAGGAGACGTTAAACCCATATCAAACTAACAAACAAAACAAAGACCCAAAATAACATGCACTGTCAAAGGTAAGTGTATCATTTCACCATGGGTAGAACTGCGGCCACTTGTGATGGCTGAATATTGACCAGACTGCATGGATGCGCACGCCAACCTGGAAAACCTTCCACGAAAGGTGGGTGCGTGTGTTATTTCAGCGACTTCCAGTGTATTCATAGGCGAAAGGCTCATAGACATATTACGCATGTGCGTAAAGTAAAAAAATACTTGCCTTTCGGGAGCAAATTCTTTCCGTCAAGAGTAGCATCCCATCTCGGAAAAGGTTTTTATTATTACACAGCACCACAGAAGTTTTAGGTAGATTGACAATCGACCAAAATTTACGAATTGCAGACGCTCTAAATGATTGTCACTAATTTGTATGAAATCCAGGTTTGAGACGCCAAGTTCTGCAACGGAAGGTCAGGTGGTTTTTCTCCGTGTACTCCGGTTTTCGCCCACCTATGATTAACGATCGGCTCGATATGAGTGAAATAATCTTGAAAGGGCCGTAAAACCCAAACCAAAAAAAAAAAAAAAAAATGAAATCCAGGTAACGGTTTATTAAAGCCGCGCTGTTCGTATCAGTGAGGCCAGAGTAGTGTGTAAAGGTTTACCTGTAGAATCGATCTGGTCTGGAAATGGCAAACAGGGTAGATCCCGGTCAGACGCCAAATAAAGGGCCTCTGATTAGAGTCTGAATTGTTTACAGTTAAGGCATTTAAGGGATTAACGAACAAATGTCTGAGCTCCCATCCAGGGCCATTTTCCCAGCCTTCACTCAGACAATCATTAATGCCTCGATTAAACCATCTTATTGTAATGCTGTTTTCATTATTTCTCCATTTGTTTGAATTGGAGTTTAACGGCCCAGTCAACACTATTTTAGGTCATTTTTGAGCCGGTCAGTTGACCTATCCACACTTTCCTGGACAGGCTTATACGTGTAAGCGGTTAACCAGTACAGTACACATTATTTCGCCAGAAACTGACAGCTGCCCTTCTTGAATCAGCGGAAGGGAGAGAATGACCGTAGAAAAGATTTCATGATCAATCTCCACGAAAGAATGTTGCCGACCCCGGCAGGAATCGAACCCGCGTCCTCCTGATCACCAGTCAGATGCGCATCCGACTGAGCTACCGAGGCCGGTGTCATTATTTCTCCATTAACCCATTTCAGACTGGAAACCCCTAAACGGGTACCCTGGCAAACAGTGCAGGCCCAGATCAGACGCCACAGAACGCGGCGTCTGATCAGGGCCTACACTGTTTGCAAAAAGTTCAGCCTTTTTCCTAATAAATTTTGAAGAAAACACAACCTGACATCCCTAAACTTTTAAATGGACTCCTGCCATATATAAGCTGGAAGATTCCATTTGGTACAAGTCTTTAAACCGAGGTCCCGTCTCCGTATGACCTTAGATGTTGGTGGGACGTAAAACAAAAACTCACTCACTCCATTTGGTACAAAAAGGGTTAAACATCCCTCGCTTCTCGTGAACAACCAGTGTGACAGATTGGTTTTTTCCATGCGCTGTCTCCGACTGAGCACATGATTCCCACGGTCATGTAAGCACGTGCAGTTTTACCACACTACGTCATAATAGTGAGCACGCGCACAGTTATTGCGTGTGAAAAGGCACTTACAAGAACATAATCGCTCGTTTGAGAATTGATCTGTGCTGTCTGATCAGAGCATTTGCTGTTCCTGTGAAAATTCTGATCTCTGGGCTATTCAAAGAGCAACAAGTGAAGACTTTGACCAAAGTGGATGCATAGACTGGGGAACAGGTAATTCGATAAGACGTGTAACCATTGAAGACTCAGATCAGCCTGCGCATCCGTGCAGTCTGATCAGAGCCTTTGCTGTTCGAATAAGCCTACTATGTGGACTATTCAAAGAGCAACAAGCGAAGACTGGACATGTTGTCTAAATGCGCATGCTGATCTGATACTTCTGTAATAGAAAAAAGTCTTTGTCGTGCGCCGGCTCATGTACAAGGAAAATGTATAAGAATGCGGTCTACATATGTGTCTGTTTTAGTTTTTCGTCCCACCAACAGCTAGCTAATGTCATACAGAGCCGGGTCCTCGGTTAAAAGACTCATCCGAAAGTCAGGAGAGGCCCGGGATTGATCCGACAATCCCTGGTTTATGAGGCGAGTAACGTGACAACTATACACCGGCTATTATAATTTATTCCTCAATGACAGATTTCATGTTAAGGAGTCCGTTAACTGACTACAGATAAAGGTATGTAATGTGTGTGTGTGTGTGTGTGTGTGTGTGTGTGTGTGTGTGTGTGTGTGTGTGTGTGTGTGAATTCGGGTTTAACGTCGCTTTCAACAATTTTTCAGTCATATCACGACGGTGTCTGGTTGCGACAGGGAGCTCAATGCTCACGTTTATAGTGCTGCCTCACTGCAGTATCATGTCCCAGACACATTACATGATACCACACCCAGTAACATTATCCTGACACTGGATCGACCAGTCCTAGCTCTACCCCGTAAATCTGAGTGCCAAACGAGGAGCAGCTAGTACCATTTTTTAACGACTTTGGTATGTCGCGGCCCGGGATCGAACCCGAGACCTCCCGTTCCCCGGAGCGGACACTCTACCAACTGAGCTATCGGGGCCGGTAAAGGTATGTAATAGTGGCAAATCATTATTATTTTAAATTTATTTACACCTATTTCATGCGGCGTCTGATCTGGGTCTTCAAACCGGACAACAGGATTCCAGTCCAGATTCTGGAGATAATCAACACATTTGCGCAACACTCTGACCTCACAGCGATTAGAATAGCGCGGCTATCAATACCAGGATTTGTGACATCAACAATTTTTAATCCCCCGCCGCGAAGCGGAGCGGGGATTATAGGAATGTCTTTCCTCTATCCGTCCTTCGCGGCGGGGATTATAGGAATGTCCGTCCGTCTGTCTGTCCGTAACACTTCCTTGTCCGCCCCATATCTCCTTGACCCTTTGATAGATTTTCATTAAACTTTGGTCAAGTGTTAGTCTCAGTGAGCTGATGTTCAGAACCCATAAATGAACCATGCCGACTCAAGGTCAAGGTCACAGTTGAAGGGCACGAGTTTGAAACTTGATATTTTTTGTCCGTTCTATATCTCCTTTACCCTTGGAAGGATTTTCATTAAACTTTGGTCAAATATTCTTTTGAGTGAGCTCATGTGCAAAACACATAAATGAACCATGCCGACTGAAGGTCAAAGTCATAGCTGAAGGTCAAAGGTTTGAAACTTTGATTTTTGTGTCCGTTCCATATCTCTTTTATCCCATACAAGGATTCTTATTAAACTTTGGTCAATTATCCCCCTCAGTGAGCTTATGTGCAAAACCCATAAATAAACCATGCCGACTCCAGGTCAAGGTCACATTTGAAGGTCACGAGTTTAAAACTTTGAATTTTGTGTCCGTTCCATATCTCCTATACCCCTCAAAGGATTTTCATTACTTTGATCAATCATCCCCCTCAGTGAGCTCATGTGCAGAGTTCATAAATGAATCTTGCTGACACCAGGTCAAGGTCACATATAAAGGTTACTAGTTACTACGCCGTATGGCTTTCCGGTCATACATTTTTTATGGCTAGGTTGCTCTCCTGGAATGTTCAAAACCAACAAACAATATTTCTTCTATAATCAATTTATTCTAGTACAGCATGCCCATTGCCAGCCTCGGTATCCCATTCAGATGCGCGTCTGACTTGGGATCAGGAGAACGCGGGTCCGATACCTGCCGGGGTCGGCAACATTCTGTTGTGGAAATTGATCATGAAATTTGTTCTGGCCTTTCGCTCCCTTCCGCTGTAATCAAGAAGGGCAGTTGTCATTCTCTGGCGAAAGAATACGCACTGTGCTGGTTAACCGTTACCGTAAAAGACTGCCCAGGAATAGTGCTGATTGGTAAACTGATCAGTTAAAAAATGACGCCCATAACGGCAATGGAAATGGAGTGTTTTATTATCAGCCGCAGTTGTAGAACGTCAATCCTTGTTTATTAATGTTGCAAAAGCATGCTTTTTTTTAACATTAGAGATGTCACTCAAAATGCTGATCAGCTGATAAGGATTGTGTTCTATCATTAAATCCCAAACACAACAAACGTCGACTGCTTTGTCATCTGCTGGTTACCATAAAAGTAATTTTGGCAAACAGTGTGGACCCTGATCAGAAAAGGTGCAGTCTCATGTGGGCCCACACTGTTTGCCTGTGTGCAAAAGGACGTTTGCAAAATAATCAGCAGACGACATATACGTTATTTCGTGATGCTGATCGGATGGCTTCTTCAGTCTTTTGTTTGAATTTGGGTTTAATGTCCCCATTAACACTATTTAGCTCATTTTTTTGGGTCTTTTACCAGACACTGGACGCTCATTTAAGCTGTTGTTCAAAATGACTGTTTGTTTGAATTGAGGTTAACGTCCCCGTCAACACAGTGTATGTCTTTTTGGAGAGTTTGCTTCCAATTAAGTTTGACTTTTACCCGACATTGAGATGAAATGACTTCTCAAGCCCTACCACCAAGTCAAACCAAAAGGGTTTTTAAGCATGGACGGCCCGACTCGCACGGCGTTTCCTGAACAGGCTTAGATCCTATAAGTGAATTACCAGTACTAGTATGCGGTCGGTTTCATCTCTGTGTGGAAGCATCATGCAGCCCATGTATTTCTTCAAGCCCCAATGGGCGGGGGCTGTTGTTCAAAATGACTTGTAGTTTTAAATGTTTTAAGGATTTTTATTAAAGATAACCAATAAACTTGACTTTTCTTTTCTTATATTAGAATCATTTGCTTTCAACCCATAAAAGCCGAATGGATTCTTCTACTCGTGCAATTTGGGTTAGTCCAATGGATAAACTAAGCTTGTTTTGGCTTTATTATTTTACCATAAAATTAATGTAGCAAACAGTGCAGAACCAGTTAAGATGCCGCATAATGCTGGATCTGCACCGCTTTCTGGGACGCAAGGCTTAAACAGTGTACATGTATATTGGTTAATCCTAATAATGGACGCATTTGAGAGGTTAGAGCAGAGGTTTCCTTAAAGAAATTAATCAAGACTCGGTTCTTGGTCTGTATCGCATCCGTGCGACAAAGTATATTTTACGTATCCAAAACGGCTACTTTTCTGATGAAAATCCCTGATTTTCATTTATTTGTACGGCAAACATATGTTGTGGGTGTTCGTTAGAACTGCCTCTAACGAGTAGCCACAATCTATGTCTGAGAACAAATATGAGAAAAATAATTTATACCCCCGTAAACCCCATTTTCTCTATATAATGTGGGGTTTAGGAGGTGTTCATTTCACGGACTTGTTAACAAGATGTGTCAATCAATGGCGTCGTGCGTCATAAAGAACTTTTTATTGTTGTAGAACATGAATTTGAGTCGTAAGTCATAGGGCAACATACTTTGTGTGAGCTGATAAAAGTCAGTATTCTAAAACTGAACTTTACACAGGTATGTATGATGAACGACCCCGGTTCGATGCAGTCCGTTCCCGTGCTCTTTCGGCCTTAAATGTCAGCCACTGCTGTATTCAGTCTAATGCCCACAATGGGCACGTGCTTCAGGATCGGCTGTGGGTATGTGCGTGAGCCCATGCATCCGTTAGATACTCTTTTTGATACATAATAACATATATAAGTGACAATATGCCTTTTGAATCGTATATGCGAGGGTTTTAAAAATTCGTTAATATCCATGCGGGGTTTGTGTTTATTGTATGAATTCTTCATGAAGAATTTTTTTCTCCTCAATATCATACCTCTTTCCTGCAAATAGTAAGTACAGTAAGTAAGTTACATATATCTCAATAACAATACGTATGGTCATTCCGAGCGAGCACACTACAGCAGGCCAACGTCGGTCCGACAGTGATGCGACAATGTTAACACGTCATGTCATTGTAGACCCAACGTTGGGCTGCAAATTTTGTATATGCATGTGTGCAAAAAAAAAAAAAAAAACAACAAAAAAAAAAAAAACATGCATCCCGGGTCATGCTGATAAACTTCATCGGGATTATGACCAAAGGTATAACTCTCTAAAGTTATTAGTGTTTTTGCGATAATTACTTTCTGTCCCATTTAATAAAATAAATGTACAATTTGCGGCAAAAAAACAGGTTCAATACAGGTATTTCTCGCAAAACGAAAGATAGATAATCCTCTTTGCGTTTACCGTTAATCTTTTCCACGCTCGCGATCACGCTCGCGTTGCGCGAGCTCACGTTGGTTCTCCACGCTCCACGCAAAACCCGCGCTAGTTCCACGATTACTCCACGGAAAACCCACGCTAAAAAGTCACGTGACATTCGAAATTCATCACGCACGATCGTGAGGGATAATAAGATTTCTAAGACTGTACTGTATATTCAGTTTGGAAAGTAAATTTTAAATCCACTTGCCAAGTTTGGTGAGTATGTATGTATTTTCCCCAGCATTTTCCCTTAAGAATCTCTGATTTTGCTTACCTTTCCATATTGTTTTTCATTGTAAGTACACCGTTTACAGTTAGAACTGGTAGAACCTTTTCTGTGAAAAAAGGAAGAATAGAGTTTGTCAACAGGCCCCAAGTTTACAGACTTTTTCATGCTCAACTCACTTGAGCATGAAATTGTCCTGCTCATTAATTTTAAAATGCCAACAATAGTTGGCATTTTAAAATTTATGAGCAGGAAAAACAAAATTCTCTGTTAATACGGTCAGGAAAATCGCATCATTAGTTTCTATTTCAATTTTTATGAGCATTATAAATTTCATACATCACTGGGTTGAGCATAACCTCAACCCAAGGAACTTGGAACAGCTTCCTCAGTATGTATTTGAAGAAAGTTACACATACAGTGTATTCAAGTTTAAAAAAAAAATCAGAAGAAATAATCCAAAACTCTTTCTCATACAGCAGTGTTAGAAATTAACTCTTTTGGATTGATTGCTTGTCAATTAACTCATAGTTACGGAGCACATAAGCTCTTCAGTGCTAAAGTTCAAATAATACAGGCAACAAATATTTATAGAAAATAGCCATGTAATTCTTGTTGTTACTTCGTAACAGGAAGCTTATTGTACGAGGGTTGGCTGAAAAGTTCTGAGCCTGACCAAGATCCAATGGTTTGTCCATGCTGAAAGTGCCTTATTTTTCAACATAGTCTCCCTTCCTGTCCACACACTTCCTCCAGCGATGCTGGAGTCCTTGGATCTCAGTGGTATAGAAGGTCTCATCTTGGTCCCTAAAAAACTCCTCCACAGCAGCTATCACCTCCTCGTCTGACCGATAATGCTGCCCAGCCAAGTGATTTTTTCATGTTTGGAAACAGGAAATAATCTGATGGAGCTAGATCAGGTGAATACGGAGGGTGATCGACAAGTGTGAAGCCACATTCATGCACAGCAGCCATTGCGACAACTGATTTATGAGCAGGCGCATTGTTCTGATGGAACAAGAACCCTTTTCTCAATTTTCCGGGTTGTTTAGCCTTAATTGCTTTTCCCAATTGTTTTAGCAGATCTGCATAATACTCCCCATTAATTGTTCTGCCCTTCTGAAGGTAATCTATGAATATTATACCCTTGGCATCCCAGAACACTTATGCCGTCACCTTCCCTGCAGAGGAGATGCCCTTTGCCTTCTTTCGAGGGGGTGAGCCAGGGTGCTTCCATTGCATGGATTGTCTTTTGGTCTCTGGCTCGAAGTGATGAACCCAACACTCATCCTGAGTGACAAAACGGTCAAGAAAACCATCTTGGTCTGCTTCAAAAATAGCCAAGTTGGCTTGTGACAGGTTCAGTCTGGTCAACTTTTGGTCAGGCTTCAAAAGCTGTGGCACCCATCTGGCGGAAACCTTCGACATTCCTAATTCACTGTGTAGAATGTTCTCTACTCGTTCACGGGAGATGCCAACAGTGTTAGCTAATTGATTCACAGTTAAACGCCTGTCATCCATCACGGCCCTGTGCACTTGGCTAATGGTTTCCTCAGTTGTTGCCGTTGTGGGTCGTCCACACTGATTATCTTATTCAAGGCTGTCTTTGCCCATCTTAAAATTTGCTGCCCATCTTTTCACAGTTGCATACTAAGGAGCATCATCCCCTAATGTAGCAACCATATCGGCATGAATGTCCTTAGGAGCTAACCCCTTTTTATGGAGGTACTTGATGACACCAAGATGCCAGATTTTGTCCATTTTCTCAAAAACATGCTAGTATCAATTTTCAAAGTCTAGAATTTCTACGTTATTGCAGGTAAACATGAACTCATTTGAGTCAAATCAAGTAATAAAGGTTTGGATTTAATGAATACAAAATTTCATGGCTGTTCGATGCCTGCTTCTTGGTCAGGCTCAGAACTTTTCAGCCTACCCTCGTAAAACACTGACTTAGAGCATGTGCTAGGAGTAAAGGGGGGTGGGGTTTGCAAGTACATGTACATTGTACTGTGAAACTTCAAATACTCGAATATGGAAACTTTGTTTACTATGGCTGTTTCAAACTCATTCTGAAGTCCCTAAGGCCATCCTTAAAAAAAAATTGTTTGCTGTGCTCCTACCCATCATATGTGAGGTGGGTAGGAAGGTAGGTCTCTTCTTTTTTTTTTTAGATCTGAAAAGATATTTGACCCTTAAAGCACCATACAACAACCGGAAACATCATTTCAAATACTTATTTTCTGATTTTTCAGAGAAAATCAGGCTTGAAATTTCATGTGAATGGTCTGCTAGGCAGACCATTCAAATGAAATGTCAAGCCTGATTTTCTCTGAAACTAGCAGACTATTCAAATGAAATGTCAAGCCTGATTTTCTCTGAAAAAAAATAAATTAATAAAACAGCAAAAAAAATAAATAAATAAATAAATAAATAAAAAAAAAAGAATGTCATCTTCTTGAAATTTGGCTTAGTATGTTTAGTGTTTCCCGCAGACTGAAATTAGGGCAGGGTGCTACTCTAAAAAAGGGCATTTTTGCAACGCGGCACTGCATATAAAAATCATTAGTTTCTACTTCAATTTTTATGAGCATTATAAATTTCATACATCACTGGGTTGAGCATAACCTCAACCCAAGGAACTTGGAACAGCTTCCTCACTATGTATTTGAAGAAAGTTACACATACAGTGTATTCAAGTTTAAAAAAAAAATTCAGAAGAAATAATCCAAAACTCTTTCTCATACAGCAATGTTAGAAATTAACTCTATTGGATTGATTGCATGTCAATCAACTCATAGTTACTGAGCACATAAGCTCTTCAGTGCTAAAGTTCACAGTTGCATACAATGTACAAAGGAGCATCATCCCCTAATGTAGCAACCATATTGGCATGAATGTCCTTAGGAGCTAACCCCTTTTTATGGAGGTACTTGATGACACCAAGATGCCAGATTTTGTCCATTTTCTCAAAAACATGCTAGTATCAATTTTCAAAGTCTAGAATTTCTACGTTATTGCAGGTAAACATGAACTCATTTGAGTCAAATCAAGTAATAAAGGTTTGGATTTAATGAATACAAAATTTCATGGCTGTTCGATGCCTGCTTCTTGGTCAGGCTCAGAACTTTTCAGCCTACCCTCGTAAAACACTGACTTAGAGCATGTGCTAGGAGTAAAGGGGGGTGGGGTTTGCAAGTACATGTACATTGTACTGTGAAACTTCAAATACTCGAATATGGAAACTTTGTTTACTATGGCTGTTTCAAACTCATTCTGAAGTCCCTAAGGCCATCCTTAAAAAAAAATTGTTTGCTGTGCTCCTACCCATCATATGTGAGGTGGGTAGGAAGGTAGGTCTCTTCTTTTTTTTTTTAGATCTGAAAAGATATTTGACCCTTAAAGCACCATACAACAACCGGAAACATCATTTCAAATACTTATTTTCTGATTTTTCAGAGAAAATCAGGCTTGAAATTTCATTTGAATGGTCTGCTAGGCAGACCATTCAAATGAAATGTCAAGCCTGATTTTCTCTGAAACTAGCAGACTATTCAAATGAAATGTCAAGCCTGATTTTCTCTGAAAAAAAATAAATTAATAAAACAGCAAAAAAAAAAAAAAAATAAATAAAAAAATAAAAAAAAAAGAATGTCATCTTCTTGAAATTTGGCTTAGTATGTTTAGTGTTTCCCGCAGACTGAAATTAGGGCAGGGTGCTACTCTAAAAAAGGGCATTTTTGCAACGCGGCACTGCATATAAAAAGGGCACACCTTACACACTCTTGACAAAGAGGGCAATGCAGGGTCTTGCACCCCTTTTACGGAATAGGGATGGGACCTTTAGAATTGGGAAAATTATCGACATTTTGACTGAAATCTGGAAAATGTACTACAAACACTGAAAGGTTTTCTTTAATGGCATTGTTATTTGAAGAGCAGGCCTATGACAAACAGCAGACTGTGGAATAAACAACGGGGATAAACCTTAACCTGCCCAAGGGCCCAAACTCTCAAATGTTTGGGATCAGGATCAATATTCAAGGGCCCGTAAATGTTTCGGTATTAGATAATTATACTTTATAGACACTTCCTGACAGTGACTGCGGTAAGATTTTTATCCAAAAGATTTAAACTAGGGTAATTCTACTATGAATACAAAACATGTGGTAACTATGAATATCATTATACCCCCGGCATAAGAAGTATGCAATGGGGGTATATAGTTTTTGTCTTTTCCGTCTGTCTGTCTGTCTGTGTGTCCGTAAACAATTATTTTGTGTCAAAGATATCTCAGGAACTGCTTCACATGGAAACTTGAAATTTTGCAAACATGATCAGTATGACTACTTGTATTGTTGGAAAGAAAATAAGGGCCAAGGGGTCAGGCCTTTTAGAGTTATTTCCCTTTGTAGTTCTTGCTGTTTAATAGTGTATATTTTTATTTTGTGTCAAAGATTTCTCAATAAGTACTGTACATAGAAACTTGAAATTTTGCAAACATGATCAGTATGACTAGTTGTATTGTGGGAAAGAAAATAAGGGCCAAGGGGTCCGGCCTTTTAGAGTTATTGCCCTTTGTAGTTCTGTATATGCAAAGAAGCTTTTGACATTGCTATTTTCAGCTGAGGTGATGGCACTGGCCGGGGGTATACGTGCCCCACTGGGCACTTTTGTCTAGTTCTTCATGTGGAGCATGATAGCTCAATGGTTAGTGCACTTGCCTCTGATGCTAGAGGTCCCTGGTTCAATTCTCGGCAGCGGTGATAAAATATCGGTGTCCGTACACACGCAGCGTGTGCAAAACTGGAGTATATGTACATAACATGCCCTTCCTGTGTCCCCTTCTAGGGTTAAAGCGAAATCAGAAGATAGAGATAGTTAGAAGTACCTGGGCCTCCTTACATTTATTCAAGGTCATACAAGACAAAAAACACAGAACAAAAAAGATTATTACACAGAATGATTTTAGTTTTAATATTTTTTTTGTCAATTCTCCCTTCAGCTACCTTAATAAAAACGTAGGGACGGACCTGAAGGAGGACACACATTTCAGTGCATCTGGCGACTTTATTCTGAAGCAAAACTTTAATATTTTTCCTTCAAATTATCAAAAAATCATTTATTTTATTTGTAACAAAGTATCTTGCTAAAAAAAAAACTAGAGTGAGCATATTTGGGCCCTCAAAATCCATAATGTAGTGGGTGGGGTACATACGTAAAAACTACATCGTAGAATGAAAGACAAGAATAATTTGGTAAAACTTAATAGCATTACTAAAACTGCACACCATGCATTTGTTCAGAGAGTTTTGGAAGAACTGCAAGACAAAGTGTGCTTGCCCAGATTGGAAATTCGTCTTCCGAAAATTGGATACTTTTAGGCATTTGGAATGAGGCTGAATTTCGGCCCTAAATTTGGGTTATCGAGACCTCTTGTCAACAAATGCGGTCATTAATAAATTTCCCAGTTATTGCCATTTAAATACGCGAATAAAACGGGAACCATACTATACGCTTGACTGAACACAACACAGGTATTGTACATTGTGTGTATTTATTGTGGTAATTACGCATGACTGTCCCGTGATTATTGGATAAACGGTGAAAAGATTAGGTCTATTGCAGGGCACATTTAATTGGCGTAAAGGGCAATGCGGGGCGCAAAAGGGGCCAAAATTTCAAATTTTAGGACACGAGGTCGGGAATTTAGGGCACCGGGGCGCTGCGCCCCGCTGTTCCGCTTTAGGGCAATCACTAATGTTAAATTTGAGTTTAATCAGAATTTTAAAAAAAAAAACTTTTCCTCAGAATGGTAATAAAATTTTTAGGGGCAATCTGTGTGGGTAGGTAGGAGCACAGCAAACCAAGAATTTTTTAAGGATGGCCTTAAGAGTTCTCCCCATAGCTCCAGATTAACATGTGCTTAGGTTACCCCATAAAATGCCAATCATGACAAGTGTTGTCTGCTTTGCCATCTGCCAGTTAAAGTAATTATTTGCAAACAGGGTGGACCCAAATCAGACTGACTGCTCTTGTAGGAGCAGTTTGATCTGGGCCCACACTGTTTGCCTGTGTGCAAAAACATTTTTAAAAAGTTTGCAAAAAGATTCAGCAGAGAACATACCTGTAAGCAGACGACATTTTCAGATGGTTTTTTTTTTTTTTTTTTTTTTGTGTCTTGAGGGTTAATTTATGGATGTTTGTTTGATTTTATCTTGAAAAGGTATGTTGTGTGTACCCATTAGAATCGCCTCATTGAGGTGATTCTAATGATATTGTTTGTTTGGTTTGAGGTTTAACGTCCCCGTCAACACTGTAAAGGTCGTTGCTTCCAATTTTGTGGGACTTTTACCCGACATTGAGATGAAATGACATCTCAAGCCCTGTCACTCAATGAAACCAATAGGGTTTATTAGCATGGACGGTCTGCCACACACCCCAATTCCTGGACAGGCTTAGATCCTCTAAGCGATTCAAATGAGTACACATATCATGATTTTTTTTATATACTGACGTCAAAAAGAAACGCTTCAGTGACCTATGATAGGGTGTATTTCATCAACTAAAACAAAGATTAAAAAAATTCATTTAAATCAGTGTAGGGTTATAAAGACTCGACATGACAATCCACAAATCGTTCAATTTTGTGAAAACTCGGCTTGGTAATCAACAGCCAAACACAGTCACTCTCTAAAAAAAGTCAGTATCGAGTGTGGCCACCTCGTCTCGCAATCACTGCATCCAGTCTCCTTCTCATGGAACCGCAAAGGTTTCTCAGAAGATACCGAGGGATACGTGCCCACTCTTCCCGAAGTGCAGCAGTCAACTCCCGGGCGTTTCTTGGCTGACGTTGACGATTACGGAGCCGTTGCTGCAGAGCGTCCCACAGTCCGGAGAATATGCCGGCCAGGGCAGGACATAAATGTTATTGGTCACCAGAAAGTCTCTCATAACACGTGCCACATGAGGGCGAGCATTATCATGCTGGAATGTTAGACCTTGACGTTGCCGAAACAAGGGTCGAATCACAGGTCTAAGCATTCGGTCAACATATTGCCTAGCATTCAAGTTTCCGTTCATAATGATGAGGTCCGATTTGAAGTTGTGGTTAATTGCCGCCCAAACCATTACACCGCCACCGCCGAAGCGGTTATGAAAACACAGTTGTCAGCGCAACGTTCATAACGACGTCGATAAATCCTTATGCGTCCGTCGGCGGTAGAAAGGTTAAAGCGTGACTCGTCACTAAACACTACCTTGCGCCAGTTGGGTCCACGGTTGTTTCTTGCCCAATTCAGGCTATTAAGGCGGTGCCGTCAAGTCAATATGGCACCACGGTAAGGTCTACGGCAGCTTATTCCCCGGTCCCTCAGCCGATTTCGCACAGTATTACGACTTATTAGTCGACCACGATTGCCAACAACGGTATCTGCTGTAGATTGCGCTGTCAAATACCGATCACGTAGGTGACGTTGCCGTATGAAGTCGTCCTGTCTCACAGACGTCACACGCGGCGCACCAGAACGAGGCCTATCTGCTAGACACCCTGTGACGTTTACACGTTGAACCAATCGAACCACAGTCGATCGCGCCACATTGAAACGCCTAGCAACGTAATCTTGTGAACGTCCACTTTCCAACATGCCTAAAGCTCGCGCACGATCTTCGTTACTTAGCCTTGGCATTTCCAAAATGAAGAAGTTTTCAATTTGCCTTTGAATTCCTGGTTTGAAAGCGACTAACAAATCGATGTGCAAATGTGTTGGACCGAAAAGTCATGTATAGTGGTCGCACGGACTACCCGGGTAAATGGTCACGCCACCCATGTATGGTAGAATACAGGGTATCTAACCGAGATATTTCTGGTTTAGCGATTGCAGAACAAACTAAAACTATGGTGGACAATATTTACCTTGTGGTTCGACGTCAAACAAAAACGTTACAGCCTGTTTTCGCTGATGCGTTTCTTTTTGACGTCAGTGTAAAAAGTCGAAAATAGATCCTTAAGTCATTCCGATTATGCCTCATAGCCTGGCAGTATGAGTAACCCTCAGTAGTTCAAACTATCCCTATTCAAACAAAATTTCATGGTCCTGAAGGTATTTGAGCTATTGAAGATTGACTGTAGTTGCTAGCTACATGTGTCTAAGCATGTAGGCAGCAAAAGGCATCTTCCTGGTAGCAAAAAATATCAGTTCAGGAGCCCTCCCTCACATAGATTAGCCTTTCAACTGTGAAGCACATTTTACAGCTGAAATTTTAAAAGAACACATATTTTTTTTTATTTCCAACATAAATGAGGCTTGTCATAACAGGAGGATCACCTGCAGGGCAGTTGATTTGCAGAAATGTCAAGCCTTATTTTCAAGTGTTCAAGAATTTTCTGTAGCACTTCATCCACAGTAAGTATTGTCCTGGTCTGCTTTTGTGTTGACCCTTAAGATGCCTATCACAACAATAGTAGTCGGCTTTGTTGTCCAAAATCAGACTGCTCCTCATAGGGTCCACAATGTTTGCTTATATGCAAAAATACAGACGAACTTCAATGGCTCGAACACCTTTGGGACCACGAACATCTGTTCGAGACAGGGGTAGTTCGAGCCACTGAGGCTACTGTCAGGAGGCATAACGAGATACTTTTAGACATCTTTTGGGTATTCTATAATGAAATTGTATGCTGTGTGTACTCATTAGAATCGCCTAATCGAGGCGATTCTAATGAGTACACACAGCATACATTTGCAAGCTAAAAGACTAAAATCTCCTTAATTATCCCCCACTATTTCTTATGTAGAGGATTTCGCTCGGGGCTCAAGAATGGGTTCGACACAACCATGGTAAACCAGCCATCGGTGTTCGAGCCATCGAAGTTCTTCTGTATCTGTAAAATGTTTGGATGAAGATGCAACAGACAACATAAACAGGCAACATTTTCAGATGCAGTTTTTGTGGCCTTTTATCCCATTTTTTTCCGGAAACCCCAAAACTGGTAATTGGCAAGCATTGCAGGCCAAGATCAGATGCCCCAGAATGTGCCGTCTGATCAGGGCCTACACTGTAAAAAGTGTGTCCATTTTCCAAACAAATGTGAAAGAAAACATAAAATGACACCCCTAGATTTTGAAATGGACTCCTGCTATCTACATGTATAAGGAGGACGGTTCCATTTGGTACAAAAAGGGTTAAGGGTTAATAAATATCCAGGTCTACAACAATGTCACTCTCTCACAATCACTCAAAAAGCTGACAGTGCTCAGGGCACTACAACAGGTAGCAACATTCTGCCAACCAATTGCTTGACGTGGTAGTTAAAGCAAATTTGCTACTTGCTACTGTACCGGGTGGATGGACAGGCTGAACTGAGTCTTTGCTTGTCACATTATGTACTATTGCAGGTTTTGTCCTGTGCTGGCTTTTAGATCTTCTGAACACAGCTTTTTAATCATATTTAGTTAGCATTACGTTACATGTATCTTTAACCCTTTTAGTACCAAATGGAACCTCCTACCTTATATATAGCAGAGTCCATTTCAAAAAAATTTAGGGGTGATAGGTTGTGTTCAAATTCTTAAAATTTGTTTGGAAAATGGCTGAACATTTTGCAGTGTAGGTCCAGATCAGACGCTGCATTCTGCGGCGTCCGATCTGAGCCTGCACTGTTTGCCAGGGTACCCATTAAATGGGTACCCTGGCAAACAGTGCAGGCCCAGATTGACCGGTAAATGCCACTGGTAAATACTGGGTGTGGAATTTGCCGCCCAACCTTGACCCATTTTGGGGTTTCCGGTACAAAATGGGTTAAGCAGTGTGATCATTAATACATGTACATTGAGACATTACTTCTCACTAAAAATAATTTGTATGTAACAACATGTATAACAATTTAACCCATAAAATGCCAATCATGATGCTTGCTGTCTACTTTGATGTCTGCTGGTTACTTTAAAAGTCATTTTTGCAAACAGTGTACACAAAAATATTTTTAAAAAATTTGCAAAAAAATTTAGCAGACGACATTTTCAGATGTAATTTTTTTTGACATCTTATGTTAATCTTGTCCAGCAGAACCAGGATACACCCTGCAAATGCAAACCGTGTACAGGTAGATCCAGATCAGAAGCTTCTGAAGAAGCCATCTGATCAGGATCTACACTGTTTGTCATCCAGCTTGTGTGTCAAGTATTATAATAGACTGATGGTCAGAACTGGGTGTGTTAAAATCAATTTGTTCCGAAGGACAAGGATTAATCATTCTTGCACACCAGACAAGGAAATCCGCGATTTTACCCTGGGATAGAAATTTATGTTCTGACCCTGGTGTTTCGACCCCAAATCAAATATAATCACGGGTTTGATAAAAGAACTGGTTGATTACAACCTCATACATGGCGGCGTCATGCGTGACATCACTAAACATTCCTGTTGTGTCATCACAAAATGGCGGACGTTGGTAACTGAAGTGACAGCAGCATTAAAAATTCGCAATGGAAGGTATGCAAGAAAAAGAATCCAATATGGGTGTGAGGGGTGGATAGAAAAATCCATCCCTCGGGATCACTGTCTGGCAGCACTTGGCAAGCCTCGTGATGCCGGACAGTGTCCCTCGGGACGGATTTTTCAATCCACCCCTCACACCCATATAAGATTCTTATAGTCCCACACCACCAGTTGTTATATAACTTACTCTCCAGCTTGAAATTCAGCTCGACACATATTGCACTTTACCACTGGGTTGTTGTTTTTACATTTCTGAAAATGAACAAAAGCAGCTACACATAACGAGCAAAAAACAAGAATTCTGCTGATGGCTATGTTGCATCTGTGGGTGTGCAAAGTCACCAGACCATGAAATCTACATGTAATTCCTGACTACATGACAATAAGAAAATGTAGACCTGCCAAACCAAGGATATCAATTTCCTTAGGAAATACACTCTTCTTTATCAAATTTTTATGCACGCTTGTCACAGCTTCAGCCATTGTAATTTGATCAAGTTATTAGGCCTAATGCGGGCGGCATTCCCTTTGATAATAAATATCGTTCAGGGAAACAGACTAAGCCTTTTGCTTTAGGTGCCCAGGCCGCCATAAATCCAAATTTTACATAAGTTTATAGGCATTTTTATTTAAAACTTAGGCGCCTGTTAGACTGAATCCCTGCCGTTATGTAATCACACATTCATAATCAGTTTCCAAATTATGTTGATACATGTAGTTGGCATAATGTGAGGCTGATTAAAGGTCAGCGGGTCAGTATTTAATACTCGAGCGTCAAAAGGTTAAAGTCTATTAGCTTAATTAGTGGAGCCCTGTGGTGCAGTGGTAAAGCATCGGATTTGAGATTGAGAGGTAGCCGGTTCGATCCCTGCAAGCGCCAAGTGTTGTTTCCTTGAGCAAGAGACTTTATCCACATTGCTTAGTACTGGTTTCTACCCAGGAAAAGAGCGCCACATGGAACTAAATATGTTACCCACTATAAATAAGGTTGATTATTAAATAGCTGAAAGCTAAAAACTAATATTTTAGAATCACATTTGAAAAGAAACTATACATATTCTACATATATAAAGGCTAGGGAGTATATAATACATGTTGCTCTTTCAAGTTATTCAATATAAAACGGCCTGGAAAATTCTTCAAAATTTCACTTGTCCTACATGAGTAAGTGCATGTAAACTTTGATAAATGTCATAAGCATGATAAGGACTAGACAAACTTTTTATTTGTCCTTCAATTTTTTCTGTAATTGCAAGCAGACAAGTGGAATTTTCAAGCCCTGCATGAACTTGAAATAATTTTGCTTTCAAATAGCTAGGCAGTTGGATATATTAAGCCATCTCAATTGGTACCACCTATGTAAGTATATATTTCCCAGTATATCCTTGGAATTACCTGTATTTCCCGGGAATTCCCTGTATTTCCCGCCGTTCAGGGAAATATGAGTATTTCCCACTTTTTTGCCAACCTTGCTAATGAGACCACAAAAGGGCGGTTTAACAGTCTCGTCCTAATACTCATTAGCTATCGTGTTTGTCGGACACAAAAAGTGTCACATACATGTATACATGTACAACAAATTAAACTGCATTATACTGTCGTTTGTTATACATTTACAGTGTTCAATCTAGGATTTGGAGTTTGGGGGCCCTCTGGGCCCACAGGCTTTGGAAAAGGGGGCCATTTGGAAATTTAGGGGGCCCTTAAATTATACTACATATAGTTGCCAGATTTATCTTTAGGTTTTGGCTGCATGATAAAAATGGTCCCAAAAGTTAAACATCACAGACAAAATCTATTCTGTTAGTCTATCTATCCATCTTCTAATACTGAGTTGGTCACATAATATTATGCTCATTACCTCTGTTAACCAGTACAAAGCCATTTGGATAAAGTGTCTTGCTCAAGGGTTAAATACATGTTTTATTTAGAATGAATGCCATTCAATTTATTTCTGGAAGAGAAGAACTCTATAATAAATAGCTCCGACCTCGGTATTTCGGTCCGATATTTAGCGTAAGCCGCACGGCGCACACGAATACGGCGTAAGCCGCCCGGCGCATACAAGTATACCGAACATGGCCGCATCCCCGGTAAACAAAACATCGATTTGGGTTTGAAAAATAAGAAGTGTTACTAGTTAAACAGATAAAACAAAACGTTTTTTTCTGAGTTATTTTGATTGGGCAACATGCGGTTTGTGATAAATATCAATAATACGCACCAGGCAGCCGAAAAATCACGAGAAAATCGCAAAAATGAACTCTAGATGAAACAGTCACAAATTCTACAGTTGCGCCCGACGGGCCCATTGATTGATCTCTAGTGCGCCCCTCATGTAAAAAGCGGACCAAGGGCGCAATGGCGCAGCCTAGATTGAACACTGCACTTACCTATGTGAATGAGTCAACCCACAGCAAAACAACGTTTCTTCAAAGATCAGCTTGTGCATCTTGCAAACATCTTCAAAACTCAACAGGGAAATGACGTTCGTCCCAGAAGCCATATTACGGAAGGCTAATACAAACAGCAAACATATATATATGACTGCGCAGGCTGATCTGAGCCTTCACATGTTGCACAGGTTTCACTGTCATGTTTTCAAAAAGTTGCATGCAACAACTGTTTGAGAAAACTATCATTGACATTTTGTTATTGAAAAACGCGGAAAAATTTCATACTGCCTCAACTGCACGTGCAAAAATGACGGCGGGAAATTCATTTCCGCGAGAAATTCACCACATGGCAAAAAACTATGATACACATGTGCGACCAGCGAAGACTCTGATCATCATGCACATATGTGAAGGCTTATCAGTCTGTCTGCATGGATATCCTAAGGAAAAATACTTGCGTTATTACACAACAGTACAGGTATATTTTCAAAGTCTATTCATGAAAAAGAAAGACTATCAAAACTATCGATAGCTGAATTAAAGTGAATGCCCACAATTTTTTTTTTTCTCAGATCCATTTTATAGTAACACCATTGAGGAATGATAAAATCACATTCTTCATCTAAACTGTTTCTCTAATTAACTGTAATGGCTCATTAAAGTTGCTGATAGGGTGTCAGACATGTTTACAGATTATATCTCCTGGGGTGACCTCACGGCAACTGCAGCTAACAAAACTGGTATTTTAGCAGCTGAGGATTTTAGAAAAGAAAGTGAACATTAAAATAAAAATGCCTTCTTGTGAGGCCAAATACGGCACAGTGAAAAGAGGACAAGGAATTAGCTGTTTTGCTATCCCTGACCCTAAGACACAAAAAGAGATATGTGAAAAATGGATTCATAATCTTGGAACAGAGAATCTCAACATCAAGACATTTGTTTATGCAAAGCATAACATTGTTTGTGCTAAACATTTTGAAGATAGCTGTTTTCAAGTGGACTTGAAGGTTTCTTAATTACTTATTTCTTTTCTTCAATAACCCATTTAGTACCAGAAACCCTAAAACGGGTACCCTGGCAAACATTGCATGCCCAGATCAGATGCCGCAGAATGCGGCGTCTGATCAGGGCCTCCACTGTTTGCTAAAAGTCCAGTCATTTTCCAAATAAATTTTGATGAAAACACAACCTACACCCCAAAATTTTGAAATGAACTCCTGCTATATATAAAATGGAAGATTCCATTTGGTACAAAAAGGGTTAATTAATGCATATCATTATCATTTAACCAATCATTACATTAACACGCCTTGACAAGTTTAGGTAATATTTCATTGCATTTCACATGGTATTTTGTGATATTTTTAAAGCATAGATTGTGGGTACTTGTTAGAAATGTCTAAATGAGGCGATTCCTTTGAGCACCCATAATTTATGTTTTGGAGAAATTATCAGAAATTCAAAATATATACATATCTCCTTTTAAATCCCCATTTTACCTACAAAAACTCCTCTTCTGTGAACTCGGGCTCATACTGATAGCCCTGATTACCAAACTCAGGAAAACTGTCTTCAAAGTCTTTATTTTCGCCCACTGACATAATGAAGCCTTATGTAAGATGCTGAACTGACAGCCTATTCAAAGGATTTTTGAGAATTCAACCTGATTAGAGAGCCTAATCACTTCTCTTTTTGTAGCTGCATAGAGAGACATAGAGCTTCTACAGTCTCCATGAGATCAGGATTTTAGCAAACATGTTGAACCCTGGGAAAGATTTGGATTACCTTGGGGAAAATATGGCCCCTGCCAGAAGACTTCACTGAAACCATTAAATGCTGATTTAATTACCTTATCAGGTTTCAATTGGTAATAAAAGTCAGAGATTAATCATTACAGTAACTTTTTCTTGCAAATGAAGTTATTATGTTATAAAGGTGGTCATTCACTTTAACTATCGGCGATAGTTATCCGTGATGCATCGTTACACCCCTAGCACTTTATGACATTCATCCCTGCAAATGATGCCAATGGAGCGTGTTCGGACACCGAAATTTTATCGCCGCTGCCGGGGATCGAACCCGGGATCTCTAGCATCAGAGGCAAGTGCACTGAGCTATCACGTTCCACAGCTGTCACAGAAAATTGATTGAATTACACTTTAAATGTGTAGATGAATATATTTTAGAGTTCACTCATGCATCTTCCGCGTTTATTAATTCGTTTTGCACATTTTTATTACAACTTATATAATTAAGACCCGCCTTGTTAGCTGTATAAGTTTAACAGGTAATTTAATCATCAAAAGATCCTCAAATCTTCTGCTTTGGTGCAGTGGTAGTGCATTGGATTTGTGATCAAGAGGTTGCGGGTTCGAGCCTCATGCTGACCAAAGTGTTGTGCCCTTGAGCAAGGCACTTCATCCACATTGCTAAAAGAAAAAAAAGTACTGGTTACCACCCAGGAAATCCTGCTCGTAATGCTCAGATGTGAGCGATTAGCAGTAATAGGAGAGAAACCAATAATTACTAGCTAAGACATATCTATTTTAAAAGTTTAAAGGTTAATTTTGTTGTTGCGATTCCAAACAAAATATAAGTTTAGAGACAATAACATCGCATTTACAATGGCAATAAACAGCCAAGATGTTTTTTGCCAACCACCTGTAAGTTCCGTCAAATAGTATAATTGAGTGATGCCGTCGTGTTTGGATGTGTCTATAAGCATGGATGGTCAGACTAATGGGCACCGCTTTGCCTGGGCAGGCTGAAGGATCCCTAGTAGATATTTTCTTGCAGAGGACACCTGAAGTGTCAAAGACTGGTGCTTTATGCCGCTCCTATTGTGGGGATAAGGTAAAAAAAAATTATGTACCCGATACACTAAGGAGCGTAATAGCTAAGTGGTTAGTGCACTTGCCTCTGATGCCAGAGGGCCCTGGTTAAATCCCCGGGGGGCGGTGATTATTTCGGTGTTCGAACATGCGTCATTGGCATCATTTGCAGGGATGAATGCCAAAAAGTGCACCATCCTTCGGATCGGGATGTTAACTTGAGGCCCCTATGCAGGAAGTGTCATCACATGCAGGTTAAAGATCCCTACCGTAATTACGGTCGGGTATGAAACACCCTTCCCGATCCAAAATTTTCTATTTGCCCTAATTCATTAAGTAGAATATATTTTAAGCACTTTTTGTGTTCATTTTATTACTTTTAAGTATTTTAATCATTATTTTTGTATATTTTGTTTAAATATGTCCAATTTGTGATTTTATCCTAAATTATTCCTCTCTCAGGGGTATGAAAGACCCTGCTGATTTTTCGTAAAAATATTGTATTCTTCCGCCTCTAATTAAAAAAATAAACAATAACTAAATGATACAAGAATTCCGCAGAAGGCGGCGTCGCACCTGCTGGGGGCAAAAGTCATAGAAGCCACAATCAGAATGTTGTGATTAATTAAGTAAATTTCATAGCAGTTGTTAGTTGATGTAAAATGTGTCAAAGTCACTGGACCAAAAATATAGGCCATGGTCACCAGGTCAAGGTACGTGCCCAATCAGTACAATGAGGAGAAATACTATGCAAAGTTTGGTGGCTGTAGGCCATTTATTTTAGGACATATTGAACATTGACGTAAAAGTCGCTTGAGTGCATAATATAGGTTAAGGTCACCAGGTCAAGGTACCCACAGAGTAAGTAAATGTAGGAGAATCACTATGCAAGGTTTGGTGGTTGTAGGCCTTATAGTTAAGAAGATTTGGAATGTCAACCTAAAATGTGTTAAAGTCAATGGAGTGCAAAAATAGGTCAAGGTCACCAAGTCAAGGTACCTGCATAGTCAGTACATCTAGGAGAACCACTATGCAAGATTTGGTGGTTGCAGGCCTTTTATTTGAGAAGATCTGGAACATTGAAGCAAATTGTGTCAAAGGCAATGGAGCGTAAAATATAGGTCAAGGTCACCAGGTCAAGGTACCTGCAGAATCAGTACATCCAGGAGCAGCATTATGCAAGCTTTGATGGTTGTAGGCCTTTTATTTGCAGAGATCTGGAACTTCGACATAAAAATTTGTCAAAGTCGCTGGAGCGTAAAATATAGGTCAAGGTCACCGGGTCAAGGTACCTGCAGAGTCAGTATATCTAGGAGAAGCACTATGCAAGATTAGATGGCTGTGGGCCTTTTATTTGAGGAGATCTGGAACTTTGACGTGAAATATCACAAAGTCAGTGGAGCGTAAAATATAGGTCAAGGTCACCATGTCAAGGTACCTGCAGAGTCAATTCATCTAGGAGAAACACTATTCAAGATTTTCTTGGTGTAGACCTTTTATTTTAGAAGATCTGGAACATTGACGTAATTTGTGTCAAACTCACTGAAGCATAAAATATAGGTCAAGGTCACCGGGTCAAGGTGCTTGCCTAGTCAGGAGCTCAGGGTGATGTTTCATGAAAGGTTTGATGGTTGTTTAGTCTTATAGTTGATTACAATACAAACTTCGACGTAAATGTCGAACTTCGACGTAATGGTAAAAGTCACTGGAGCGCAAAATATAGGTCAAATTCACCAGGTCAAGGTGCTTACAAAGTGAGAAGGTCTATGAGATGTTTCATGTAAGGTTTGATGGTAGATGAGGTTTGTAAAATAAAAACTTTGACGTAAATGTCGAACTTTGACGTAAATGTCGAACTTCGACGTAATGGTCAAAGTCACTGGAGCGCAAAATATAGGTCAAAGTCACCAGGTCAAGGTGCTTACAAAGTGAGAAGGTCTATGAGATGTTTCATGTAAGGTTTGATGGTAGCTGAGGTCTGTGAATAAAAACTTTGACGTAAATGTCGAACTTCGAAGTAATGTTCAAAGTCAATGGAGCGCAAAATATAGGTCAAAATCACCAGGTCAAGGCGCTTACAAAGTGAGAAGGTCTATGAGATGTTTCTTGTAAGGTCTGATGGTAGCTGAGGTTTGTAAAATAAAAACTTTGACATAAATGTCGAACTTCGACATAAATGTGACGGACGGACGCACGGACGGACGGAAAAAATGACGCCTATGTCGCACCCTGCTACAAGCAGGTGCGACAAAAATCAATATAACGGAATTGTTATATAATTTGATGGTTTTTCTAGAATAAAAGAGAACTTAAAAGAGTATAGGAGGTGTTTTTTTTTACATATTTATATCCCACACTATTACCGATCATTATTGCTATTTATAGTTACGAAAATTAAACCGAATGTGAAAGAAATCATCGGCAGCGGGCGGATCATGAGTTTCACATTGTATCAAAAATCAGAAATAGATAGACAGGACATGGTGAAACTTCTAGCATTCGCACAATGGTCATTATATATCACTGATACGATTTTTGAGACGATGTGAAACTCATGATCGGTCCGTCTCCGGTCATTTCTTTCACATTCGGTTCAGTTTTCGTAACCATAAATAGCAATAATGATCGGTAATCATTTTGGATAAAAATATGCAAAAAACACCTCCGAAACTCTTTTTAAGTTCTCCTTTATTCTAGAAAAGCCATAAAAGTATATAACAATTCCGTTATGTTGATTTTAATATTTAGTTATTGTTTATTTTTTTAATTAGAGGCGGAATAGGAGCGTGATAGCTCAGTGGTTAGTGCACTTGCTAGAGGTCCCGGGTTCGATCCCCGGCAGCGGCGATAAAATTTCGGTGTCCGAACACGCTCCATTGGCATCATTTGCAGGGATGAATGTCATAAAGTGCACCGTCCTTCGGATCGGGATGTTAACTGGAGGCTCCCTGTGCAGGGAGAACCATTCCCTGTGCAGGTTAAAGATCCCTACCGTAATTACATGGTTACTGTGTAGGCTGTCATCCTGCAAACCTGGAGTGTATGTAATGTACACCTGCGGTAATGGTCAAATGTGACCGACGCAGTATTCACACTGGTCAATACATACGCACAGGCTGCGTACCGGTCGCATAGGCTTCGTATTTTGGACGCATAGGCTTCGATGAAAAATGGCGGATGACAGTTCGTCAATAAAGGTAAGAAACGGTATTTACGTCTATCTAAATGTTGAATAGCGTTGTCCAATACTGACATCTGCCTTACGGACCACTTTATTAACGTGCGGCTTCGTCTGTTGCAAGAAAAAGTTTGAAAAACGGAATATAGAAAAATAGACCCCAAAAGAAATTAAGCATTCAACACAGATTCACATGTAGTTTCACTTTGGCCAGGTCGCCCTATGTAACTACACGTTTTTGGCTGGTGTTCTGGCCGATAAATTGTGAATAATGATAATGAAATCGAAAAGCTAACATGCAACTTTCGTCACATCTTTTGCGAAAAACAAAAATCTTGATATTTCGATACAACGAACGTAGCTTCGTTACCTATTACAACGCAGAGGCTGCGAACTAAATTTGAAAGCCCTGAATTATGCAGTATAATAACGCATGATATAAAATTAAGATCGAGAAATGAGCCAACCAGCGTTAGTTGATGATGCTAAAGACATTCTGCATCATTTATACCAAACACATTTTCATTCTCAGCTATGCAAATACAACATTATGATTCGAATGCCAAAATCTGTCAAGTTACAATTATTTACACTACCGTTCATAAACTTGGTAAGTCTTCGCCAAATCTGTTAAGTATTAAGCCAAATAATATTTGCACTGTATGAATTTCTGTCGTGTTTTTATTACAACGCACGTGGCTTAGCAATTTACGACGTGGAAGACGAATTACGAAAACACGCCTATTAAAATACCACTAAAAAGATAAAAACATTCAGATAAAACATCCTGATAGTTTTGATATTTCTGCTCGCCCGGGCCGGGCGGTTCTAACGCGTATCCACAATCTGTGTTTCTGAGAATAAATAAGGAAATATAACAAATGCAGAAAATCTGTCAATGTACACTACCGTTCATAAACTTGGTAAGTCTGTCTTCGTTAAATCTGTTAAAGGAGACAGGAAAGCGATAATCTGTTACAATAAATAGGTAAACATCAATAAACCCTTTCTTCTACTGAATACTGCAGGTTTCTAAGTGGTCTGATAAGGATTTTATCACTGTGTAATCTCCAGCCATTTACTCTGCTAAAGAACTGACCTTGAAAATTCCAATTAACCACAGATATGCCCTGACGTCATCCATGAGGGATCTAGAAGCTTGGTGTGTACTGAATAGGCAGATGTAACAATGTTGAGGTTTAAAACAGAAGCTTAAAATGGAGCAAAATAAGCAAGAACTGGCCACTCTTTGAGGGGACTTCACTTTAGACATTCAGCCTTATATGTTTGAGTCCAGGGAAACTTGTAATCAGGAATTTAGTGAGGGAAGCAGCAGCTCTGAAGATAGAGCTCTATCTTACATGCCAATCACAACAAATGTCGTCTGCATAGTCATCTGCTGCTTTCTTTAAGGGCATATGCTACGAAATACTTCCTACATTGAAAATTGTTTAAGAGTCTGTATATGTTCAGCATCATATACTGGCTCACCATATATGAAATAAAAACTATATGTCACCGTGCTGAATCTTAAGTAATCTGTACAAAAAGGAAATCACCTCAAACTGTTTTCCCAGAAATATCAGAAAACAACCATGTTAGTAAATAGCATGACCAGAATGACTTTTGCCTAGCGTTTAAATATTTATTTCAGTCAGAATGATATATTAAAAGATACTGCTGCCTAATATTTAGCCATTTTTCAAGCTCAGAATTTTTTTTTTGCAAAAAAACAATTTTGTCATCAACCAACATATCTTTAAAAATAATTCATTGTCTGCAATATTTTGGACCATACAGAAAAATGCTACATTGAAATTTTCATAAAACAAGGTTTTTTTCTCTAGGGGATGTTTTCAGAGAATAGAAAATTAAAAGAAAACTAGGGGTCACCGTACTAATTTCTGTTTTATTAAACAAACCGTTCCCCTACCCCCAGATGAAATACATGGGAAAAATACATATAAATTCTGTGAAAAGATGGTGAGTCACTGACGAATAACTTGGATTTTACTTGTAAATAGTAGCTGGTCATAATATGCATTACAGCAAATCGTTTAAGTAAGTCTGTAACCATTTGATCTGATCTTGAGTAAATTCCGAAAAATTAAAATTTTCAAAAGTCGCATTGTTACTGTTTTCTATACGTTTATAGCCTAGCGGAACATGTTTCATAATTAAATGAGGCCAAAACAATATCTGTTCCACAAATTGCAACCATTTCTAAGTCTGATCCAGTCTGATCTTGGTCCACACTGTTTGCCTATAAGCGAAAGTATTATTAAAGAAAAAAAAACTTTAAGAAGATGCAGCAGACAGTATAAACAGGGGCCATTTTACAATTCAGGTTTTTCTTACGGTTGATTCGTCCGGTTTTCCTCCCACGCGCACTCATGAGCACTCTTAAAATGGTTGTAGCAGTCTTCATTTTTGATTGGGTGTTTATGGATTTGCCTAACTGATATAGGAAAATGAAACAGCAACCAAAGTAGCCAAAGCTAGCCATTGGCTCCAGATGAATTCGGCCTAGGTTGGTATCCCTAACGAACGGTTGTATGTCAATTCATTATTGGTAGAGAATCCTCTCATGTCGCAGCGCATGACTCAGTGGAACCTTTTTGTTTGTGTTGATGTTAACGTCACCGACAACATCATTCAGGTCATTTTTGAGACATTGTTTCCGAATTTATGGGACTTTTACCCGACACTGAGACGAAATGACATCTCAAACCCTACCACATATAAAGCATACTTGCAATTGCTAAATATGAATGACCCGTTTACTTTTTGAAAAGGCAAATACTAGATTTTGGGTCGATTATTTATCAATCGTCACAAAGTAAAAAAGTGCAAGTAGCTCTACAGTGCTTAAGTCCACGTGATTATCACTGATTGGTCGGAAATCCAGGGAACTTGTATATAGAAAACAGCAACGTTTATTTTTCTTCGAAGAGAGGTCAGCGTATTTCGTAATAGGGAAATCCATAGATCATGGATTGGGTTTTTTAAACAGTGTATGTCCAGATCTAACGCCGCAGAACGCGGCGTCTAATCAGGGTCTTCAGTGTTTGCTCACATTACATGAATTGAAGGGCCAAACGAAGCGTCTTATCAGGGTCTTCACTTTTTGCTTTAAATTGTAGTTTAAGAGTTAAAGGAAGCAGTTTAAATCCATAAGTAAGCATCCAGCCGACAGACTTTCTTAAAAGGTAAATCTTTGGGCCGGTTGTAACAAGTTCCCATACACTATGTCTTGAGCAGAAATATTAAAAACTATCAGAATGTTTTATCTGAAAGTTTTTTTTTTTATATCTTTTTAGTGGTATTTTAATAGGCGTGTTTTCGTAATGCGTCTTCCCATCTCTGTAACCTGCGAAGCCACGTGCTTTGTAAAAAAACACGACGAAAATTCATACAGTGCAAATACTATTTGGCTTAATACTTAACAGATTTGACGAGGACTTGCCGAGTTTATGTTGGGTGGTGTTAATAATTGTTAATCGACAGATTTTGTGCATTCGCCTCAAAATGTTGTACATGTATTTGCATAGCTGAGACTGAAAATGTTTTCTGTATAAATGATACAGAATGTCTTTAGCATCACCAACTAACGCTGGTTGACTGATTCCTCGACATTAATTTAATAGCATTCGCTATTTTTCTACATAATACAGGGCTTTCAAATTTAGTTCGCAGCCTCTGCGTTGTAATAGGTAACGAAGCTACGCGCGTTGTATCGAAATATCAAGATTTTTATTTTTCGCAAAAGATATGACGAAAGTTGCATATTAGCTTTTCGATTTCATTATGGTTATTCACAATTTATCGGCCAGAACACCAGCCAAAAACGTGTAGTTACATAGGGCGACCGGACCAAAGTGAAAATACAGGTGAATCTGTGTTGACTGCCAAATTTCTTTTGGGGTCTATTTTTCTATATTCCGTTTTTCAAACTTTTTCTTGCAACAGACGAAGCCGCACATTAATAAAGTGGTCCGTAAGGCAGATGTCAGTATCGGGAAATGCAGTACAACAGTTAGTTTTACGAAAAAACAGTTTCTTACCTTTATTGACGAACTGTCATCCGCCATTTTTCATCGAAGCCTACGCGTCCAAAATACGAAGCCTATGCGACCGCTACGCAGCCTGTGCGTATGTATTGACCAGTGTGGTATTAGTAGACAGGAAAAATACAATATTTTTACGAAAAATCGGCAGGGTCTTTCATACCCCTGAGGGGGGAATACTTTAGGATAAAACCACATATTGGACTTATTTAAACAAATTATACACAAATAATGATTAAAAGCTATAAAGTAATAAATTAAACACAAACAAGTTTTTAAAATATATTCTAATTAATAAATTAGGGCAAACAGAAAAGTTTTGATCGGGGATTTTCGGATCGGGAAGGGTGTTTCATACCCGACCCGTAATTACAGGATAACTGTGTAGGCTTTGAACCCTATACTCCCATACATGAGAGTTCTGCGTTCCAGACATTCATATTTTACATTTATATGCTGATATTTATGTTTTTGTTATTCTTCTGTCAGTCAAGTGATGGTTTGTTTGAATAAGGAATATTCTTACATCCACAAAGGTTAGACAGCATTTTTATAGCAGATTTCGACTTTTTACAATCTAAGGCATGAATTGGACTTACAATACAATGGGTATACATGCTAAGTGAAAATTTTAAAAGTGCTATATGAACTTGTATAAGCCCCGTGTTAGACGTCGCATGCACATCTATAAAAAAACAAATCTATAAATGAGTGCATGCGTACGTCTAACTTGTTGGACTATGAACCCTACAACCCAGAGTGTATGTAATGTTTGTTTGTTTGTTATGTTTGATTTGAGGTTTAACGTCCCCATCAACACTGTAAAGGTCATTTTGGAGTTCACCTGGGAGTAATGGTCAAATGTGACCAATCGCAGTATAAGTAGAAAGAAAGAAATAAAGACCAGCAGCATGGCTTTATATCCCGGTTGCCTACTCTATCGCGGTACTAACAGTTAATCGCCAGTAATTAAATAAACACATCACCTTACCTTATATGTGCCTGTTTGTGTGTTATAAGTAACCCTTCTTCGATATTGTAAAAGGGGTAGAAATATATTTTAGCATCAGTCAATTTTAAATTTTCCGGTTGTTGGCAGCCATGTTGTTTAGAGTTACGTCAGAGTGACTTCCTAGTCTATCGCGGCATTCACTTGAATTGAAAGTGTCAAAATATTTGAGGCCGGGTGCATATCCATGTAATATCAGTTATCAGCACTGATTCATAAGAACATATTTAGCACTTGAATTGAATCATTAAACGTTAATTAACCCTTTAAATAATCCAAAAATTCAACTTTAACAGAAATTAACGTATTTGCAATGTTTGGTGTTCTTAGTATGCTATTTACTGGTCACATGACAGGCATGGACACCTTTACTCACTGCGCCTTCATTCACAGAAAGGATTGTGGAGCGAAACTAAAGGGGTGCCCAATGACCGCATATGTCACACTCTGCCCAGTTCACAATTTTGACCGACTTAAACACTTTCAATTTAGATGCCCCCCATAAGCCGTTCGGGGTTTCATTTCCAATTATAGTCGCTAATTGTCCACGTGACTTTCGGCTCCAGGAAACCGTTTCCATATAAGGTAATAACGTGACTTTACGTGCGCGCGGCATTTGTCAACTTCAGACGACAACAACCAGAATCGAACCAAAATAATACATTGATGTTTTAATAAAGTAGAGTGGGATTTATATAGGTAGGGGTATAGAATAGATTCAGTGAAGAAAGTATTACTTGATTTTCTAAATAAATAAACTTTACTCAACAATATACTTGATATTTTGTTCAATTTCTTTCGTGATGTTGAGTTTGATGTTTGCCTCGGAAGGTAATTAATGTAAACAACCAGCAGGGGCCGCTGCTCGCGAGAATAAGAGGAAAACGTGAATACCGCGATAAAGTAGAACCCGCGATAGAGTAGGAAGGGAGTATACACTAAGTTTGCGATTGGTTTACTTACTTTGCAGAGCTGTTCAGAAGCAGTCAGTTCTTCAAAAGGATGTCGACTGTGACACTTTGTACAAGCAAACAGTGCTGCCATGGTAAAACGTATTCTGTTCAGATAAAAACGAGATAAAACTTTGGTTTTGTGTGATTTCAAAACCCCCAAAAAAATTCAAACCGGAAGCTTATTTTCTTCCGGAAGTAGTTTATAAAAACCCGGAATGGTCGTGGGGTAACTAAATACCGGAATCTGAGTCTGACTCGTTACTGGTGAGGTGCCGGGACGTTTCGCCCCCAAACCATTTCCTCCCCTAGTCGTTTCGCCCCAAGACGTTTCCTCTCTGGTCTTTTCCCCCTAGTCGTTTCGCCCCCTAGTCGTTTCGTCCCCCTAGACTAAGTTTCACTTTTATTAGAGGTGAGAAGAGGCAAATATTTAAGAAGCATCATCGCCCTGTCACGTCAGCATAACATATCCTTAGTTACCGGCCGGCACCGGGCCTTAAAAGTGGCCACTCCGGCTCGGGGAGGTGTGACTAGGACTTGTTACACTAAAATTATTGAGGCTGTTTTCTTTTAAAACATCCATCTTCACCCCAATTTATATAGAGAAAACTGGGGTTTCAGGGGGTGTTCATTATTTTACTTATTACCATTCAAAGTCATAGGCTGTGGGTACTCGTTATAACCGTCCCAATATGGCGGCTGTAACAAGCACCCACAACCTATGTTTGCAATATATAGCTTCACGAGTACTTTGTCTGGTCTGAAAAAAAAATGTTATAACAAAAACAGAGTACAATTTTTTTTTTTTTTTTTTGGTTTGGGTTTTACGGCCCTTTCAAGATTATTTCACTCATATCGAGCCGATCGTTAATCATAGGTGGGCGAAAACCGGAGTACCCGGATAAAAACCACCTGACCTTCCGTTGCAGAACTTGGCGTCTCACACGTGACCCGAGCGAGGCTCGAACCCACGGCGGTGAGAGACCTAATGACTAATAGTCAGCGCTCTTATCCATTAGGCCACGGAGGCCCGCAACAGAGAACAATTAACAAAAATAATACGAAAAAATAAAGTAAACACCAACATTAGATTAAACACATGAACGTGTAACTTGACAGTTAAATAAATAAATAAATAAATAAATAAATAAATAAATAAATAAATAAATAAATAAATAAATAAACCAATTTAAAGGTGAAAAAGAGATAATTAAAGACAATTAATTTTTCATAGAGCACGTGTTGTCACACCTCACCATTAATATTTGCTGACCGACTTTATTAACGAACCAACCAACCAGTTTACAACAAAACCGGTAAAGGTGCTTAAGCGATAATTAAAGACGTTTAACTTTGCAAAGAGCGTGTGTTTTCACACCTCATCATTAATCGCATTAATTGCATGATAAATGTGTCAAATCAAATCAACAATGTGATTAACGTTATTGAACCAAACAGGTAATACTAATCATAATTCCTAATTACCATTTTCATTTAAATTACATGTTCTTCTCTCTCTCTCTCTTTCTTTCCTTTTGTCTCTGTTACACATGGAGATAATAAATCTTTTTTATACATGGAAAATATTTTAGGGGCGAAACGACTAGGATTGGGGGGGGGGGGGGGGGGGCGAAGCGACTAGGGACCAAAAAAGGAGGCGAAACGAGTAGGGGGAAACGACAAGGGGGAAAACGTCTTGGGGGCGAAACGTCTTCTTACCACTGGTGACACGTCCACCAAGACCCGTGAAAAGGGAAGTTAGTTCCTAGCTCTCGCCAAAGAAGTAAACTTAGCTACATTATCCTTTGCACCTCCACGGATGAATCCTCCACATTACGGATTAATCTGTAATGTATTGACCCATCTTGACCGAAACAACCTCTTATTCTCTAACCAACACGGCTTTCGTAGCAAACTTAGCTGCGAAACACAACTAATACAGTTTGAACAGAACCTTTCGGATATCCTTAACGGTGGTGGTCAAACGGATGTGATTGTGATAGACTTCAGCAAGGCCTTTGACAAGGTCGACGGTCCACCAGAGGCTCTTGCTGAAGCTCCGCCGCACAGGCCTCAATAATCAAGTCACTAAACGGATAGCTTCCTTCCTATCAAATAGAACCCGATAGCTCAGTGGTAGAGCTTCCACTTTGGGAATGGGGGTTGCGGGTTCGATCCCCGGCCGCGCCATACAAAAGGCGTGAAAATTGGTACTAACCACTGAACTAGGAAGATAAATGAAAACAGTTAAGTATTTGTTAAAGGATACTTTGTTTGTCACAATGAAAGCTCTACAGTGCTTATGCTACTTGCTTTGGATATGCGACTTTAAATAAAGCTTCTTTATTCTTTATCTTTAACCCAGTGTGTGGTCTTAGATGGTGAAGAGTCCCAATCATGCCCCATTCAATCTGATAGGCTCTTTTTCTTTCTTTCTTTCTACTGATCCTGGTGAAGGATTGTCTAAGGACGTGTCAACAGTAAACAATTCTGATTCTGATCGGTCACATTTGACCATTACTCGCATGTGTATATTACATACGCTCCAGTTTGCAGGATGAAAGCCTACACAGTAATCATGTTATTATGGTAGGGTTCTTTAACCTGCACAGGGGATGGATCTCCCTGCACAGGGGGCCTCCAGTTAACGTCCCGATCCGAAGGACGGTGGACTTTATGACATTCATCCCTGCAAATAATGCCAATGGGGCGTGTTCGGACATCGAAATTTTTATCGCCTCTGCCGGGGACCGAACTCTGGTTCTTTAGAATCAAATGCAAGTGCACTAACAACTGAGCTATCATGCTCCTTCTTGGCCCCTGTCTTGGCTCTTTTCTTGGCCCCTGTCTGTTTCTTATCTACATAAACCACATGCCAGACACCATGTGGTTTATGTACATAGTAACATCAGGCTGTTCGCAGACGACACCGTCATGTATCTGACGATCTCTCAGGGATATTGATAATATATTGATGGGCCCTGAAAATGAGCCAAGGGCCAATGTCCCATTCATTAACATGAAAAAAAAATCAAGATTTGGATGGGCCTTTTTGAATTTTCACGGAAATATCTGATGGGTCCAAGAAGCCTTAATGTACACCTTACAGCAAAATTAACATTAAATTTGAATAGCTTACATATGGGGCCCAAACAAAACTTAAGTCAGATTCAGTCTATGACTAATAGTTTTCTTATGAAATGACTCGGGCTCATCCCAGAAATATTCCTGATCTCTAGCCAAACCGACTGCCAATTCCTCCAAAATGACCTCTCAAATATAGAAAAAATTGAAAAGTGAATGGCTAATGATGTTTAATCATGACAAGTGTGAGATGATCAGGATCACTAAAAAGAAAAAGCCTACCATATTTGAAAACAAACTCTATGGCAAATCATTAAATTCAGCAACTTCGGCAAAGTATTTGGGTATCACAATTTCTCAGGACTTGTCATGGACAAAACACATTAACCTGATCACAACAAAACAAACAACACATTGAAAGCAATAAAAATTTACATTCAAAATACAAACCAGAAACTCAAAGAAATGGCTTATAAAATATACATACATCCGCCCTCTGCTTGAATACGCTGCACCTATTTGGGACCCCTGACAGAAAAATATATCCATCATATAGAAATGATTCAGTAAGATACATATGTAATGAGCACAGTTTCCTTAGCAGCGTTAGCGCCATTCTTTCAAAACTCAACCGCCCAACTCTTGAAAAACAAAGACAGATTTCATCGTTGGTCATGTTTTATGAAATACAAAACAGCCTAGGTAAAATCCAACCCTCGTCATACATACAGCCATCTTTGAGAAACAGAGTCACAATGCCATTCTCTAGGATTAACTCTCAAAGTACTCATTCTTCCCCGGTACTGCCAGACTCTGGAATAATCTCCCTCCAGGTATATGCAACAGCCCAGATCCTCGTTTCATTCCGAGCAGGGCTCCTCAAAACCTAAAAGTAGCATCTAATAAAACCATTCTCATCTTTCATTCTTATCATCTCATCATTTTATTACCCCAGATTACACAGTTATGCTAATTTCACGGTCCAAATACATTCTAAATTCCATTTAAATTTTTATTATGAATTGTCTCTCAAAAAGTTGTGTTTCTGGCCATTTTTGCATGCATCGCACTCCATATAATACTCTTCAGGAGGTGTTTGGAGTATCCGGCAGATTCAGATATCTCTAATGATGTCTGTAGACCTACAGAGGGCACCTGAAATGCCAAAGCGTGATGCTTTCTGCCGCTCCTAATTATTTGACATCGCGCTTAAAAATAATGTCATTTGCCATAAATATGTTGTGATGTATTGATATTATTATTAATTGATCAGAATCAGAATTGCTACTGGTACTGGTAACACGTCAAATGGCATTCATACACCAGGACATGTGATGGGAAGTTAGCTGCACAATCCTCAGCACCTTCAGTTGTTGAAATAATCGAATCGGGAAGGGCATTCCAATCTCTAATGATTCGGGGGAAGGATTCTTTAAAAATGTCAGTTCTTGCAGTAAAGGTCTGCAACGCCAATGAATGATGATTTCTGCAGTGCCTAGCTGGGGGAACAAGGTCATCTGTTGGAATGCTGGCAGCACCCTTTAGACCTTTGTATAAAAGTATAAGCCTACTGTCTTTTCTCCTTTTCTTGAGAGACTCCTATCTTATGTTTGCTAATATTCCAGTCATGCTACCAGTTTAAAAGCAGTAATTGCTTGTTACAAATCTAGCAGCTCTATTATGAACTATTTCAATTTCTTCATTAAGGACCACTCCACTGGGGTCCCACATACAACTACCATATTCCAAGATTTGGCGAAGAAGTCCTTTATATGCTGCCTCTTTTACATCCTGAGGACACTGATGAAGATTTCGCATCAGGAAACCAACCGTTCTATTCGCCGTTGTACACATGTTGCTAATATGTGTATTCCATCGCAAATTGTGTGCGGATGTCACACCAAGGTATTTAACGGAATCCACGTTCTCAAGGACGGTTCCCTCTAAAGTGTAAGAAGCCTCAATTTTATTTGTTCTCTTCCCACTGTAGTATCTGCACAATATTGCATTTAACGGGTTGAAATCTCATGAGACCTCTGTACTTTATCTCTAATTTCCCGTTAGCTAAACACCGTCGTCTGCAAACAGCCTTATTTCTGAGTCAATGTCAGTTGAAACGCCCACTCTGAAGATTCACAATTAACAACAACGCGCTGTTTTCTATAGCAAAGAAAGGAATCTATCCATTTGAGAGTATTTCCCCCAATTCCACAACCAAACAACTTAGATTTAAGTAGGTCATTTGGTGAGGTGTCAAAAGCTTTCTCGACGTCCAAAATAAATGTGTCTATCTGTCCCCCTTTGTCCAAGATTTTTGCCCAGTCATTAATAACTGTGCTCAAATGAGTTTCACAACTATGCCTTTTCCTAAATGCATGTTGTCTGTCTGAGTTGGGCACACGGGAGACAGTATCAGACGACGACTGCTGACAACCGCCTATCCTATATGCTCCCTTGGAGCCTTTGGCTCTGATGATCTAAAAACGGGGTTATTATGACGATATTCAAACTATTAATTTTGCTATGCTTGTTTTCCTCGGCCACGTTGATAAAGCAAATGTAATGAAAATTGAGATGTCGCTAGTACACCACAATTTACATTAGAAAGTAAAATTCTTTAATGGGTCGATTAAAAAGGACTCGGAAAGATTCGCCATGGTAGTAAACACAAGCAGGTTACGACGACGACAAAGAAGATGATGATGATGATGATGATGATGATGATGATGAGCAGATATGAGCTTGAGATTCCCTTGTTGAAGTCTCAACTTAATCATTGGTCCAACTAGTTCTGATTGTAAACATTTTGCTGTTTTACCACCCAATGTGAATATTGATTGTTTATCAATCGACTCAAAGTGATTTATACAAACAAAGTTAGATTACTTATGTCCAGGTGACTATCATTGACCACCGCTTAAATAGCGTTTGTACGAATTTCTTATAACTTCTTGACGTTATGGCGTCGGAGTACTGTCACGGTAAAGATGGTTATCAGTAAAATATGGTCTGGCGCCATGTGCTGTGGCATCGGCAAACAGTGTAGACACAGATCAGATGCCACAACACTTCGTCTGATAAAGTTCGGCACTGTTTGCTTCAAGTAAAAGAATTTAAAGGTCAAACAAAACAGCCTAAGTCCCCATTCAGGACCATTCCAGCCTACACTCACAGACATTCGACCCACTAGCACTGCCAGAGCTTTAATTATAGTTTGACATGTATCTGTCTCAGCTTTTGGAAGAAAAAAAGAAAGACCTGTGCAGGACTGGAACCAGGATTTTGGAAAACCGGGTCTAAGGGAATGTTGTTAAATAGAATCTATCGTATTTGCCCATTCCCAATATGCACGAGCCTCAGGTATAAATAGCATTATTATTTACATGCATAATAAAGAAATGGAGGAATTCAAAGGCGCATGCCTCAAAATTGGAAAAAAATAAAAACAAGAAATCCTCTGATGAATGTAACGGGCATGTCATAAAGGCAGAAAACTCCGTTAAATATTCTATTGACACTACTGCAAACAATTTTATCCAAAAAGTAAATGTCAAACTTAAGCTTCTGTACAGATAATGCACATTTTGAAAAAAAAAAAAAAACTTAGGAAAAGAATCTGCTCTGCTTTTTTTTAAATATCATTTGTGGATTATGCTTGTTCATCTTAGTATTCAGATCTGACCAAACTTCAATGATTCAATGATTTAACTGAATGGGCTTTTCACAGAGAAGATTCTCTCTATCTTGCATGTAATGTCAGAAATGCATTTTTCACTTCTAAAGAGCATAAGAATTATACACTTTGGTCATGTCAGAAAGTGTGTGATGCCCTCACCTTTCTACTTGACAATATTTATATTAGATTCGGTACTAAGTTATTTAGACAAATTGTGGGTATTCCGATGGGTACTAATTGCGCACCTCTTGTGGCTGATCTGTTTTTGTATTGTTATGAAAGAGACTTCATTTTGTCGCTTTCCATTGATAACCAATCTGAAATTATTGAAGCTTTTAGCTCCACTTCTAGATATTTAGATGATTTATTAAATATTGATAATACCTATTTTGATGGTTTGATCAGTCAGATTTACCCCCCCCCCCCCCCCAGAACTTCAGTTAAATATAGCAAATTCTTCTGCTACCGAGGCCCCGTTTTTGGATTTACATCTATCTATTGTAGATGGATTTGTTTCGTGCAAAATTTATGATAAACGCGATGACTTTGATTTTGAGATTGTAAATTTTCCTTTTTTGGATGGTGATGTTCCTCGAGCGCCATCCTACGGCGTTTATATTTCGCAATTAATTCGATTCGCTGGAGTGTGTAGTCATGTGACTGACTTCAACACTCGTAATAAATTTTTAACGGCTAGACTCCTTAATCAGGGTTGTCGGTACCATAAACTACGCAGGGCCTTTTCAAAATTTTATAGACGCCATTCTGATTTGGTTTCGAAATTCAATATTGGACTTAAATCTTCTGCAACAAGGTCTGTCGGAGCCCGAATATTATGGTGACTTAGTATATAAATTCAGGGGAGTATGAGACCGCAATGACTTCAGCACCCAGTTTCGTAAAATCATTCTTCGATATAAAAAGATTGGGTACAACATGGATGTTATACGACAGACTGCATGCATGGTAGTTAACCCAATCACGGTTGGCAACTTTGCTTTCCTCTTTAATTGCACGCCGGTGGGTCAGGCCTCAGATTCTATGACGGCTCCAACGTAAAGGCTTATTGAGAATTAGAGAGATCTAATTCAAGGTAATGTTGGTTGGTGCCTGATGCTCTGTCTCTGGTCGGGCCAAACGGAGTCTAACTGTTGGTTTTCTTTTGCTCCAGCATTTCAGTGGTTTCTTGCTGTCGAGTCCTCACCGTTGTCTCACCTCTGTGGTTCTTTGATTTTTGTGTTCACGGAGATGTTGCACTGATGAGTTAGGAGGCCTTCATGCGGACTGAACAAATTATTTGTCTAAATAGCGTAAATCATTCCACTGACCGTTCCAAGGCGGTTCTTCTGTGGCGGTTTATTTATGGTGTTGTATGTTACTTACTGTGTGTATCACTTGTGTCTTTTTATTTTGGATGGCCATACGGCCATTTTGTGGGAAAGTACCTGTCCTTATGGCCTTATTTTGTTTAGGTTTCCATTATGGTCTGGTCGCTTAATGTTTGTGTTTCTTTCCCTTTGGTGTCTTTGATGGGTGGAGTAAGTTAAGTGTATCGATTCCTGATCTTTGTTTTACTTCTACTTTTCAGATATTGCAGAATAAAATTGTACGCTTCATAAAAAAATCTTGGATTAAGAACTCATATTGGTTTTTCAAAACTTGACATTCTTAGTATGTTAAATGTCACATTCAGATTCAAACAGCTCAATGGCGGATATCGTTATTTGTCAGAGCATTTGAATGTCCAGCATGCTATAATTAGATGGAGCTGTTAATACTTGTTGGTACTTTCTATAAATGGAATTGCAGCAACAACTTTCTGTTACAATGCTATCTAAGATTGTAATACATTTTCTCCAGGGGATAAAACTAAGATTAATTTTAACAGCTTCAAGGGCGCTGCTTAAATTCGTCTTAGATATCGAGTGTGACAACTCCATATTTCCCGAAAATAAGTTTGTAACTGAGTTTTCTTATAACATCATACACTATATGGATTTCTGTTGTAACTTGCGAAAAGGTCATCAGATTGGTTTTCGAAAATATGCAGAGGACCCGTGTTATAACGACACTATTTGTTCTCTATTATTGTACCGTAATAATGAATTTGTCGTTATAAAGAATCCCAGTTAGGAGTATGATACAGAGGACCCGCCTTATAAGGGCATTATTTGTTTCCTATTATTGTGCCGTTATCATGAATTTGTCGTCGTAAAGAATCCCAGTTAGGAGTATGATATAATGTACCATTGTCAAACCCCCTGCCATCCTTGAATTTGTCCAGGACCCCACTGGAAATATGCTCTCGAGCTTTCATGGGTTATCCAACTTTTTATTTTATTTATTTATTTTTATTTTTTTTTTTTTTTTTTCATAATTTTTTTATGCAGATAAGGTATTAATCTCCATCTTGCACACTCTTGGCAAACCGCTGCTCTGGGCACTCCTGTGTCACCGCATTGATGTAGCATTCCTGGGCCTTTCCATGGGCTTGTAGTGTGGTGCGGAGATTTTCTGATGACTCCAGCCAGCTCATATAAGTGCCTTAAATGCTCATTTTAATATACATATGTTGTCACATAAAACAAACATTTTTTTATTCTGAGATAAATCAGCTACTATGATATCTTGTTTGACTAAAGTACCAATCTTATATCACCATTATTATAATGCTTACATATTTATTTATTTATTTATTTATTCATTTATTTATTTTTTTATTTATTTATTTATTTATTTATTTATTAAGCTGTTCATAATATTTTGTACATCGCCGTCATGTGCTGTGCGTTTTTTAGCTTCTATTGTCTTTACATACAGTGGAACTTCGATGGCTCGAACACCGATGGCTCGTTTACCATGGCTGAGTCGAACCCGCTCTTGAGTCCCTAGGGAATTTCTTTACATAAGAAATAGGGAGTGTAAAAATTAGGATATTTTCGTCTTTTATCTTGCAAATGTATGCTGTGTGTACTCATTAGAATCGCCTCTATGAGGCGATTCTAATGAGTACACACAACATACATTTTCCATTATTGAACACAGAAAAGATGTCCTCAAGTATGTCGTTATGCCTCCTGGCATTACCCTCAGTGGCTCGAACCACCCCTGTCTCGAACATATTTTCATGGTCCCAAAGGTGTTCGAGCCATTGAAGTTCGACTGTAGTTTAACTTTTTGAATACTCTACAGATATTGGATATACAGTGACATTCCACTATTAAGACCACCTAAAATTAAGATTAACCCATATATGACAATGGAATATTCCATCCAGTAAGTTTGGAGTGGACCATTTCCAATAATAGGGGTGTCGGGTTTGTTATTGCTTGTAGGAAATTTACAAAAATGAGTGTTCTTTAAGCAAATAGTGAAGACACAGATCAGACGCCGCGTTATGCGGCGTCTGATCTGTGTCTGCACTGTTTGCCAATGTCCCAGAAAAGGGCCGCGAGGCATATATGGGTTAATTCTGCCATAAAAAGCTTATTCAGAAGGGTAGAGTTAATTTTCCTCGTGTTTTCTGCACACAATGTCCTCTTGTCAGGGACCACCTTTGGGACTGTTCAAAAGTGGTATTAAAGAATCCTCAGCTCAGGATGCGGTTGATTAATGGAGATTTTGTTTGTTTGATTTGAAGTTTAACGTCCCCGTCAACACTGTAAAGGTCATTTTGGAGACGTTGCTTCCAATTTTGTGAGACTGTTACCCGACATTGAGATGAAATGACATCTCAAGCCCTGCCGCCCAATGAAACCAATAGGATTTATAAGCATGGACGGTCCAATTCGTGCACACCGCTTTGCCTGGGCAGGCTTAGATCCTCTAAGCGGTTAACCAGTACTCGTGTGCGGGTCGGATTCAGCTCTGCGTGGAAGCATCATGCAGCCCATATATTTCTTCAAGCCCCAATGGGCGGGAGCTAGGATTAATGGAGATATCCCCCCCGCCCATCGGGGCTTGAAGAAATAGATGGATCGCACAGGAGTATTGGTAAACCGCTTAGAGGACCAAAGCCTGTCAAAGCAAAGCGGTGCGTGTCGGACCTCCATGCTTATAAACCCAATTGGTTTCACTGGGCGACAGGGCTTGAGATGTCATTTCATCTCACTGTCGGGAAAAAGTCCCCCGAAATTGGAAGCAACATATACAGTGCTGACGGGGACGCTAAACTTCAAAACAAACAAACAAACAAACAATTAATGAAGATGCGTTCACTTGAAGCGCCCGTGGTGCAGTGGTTATGCTACGGGCCTCATAAACAAGTGGTCGTTGGTTCGATCCCGGGCTTCTCCAGATTTTCGGATGAGCCTTTAAACCGAGGCCCCGTCTCTGTATGACCTTAGCTGTTGGTGGGACGTAAAACTCAAACACTCACACAATTCCAAGAAACAAATATTGTGGATACCGCTATAATACGAGGGTCGCTCAATAAGTATCTGGCCTTACCGTCTTAGTTTAACTTCTTCTTTTTTCCGAACAGTCACCCGCAGCAATAAGCAATTCCAATTCTGAAAGTTCATTTTTGTAGAGTTCAGGGTTTTTAGAGTCAGTTCTGCCTCCAACCGCTGCCACATGCTCTTCATCTGATCGGAAGTGACGTCCAGGCAATTCTATCACTGGGTGCCAGATCAGGGGAATAGAATGGATGGGGTAAGGGTTTGAAACCGTTCCGCTCCATTGCATCCACAGAAACTTAGCGCACCGTTTTGTAATTTCTTCATGCCTTTTCTGTTCTATAGCTGCACGTAGCTGGTCCAAAGTATGAGCATAATAGTAGTCCCCATTAACAGTCTGGCCATGAGGTAAATAGTCCCCCAACAGAACACCCTTGCTGTCCCAAAACACAGCTACCATGACCTTGCCAACTGAAGACTGAGTCTTGAATTTCTTTGGACGCGGTGAACCGTGGCCAGTCCATTGTTTAGTCTCAGGATCATAGTGCTGGATCTAAGTTTGTCCCGGTAACACGTCTTTCCAAAAGTAACTCAGACATGGACACTCGGACAGCTCGTTGTTCTTTACTAAGCCATTTTGGCACCCGACGCACTGAAAGCGTCCTCATATCCAGCCATTCATGTAAAATGGTAAAAACACAACCCTAAAAAAAATCGCATTTTCTAGCCAGCTTCCATTTGCAAGTTCTTTCAGGTTTTCACTGGTGAAATTTTCACTGGTGACGTCATCAGTAGCACTTTCCAACGTTACCCGACAACTTTTCAAATCAGTCACCCAAATTTAACAGTTGAATATGAAGGAGCTCTTTCCACTTACTTCAGATAATTCCTCTAAAATTTTCTAGTTCGTCTTCTTTTTCAAAAACATGAATCTTTTGTTTGTTTGTATTGGAGTTTAACAGCCCAGTCAACACTATTTTAGGTATTTTTTGAGCCAACAGGTTTATACGTAAGCGGTTAACCAGTACAGTGCACTTTCTTTCGCCAGAAACTAACAACTGCCCTTCTTGAATCAGCGGAAGGGAGAGAATGACCGTAGAAAAGATTTCATGATCAATATGTTGCCGACCCCGGCAGGTGTCTAACCCGCGTCCTCCTGATCACCAGTCAGACGCGCATCCGACTGAGCTACCGAGGCCGGCCAAAACAGACATCTAATTACTGCTCTGTACTCAATTTGTGAAGAAAATTCAGCAACACTGACCCCTGCCGTGTTATTTTACCTCGCACGGGCTAAAACTCTGAGGACTGACCGATAAAATTTAAAAGTCGGCTTTCGCTGATTCAAGAAGGGCAGTTGTTGGTTTCTGGCGATAGAAAGTGCACTGTACTGGTTAACCGCTTACGTATAACGGAAGTAAGGGCGAGGATTGTGGCCACGTAAAATCGATTTAAGCCCCCCAGTGGAATTTGCTTCCGCTGACCGTTCCAAGGCGGTTCTTCTGTCGCGGTTTATTTTTGTTATGGTTTGTCTTTGGGTGTTTGTGTCGCTTGTGTTATTTTATTTTGGATAGCCTATTGGCCATTTTGTGGGAAAGTAACTGTCCGTATGGCTTTCCGCTGTTGGTGTTTCCATTAGGGTCTGTCGTTTCATGTTTGTGTCTCTTTCCCTTTGGTGTCTCTGATGGGAGCTGTGGGTTGATTGTATCGATTCCTGAGCATTGCCTCCACTTCTATTTTATAGTGGCCTGTCAATCCGGCTGCCCGGGTTCGATTCACCGCCGAGCTAAAGGTGTGTAGCATTTTTTCATCTGTTATAGTTAGTTGGGTGCATGAAACTAAAGACTGTGGCTATATCATAACCACTGTCGTAAAGACCCAGGCCAGATGCCACAGAATGGCGTCTGATCAGGGTATACACTATTTGCTTCAGTTCTGCGTTAAACGAAACAGTATAAGTCATAGTATCAGTCTCAAGTCAAGGCTGTCCCCGTTTTGGAGACGTTGCTTCCAATTTTGTAGGACTTTTACCCGACATTGAGATGAAATGACATCTCAAGCCCTGTCGCTCATTGAAACCAATATGGTTTATTAGCATGGACGGTCCGCCTCTAAGCGGTTTACCAGTGCTTTTGTGCGGGCCGCATTCAGCTCTGCGTGGAAGCATCATGCAGCCCATATATTTCTTCAAGCCCCTATGGGCGGGGACCGAGCATAACTTATGAACCGCGCATGCTAGGGACATAGATTTCTCGTGCAAGAGGGCCAAGATTGTACTGAATCGCTCATCTGATATATCAAGATTCTTAAAGTCATGTGGGTGACAACCATTCCATGAAGCCTAACTGTTGCACTTAGATGATCACCTGGGCAACACTCTTGCAAGGTTTAATTAAAACTGGCTTAAGAGTTTCTATTTTTAGCTGAGTCGGGCATTTTGTTCATTAAAACAGAAGCGTTTTAGCTATTTTGGTAGAGGATCACGTAAGCATCATTCCCATGAAGTTTGAATGAAATTGACCCATGGGTATAGTAAAGATTTGTCTATTTTTAGACCTGGCGTACATTTTGATCATCAGAGCCAAATCCATTTAGCTATATTGGTAGCGGGTAATCCAAGCAACATTCCTGTGAAATTTTATTGAAATTGGGCAAGGGGTATAGGAGGAGATTTTGTTTAAAGATTTTTTTTTTCCATTTTAGCTCTGACAGCCATCTTGTTCCTCGCAGCAGAACCGTTTAAGCTAATTTTGGTAGGGAGCCACCGCGATGTTTGAATCAAATATTGAACTAAGTGTTTGGAAGGAGTTCGCATTTAAAGCAAACCGTTGACATTTTTTAGCTCTGGCAACCATTTTGCTCATTTGAGTGGGACCAATAAGCTATTTTGGTAGAGGGTTGACATAAGCAATATTCCTATGAAGTTTGAATGAAATTGGCCCAAGGGTATAAGAGGAATTGACGTTTGAAGATGTTTTTCTTTTTTTTTTAGCTCTAGCGGCTGCCTTATTCATTATAGCGGAATGGTTTTAGTCATTTTGGAAGGGAGCCACCTAGGCAACAATCCTGTGCAGTTTGAATAAAATTGACCCTATGGTTTAGGAGGAGCTTACATTTGAAGCAAATTTATGGGTTTTCTTTTTCTATTTTTAGCTCGGTGGCCAATTGGGCCAGTTGAGTGGAACCGTTTTAGCTATTTTGGTAGAGGGTCACCTAAGCAACATTCCTACTTTTTTCTATTTTAAGCTCTGGTGGCCATCTTGTTCATCAGAGCAGAATGATTTTAGCTATTTTGACAGGGCGTCACCTAGGCAAGACTCCTGCAAAGTTTGAATCCAATTGGCCCAAGTGTTCGGGAGAAACTCGCGTTTGAAGCAAATTTAAGATATTTTTCTATTTTTAGCTCTGTTGGCCATCTTGTTCATCACAGCCAAACGATTTTAACTATTTTGGTAGGGAGCCACCGAAGTAACATTCCTGTGAAGCTTGAATCAAATCGGCTCAGGGGTTTAGGAGGACTTCGAATTTGAAGCAAAATTACGTTTTTTCTATTTTTAGCTTTGGCGGCCATTTTGATAATCTGATCAGAACTGTTTTAGCCATTTTGGATGAGGGTCACCGAATTAATATTCCTATGAAGTTTGAATGAAATTGGCCCAAGGGTTCAGGAGGAGTTGATGTTTGAAGCAATTTTACGTTGTTTTTTTTTTTTTTTTTTTTTTTTTTTTTTGTGCTTTTTTTCTATTTTAGCTCTGGCAGCCATCTTGTTCATCAGAGAAGAACGACTTTGGCTATTTTGTTAGGGAGCCATCCGCGCAACATTCCTGTGAAGTTTGAATCAAATTGACCCAAGGGTTAAGGGGGAGTTCGCATCTGAAGCAAATTTACGATGTTTTTCTATTTTTAACTCTGGTGGCCACTTGGCTCATCATTTTAACTATTTTGGGAGAAGGTCATATGAGCAACACATGCAACATTTCTGTGAAGTTTGAAGCAAATTGGTCCAATGGTTTAGTAGGAGTTCGTATTTAAATCAAATTGTTGACGAGGCACGACGGACATTCACTAATCCCGCCCCAGCCCATCGGGGCTTGGAGAAATAGATTGGGCTGCACGACGCTTTACCGACCGCACATAAGTACTGGTAATCCGCTTAGAACGTCTAAGCCTGCCCAGGCAAATTGCTGCGAGTCGGCACGTCCGTGCTTATAATCACTATTTCTTGCATAAAAACCTATGCGCATGGCTGTTTGATGCCATTGTCAAATGGATCAAAAGCCGTGGTCAAACAAAAGCCATGTTCAAATCATGAAATTCGCGTACTGTTTGAACATTGTTTTTGAGCTTTTGATATCACAAGACGGGCCTTGCTTTGTTTACGTTACGTTGAGCGACGTAACGTTATCGTCACTGCATGACAACGTCATTGTAAACATCATTCTTGCATAAATACCTATGCGCATGGCTGTTTGAAGCCATTGTCAAATGGACCGAAAGCCGTGCTCAAACAGCAAAAACCATGTTCAAATCATGAAATTCGCGTGCTGTTTGAACATGGATTTTGAGCTTTTGATATCACAGGACGGGTCTTGCTTTGTTTGCGTTGCGTTGAGCGACATAACGTTATCGCCCTGAACGTAGCGTTTTAGGGTTCTATGATGACGTAACTGCATGACAACGTCATTGTAAACAACATTCTGAACTGGCTGCCATTTTGGTTTGCCTGTCGCATTTGAAGAGTTTATATGGAATTTATATGGAGCTTTTGGGCTTTTTCGTCAAAATTTGCTGTCGGATTCGTAAGTTATGCAATAACAGCGATCATCCATGGTTATTTCATTGCATTAACAGTTGCCGGATCCCTCGGAAGATATTTGAACATTCGGCCTAGCGGCCTCATGTTCAAACAGCTTCCTCGGGATCCGGTAAATGTTAATGCATGGAAAACCATGGTCGATACCTATATTCTTGCATAAATGCCTATGCGCATGGCTGTTTGAAGCCATTGTCAAATGGACCAAAAGCCGTGCTCAAACAGCAAAAACCTTGTTCAAATCATGAAATTCGCGTGCTGTTTGAACATAGATTTTGAGCTTTTGATATCACAAGACGGGCCTTGCTTTGTTTACGTTACGTTGAGTGACGTAACGTTATCACATTGAACGTAGCGTTTTAGAGTTCTATGATGACGTCACTGCATGACAACGTCATTGTGAACAACATTCTGAACTGGCCGCCATTTTGGTTTGCCAATCGCATTTGAAGAGTTTATATGGAATTTATATGGAGCTTTTGGGCGCTTTCGTCAAAATTTGCTGTCGGATTCGTAATTTATGCAAGAACAACGATCAGCCATGGTTATTTCATTGCATTAACAGTTGCCGGATCCCTCGGAAGATATTTGAACATTCGGCCTAGCGGCCTCATGTTCAAACAGCTTCCTCGGGATCCGGTAAATGTTAATGCATGGAATACCATGGTCGATACCTATATTCTTGCATAAATACCTATGCGCATGGCTGTTTGAAGCCATTGTCAAATGGACCAAAAGCCGTGCTCAAACAGCAAAAACCTTGTTCAAATCATGAAATTCGCGTGCTGTTTGAACATAGATTTTGAGCTTTTGATATCACAAGACGGGCCTTGCTTTGTTTACGTTACGTTGAGTGACGTAACGTTATCACATTGAACGTAGCGTTTTAGAGTTCTATGATGACGTCACTGCATGACAACGTCATTGTGAACAACATTCTGAACTGGCCGCCATTTTGGTTTGCCAATCGCATTTGAAGAGTTTATATGGAATTTATGTGGAGCTTTTGGGCGCTTTCGTCAAAATTTGCTGTCGGATTCGTAATTTATGCAAGAACAACGATCAGCCATGGTTATTTCATTGCATTAACATTTGCCGGATCCCGAGGAAGCTGTTTGAACATGAGGCCGCTGTCGGATTCGTAAGTTATGCAAGAACAACGATCATCCATGGTTATTTCATTGCATTAACATTTGCCGGATCCCGAGGAAGATATTTGAACATCCGGCCTAGCGGCCTCCTGTTCAAACAGCTTCCTCGGGATCCGGCAAATGTTAATGCATGAAAAACCATGGTTGATCCATATATGGTTTCATTGGGCGGCAGGGATTGAGATGTCATTTCATCTCAATGTCGGGTAAAAGTCCCACAAAATTGGAAACAACGTCTCCAAAATGACCCAAATAGTGTTGACGGGGACGTTAAACATCAAATCAAATCAAACAAACAAACAAACATTCACTGATCACAGTACCTCACCATGAGCTAAAAAACTAGCTGACATGTTTTTGTTTTTTTTTTTCACATCAGGATTATGCCACTTCTGAGTTATTGCCCTTAGAAAATTTTGGATGACTCTTGTCAGCAAAATATTTAAAAAACAATTAAAGTTAGGGTCTTGAAATTTGATGAGTGTATTGCTAGTGAGGAGTAGATGACATGATTAATTTTTGAACAAATTACGAAAAATACTTCATCAGTTATGGCCCTTTGTAAATTTGGGCATTTGTACATTGCATGCTCTGTGAGGCATAGCAAAATTTTAGAACCATGTGTGCTGGGGTTTTGAAATTTCATATATGGATTCCTCATGATAAAATTGTTGTCATGTATTTTTTGTCTCGTTATGATTATGCCCCTATGTCGAGTCATATGGCCCTTTGGTCCAAATAACCTAAAGAGTGTTGGCGGGGATGTTAAACCTAATTTCAAATTAACAAACAATACGCGAGTACAAAAGGCTTATGTTTTTAGCAAAAAAATGCGAAAAAATTTATGAATATATGTTCACACAATGTCTAAGAGTTATGTGCGTACAACGTAAATGTCTTATAAAAACACTGAATTTATACATTAATGGGGACTCGTCGATGACCATCAACCCAGTTCTTCAAGTATATGGAGTCTTTTCAGGTGGATATTGAAGAAAAAGCTTCTGGACAGTTGTTTATATTGACACTAATCTCGAGCAGTTCAGGACCAAGCACTGACGCACATCCAGGGTCAATAATTAATTTAAGAAAACAGTCCCAGTTATTAAGGTTATTAAGATATGATTTTGCAGCCTGTGTAATCACGCCTTTCTGCTAGACTGTCCCTGAGCTGATTTAGGGTGGACGTCCGGATACTTTGAAAACCTTGGCACCTCGTCACTGTATGTCGAATATCTTCAACGTCGAGCTGACAAAGACGACAGGTTGGATTAGCTGGCTGTCTTGTTACTGAATGTAGGGTCCTACTAAACCCTGTAGGGACTGACAAGGACTGACAAGGACTGCACACGGACTGACAAGGACAGCATAGAGACATTTAAAATAGTTTTTTATGCAAGTATCAATATTTGTGTCAGTTTTAGTTACTTCTAGGGTGGGTTTGTCTTGAGGATAATCTAGCGGGGTCAAACGTAAAGACAGTAGAAGTACACGTGCAGAATTGTACTAAGCGTATTTGGAAATAGAAGTAAACATACTGTAAATATGTTACCCTCTAAAGATGCCAGAAAAGATGCCCAATGACCGCAACAAAAAGTTGAGATGCCTTAAATATGTAACAAATATGTTGGGTCACTCCTTTTTAGCTCGGCTGTTTTCGAAGAAAACGACGAGGTATTGTCATAGCTCTGGCGTCGTCGTCTGCGTCGTCGTCGTGCAAAAACTTGGACATTTTGTAATATCTCTGTAATTCGACTTCGAATTTTCGCAAAGACTTGGACATTTTGTAATATCTCTGTCATTACTGAACATATTTACTTGAAACTCGGACTAGTTGTTCATTATGAAAGGGGGAACTCATACCAATAGATGAGGTAACCCTCAAAATATTTTGGCACAGTTATGTCCCTTTTTCGACTTAGAATTTTTGCAAAAACTTGGACATTTTGTAATATCTCTGTCATAACTGAACATATTTACTTGAAACTCGGACTAGTTGTTCATTATGAAAAGGGGAACTCATACCAATAGATGAGGTAACCCTCAAAATATTTTGGCACAGTTATGCCCCTTTTCGACTTAAAATTTTTGCGTCGTCGTCATGCAAAAACTTGGACATTTTGTAATATCTCTGTCATTACTGAACATATTTACTTGAAACTTGGACTAGTTGTCCATTATGAAACAAATAGGTGAGGTAACCCTCAAAATATTTTTGGCACAGTTATGCCTCTTTTTCGACTTAGAATTTTTGTTTAACTAAAATAAACTGCAGCCGAGCGTTGGCACCCGCATGCGGTGCTCTTGTTTATTTTATTTTAACTTTCTGAAAAAAAAAAAAAATATGGATTGACATTAACCCAGATATGCCTAGTGGCCCTTTTTTGGGACGTTGGCAAACAATGTAGACCCAGATCAGACGCCGCATAACGCGGCGTCTGATCTGGGTCTACACTGTTTGCTCAAAGAACATACATTTTTGTACAACTTACATTAAACAAAACAAATCTGACACCCCTATAATTAAAAATGGACAACTCCAAATTTATATGATGGAAGATTCCATTGTCATATATGGGTTAACTCTGAATCATCTACATGGCTGACGATTCCTATGGAATGTTAAGCAATTTTCAGATCGTTTTGTGTTATTTAGCCCCATTTTCAAAACTAAATAAACTAGCTGTATGTAAGACTTCATTCGAGGCAGCTCAAAAGAGTTCCCACAATCTATTTTACACTCCGTTAGATTGTCGGTACTCCTTAGAACCTCCTTTGCGACACTGTTATTCCGAGCACCCACAATCTTGCTCTTTGGTTGCCCTTTAGAATCCCCTCATTGAGGCGGTTCTAAATAGCAACCACAATCTATGTTTGTGCTAGAAGTAAGAAAAACCTCAAATATTTTCCGTGGAAATATGGTAACTTTAGATATATGAAAGATGTCATTCCAGGCGCGTCCAAAAAATACCCACAATCTATTGTAAGACTCCTGTTAGATTGTGGGTACTCATTACAGCCGCCTCATTGAGACTGTTCTAAAGAGCACCACAATCTTTGTTTGAGAGCAAAAACAGTTTGAGGAAATATGGTAACTCTTGATATATAAAAGATGTCATTTTTGTACACTGGAGTACTGTCGTTCGTAATGTTTTCACTGTGTCTCTGGTAGCACATGTACCTGTTGTTCAGTGCACACAAGCGTGTTTTCGTGATACCTCACGTAAACATCAGTTTTGGTTATGTCTTCATATTGAAATTTTATAAACAAAAAATGAAAAAAAAATCAGCTAAAAAATTCTGATGGTATTTTCATTTATGAAAAAAGAAAAAAAAAGAACATAGATTGTGGGTACTCGTTGGAGCCGCCTCGGCGAGGCGTTTCTAACGAATACCCACAATCTATGTTCTTGAGCAGAAATAAGAAAAATAATGTATACTCTTGTGAACCTAAGTTTTACTAAAAAAAATGGGGTTTACGGGATGGGGTCAAAATTATATAGGCATGTTTTCGTGATGGATACCACATTAACATCAATTTTGGACTTCATAATATGCAATATGAGAAGAATATATTCGTACGAGCGTCTTTAATTACCACCAGCAAAGGTGATAACAGTAGTTTGTGTAATCGATTGATGTCAGTTTGCTGATAAATCGATTATGCCAAATCGATTATCGATTCGTATGTTAAAAGGTGTGAAAAACGCCTGTACGAGCTTACGCCTGTACGAGCGTCTTTATTCATCAGGACTGCAGACCGACACAAATACCTGTGCAAGAGTGTAGATCTAGCTGTGATGACTCTTACTGAGCCTCACCATCTGGATCTACACTGCTTGTTATCCGGACAATGATATTTTCCAAAACGAAGGAAGTGACATTATCCTGTAAAGAGGTCAATGAGGTTTACAATTGTTTAAATTTAAACCCCACTTTTGTATTATAAAACTGAGGTTTGCAGGAGTCGACATTATTTTTCTTATTACTGCTCAAAAGCATAGATTGTGAGTACTCGTTAGAACCGCCACGCAGGTACTCGAGTTCCCACGAGCAGAAAAATGGAAAATTTCAGATTTTTTTTATCTGAAATTTTCATTCTTTGGTGGATATTTGAATAGGCATGTTTCTGTTATGTACCAGACATTGAGATGAAATGACATCTCAATACATAAGTTGAAAAAATGCGACCAGAACCGGACTCGAACCGGCGACCCCTTGCTTACAAGCCCTTCTGCCCAATGAAACCAATAGGGTTTATATATGCATGGCTGGTCCGACTCACGCCACTTTTCCTGGGCAGGCTTAGAACCTCTATACATGTATATGCAGTTTACCAGTGCTATAATGTGCGGTCGGTTTCAGCTCTGTGTGGAAAAATCATGCAGCCCAATTTATTTCTTAATGCTCCGAAGGTCGGGGCCAACAATTTCATGTAATTATACCCATGCGTACCCAAATGTAGATCAAGATATAGTGTTAACATTAAACTACTTTTCAAAGCTTGTCGTGTCTTTGTATCCTTGTAGTCATTGTACCGCACTTGTGGTATTGGCGTATGTTGCTTATATCTCGCCTTGAGATAGTTTCGTTAAAAATACTAAAACATGCATATTATATTCTAACATTTTAAATGTACTTGTCCGTCCTTGCCAGTCCTTGTGCAGTCCTGGTCAGTCCTTGTCAGTCCCAGCAGTGTTAAGTAGGACCGACTGAATGTATGCTTGGACCGGAGCATGTCATTACGATAGCACACCCGTGTGACATAGTGCATTCTTTAATATCACCAAAATGGCTACTTTTCCGATGACAATTTGTGATATTTTTCTTATTAATACTCCAAATATAGGTTGCGGGTGCTCGTTAGAACCGCCTCATCGAGGCGGTTCTAACGAGTACCCACAGCCTATGCCTTGGAGCAGAAATAAGCAAAATACTGTATACCCCTGTAAACCCCAATTTTCTCATCATAAAGTGGGGTTTAGAGGGGTGTTCATTTCACGAACTTGTTTACATGATGAACACGTCCGTAAGAAAGCGTTCCTAGGCTTGACGATTGCTTTTCTAACAGCTGTCCCCGTTTCTAGATCCTGTCATACAGTTTGCGTTGATCCCACCCGTAGTCAATACTTCAATGTTTTCTTAGTATTTATATCATCGACGTAAACTTTGGTCCAGAATGATGATACAACCCGCTTACACATGCTCTTCCACAGTAACTCCCCAATGTTTGCCGCAAAGCCAGCTCAACGTAGGCAGCTTGAATTTCGCAAACACTTGAGTAATGATGTGCGTTGTCAAAGCTACAAGCCAACTGTCGCTGTTATTGACACCTCGGACCCAATATGCACGGACTAGTAACTGACTGAGTTACGAAAATACGTTGTCGTGTCTTTGATCTTACAGCTTTTTTAATTAATTATAGTCAAAAAAAAAAAAAAAAAAATAATAATAATAATGAAAATTAATTTTATCAATAATTAAATGTATAGTTGTCAATTTTGACACAGTGTTGTTGAAACATTTTAATAGTGTATTGATTAAAATTGAATTGAATGCAGCTTAAAGCCTCTAAATTTGACGAATGTATGCCAAAAGTGCAGAAAACGCCTATATTATGTGCTTTGGTTTATCTTTAAAATTTACAAAAACTGTTGAACTTTTAATTAAAATATTGTTACATTTCTACAAGCAATACGTTCAACTATTGCTGTTTAAAATGAAATAATTCAAATTTATTAAAATAAGTGTTTTATGCAGGAATGAAACTGTATCTTGCAAAAATTTTAAGGCTCAGCCACGCTCAGTCACAACAGCATAGTAACACTTACAGTGTAGTGACTAGTCCGTGTTGACTGGTATTTTTTGAACGACCCATATTGGCCTGCTCTGACGTCATTGGGAAAGACTCCTGTGCGATTGCTACGTCAGTTGAGCTAATAATAGATTGGACGGCCCTTCGTTCAGGCTGTCAAAATAAACAGTATTGTTTTTCTTTACAGATAAAGACAACGTGTGCATTCATGTGACTGATGCATGGATAACATGTAAAATATAATGAACAAACATTGAAAGATAGTAAGAATCTAAGTTTGTGAAAGAATGAGAGAAACCAAAATGGCGGATAATGATGTTGATTTTGATTCAGACAGAGAGGAAATGGAAACACAAAATGATGAGCAGTCTGCTGAAGAAATTGAGAGACTTTTGAGAGAGGCGGATATTTCTGACATTCCAGATACTTTGATAGTTACAAATGTTCCTGACAGTGTGTGGGATGATGAAAATTCTAAGGTGTTTAGCATTTATTGTTTTGTTTTCATTCATCCACATGGTTTGGAAATCACGAGGGGGAACATTTCTTCCCCATATTACTATCTATCTATCTATCTTCATATACTGAGTCGGTCAAACTTAGCCATTACCTCAGTTGGGTGGTGCGCTAAATTTAGAATTTAGCAAAAAAAAAAAAAAAAAAAAAAAAAAACACACCCACTGGATGAGTTCTTAAAACTATTTACAATCTGCTTTCAGAGGTGTACTAAAACGCACACCTCTGGATCCCAATCTACACCATGCGGGCTTTGAACTCCTCTGCAGTTTTGGCATTTACCACAGAGGAGGGAAGACTATTCCACTGAGGAATAGTTCTAGGGAAGAAAGAATTCTTCAGGGCATCACTATTCACCTTATTTGCATTATCTGCTGGTTCCTAGTCTGAAGGTTATCAGTGTTGGAAAAACAGGGAGCCAGACCCCCCTGACCTTGAAAGGTCAGGGGGGTCTGGTTACCTGTTTTTCCAATATTGACAATGTGCAAGCTGGGAGCCAGCAAATAATGCAAATATGGTGAATAGGCCTGGTACCTACGATATTGACTGTTGTTTAGTTTTGATGCCCTTGTTTGAGTTGAAGTAGTCACAGGGGTCAAGTATTTATCTTTATTAAGAGACACTGTGTCAGAGTGAATCTTATAAAAGAAGGTTAAAGAGGACTGCTCGCGACGGGCCTCCAAGGATGGCCACTCCAACTCATCAGTTGAGCACGGTTATTAATGATTGGGCAAAAATCCTGGACAAAGGGGGGCAGGTGGACACATTTATTCTGGACTTTGAGAAGGCTTTTGACACCCCTCCTCATGAACTACTTAAATCCAAATTATTTGGTTATGGAATTGGTGGGAAGACTCTTAAATGGATAGATTCCTTCCTTTGCTACAGAAAACAGCGTGTTGTTGTTAATGGTGAATCTTCAGTATGGGCGCCAGTTTTGTCTGGAGTCCCACAAGGGACCGTTCTTGGTCCTCTATTGTTCTCCCTGTACATCAATGATATTTCCACTGATATTGACTCAGAAATAAGACTGTTCGCAGATGACTGTGTTTGTTACCGGGAAATTAGAGATACAGATGACTCACTGAAACTTCAGGCTGACATAGATAGATTAGGATGTTGGGCCAGAAAATGGGGCATGAGATTTCAACCAGTTAAATGCAATATTATGCAGATAACAAGGAAGAGATCTAATAAAGTTGAGGCTTATTACACCTTAGAGGGAACGGTCCTCGAAAATGTGAATTCCATTAAATACCTTGGTGTGACAATCACTCACGATTTGAGATGGAATACACACATTAGCAATATGTGTACAAAGGCGAATAGAACACTTGGTTTCCTGAGGCGAAATCTTCATCAGTGTCCTCAGGATGTGAAAGAAACAGCATACAGGGGACTTGTTCGCCCAATCTTGGAATATGGTAGTTGCATCTGGGACCCAAGCGGAGTGGTCCTAAATGAAGAAATTGAAAAAGTTCAGAATAGAGCTGCTAGATTTGTAACTGGAAATTATTGCTTTGAAACTGGGAGCATGACTGGAATTCTAGGAAAATTAAGATGGGAGTCTCTCAAGAAAAGGAGAAGAGACAGTAGGCTCATACTCTTATACAAAGGTCTAAAGGGTGCTGCCAGCATTCCAACAGATGACCTTGTTCCCCCAGCTAGGCATTGTAGAAAACACCATTCAATGACGTTTCAGACCCTTACTGCAAGAACGGATATTTATAAAGAATCGTTTTTCCCCCGAACCATTAGAGATTGGAATGCCCTTCCCGATTCTATTATTTTGACGGCTGAAGGTGCTGAGGATTGTGTAGCTAAGTTTACATCTTTGGTTAGAGCTAGGGACTAACTTCCCATATCACAGGTCCTGGTGTATGAATGTCATTTGACGTGTCACCAGTAACAATTCTGATTCTGATTCTGATCGAGCATATCACCAACACTGCTTCTGTTCCGCCATCGCCTGCAGGTCCATCGGGCAGCCGTTCTCTGAACCTTCTCAACCTGCTGAACCTGAGTTTTAACATGGGGGTGCCAAACAGGTGATGCATACTCTAATTGAGGTCTAACCAAGGTTTTGTATGCAACACCCTTTGTCTGCCTAGGTGCAAAAGCCAAATTACGTCTAAGAAACCCTAATGTCCTAGTTGCTTTAGAGGTAATCTCAGAAATATGTTGACCCCAATCAAGATTATCAGTAATGGTGATACCAAGATATTTTGCGGATTGGACATGTTCCAAAGTATGCTGATGTAATGAGTAGTTGAATTTAATCTGCTTGTCTGGAGGGTGCCGTGACACCCTCATTGAATGACATTTGGCCACATTGAACTTCATTTGCCAATCGGCCTCCCAACGTGCTAGGCTATCCAGGTCATCTTGTAAGATAAGACAGTCAGAAGTAGTATATATGTTCCTATACAAAACACAATCATCAGCAAACAAACGAACAGATGACCTGATATTATCAGGAAGATCATTAATAAATATCAAGAAAAGGACCGCTACTCTCTCACAACTGAGCATTAAGAGCAGGATTTCCTGGGTGGTAACCAGTACTTTTTCTTTTTTTTAAGCAATGTGGGTGAAGTGCCTTGCTCAAGGACACAACACTTTGGTCAGTGTGAGGATCGAACCCGCAACCTCTCGATCACAAATCCGATGTGCTACCAGTGCACCAATGTGCTCCAAAATCTTTTTCCATGGTCAGCTCACTAGAGCATGAAAATTGAAATGCTCCTGATTAAGCCCTTATTAACCCGACTCTTTCATTGCTATATGTTGGACAAGTCCATTTGTCATATTCGTTAACTCAAAATTTGGAGTAATTTCCTCCAACTTTTCATATATTCCTGGAGGACAGCTTTCTACTCCAATCTGAATACTCTAGTTAGAAAGCGGTTTGGAGGTAGGTACAGGTGTTAGTTGCATGCCTTGGGTCCTACATATACCATTATATGTTTCATTTGGGACATATATGAGACTTGGGGACAGGTATATTCTGGTAATGGGCTTCGGGTGGGGTGATTTGTTCAGGATGAGAATGACTGTCCCAACCTTGTTTAGATGGATTCTGTTTGTGCATGGGTGATGCTTGGGCGGACCTCCGTCATGGGAGGGCTGGTTGAGCCCTGGGGTGGGATGTTAATTGGCCCCCTGCAATGGTCCGGTTTCGGCGATGAACGTTTGTTCAGTGCCTTAATTGGGTTGGGCGTGGGGATGCAATTGTGCCTCACTGTGGGGCTCGGTCAGCCTGTTTTTCTTTTTTTGTGTGTGTGTGTGTGTGGTGCCTTGCTGGTGTTGGGGGTGGAATTTGTCCGGGAATGGTTGGGGTAGAAGTGGAGGTGTTTTTTTTTTGTTTTTTTTCTCTTTCCTTCTCTTCCAACAACTTGAATCGAGGGAAGATGTATGTTGGAGACTGGAGGAATGTATGTGGGGTCTAGGGGGCGTGACTGACACCTGTGGCAGTAGATTTGCGTGTCAGGCGAACAGTGATGGCCCTGATTAGTTGCCACATTGTGTTATTACTGGTCGTGGTTATCATTGTTTGCCTGACCGCATCCCGATGGTGGGATGCTGTACTTAACTTGTGCCTTATTTAATTGTTTTTTGACTAATCAGAATCAAGCTTTAGTTGTTTTACAGTATTTACAGAGTTTAATTTGAGTTGTTGCTTTATTATTATAAATTGTGATTAATATGCTGCCACATGGTGGCCCATGATTGGAAATAAACTTTATTCTATTCTATTCTATACAGTCGAGTCCGGTAACATTGCGCGGCCGTTTACTTTGCACAACCCGCATTCACATTTTCAATAACTTTAACCCTCACAATTTCCACCACCCCTACCTGTGCATCTGCATTAAGTTTTAAGTTAACCTTGAAAACATGGGGTTGCACGTGCAGATATGACACTTTCGCGGAATTTTTCAAATTTGCCAAAATACGAAAAGACCAAAAATTTCCAAACACAAGACTGAGTTTAAAAATAGGCAAAGGAACAAATGTTTTGTATCTAAATTTACTGCATATAACAACATTGCAGACTATCTAATGAACAACTTGTTACAGTCAATGTTCGTCTTCAACCAGCACAAAACACTTATCTTGCGCAATGTTGGTGACAAAATTGGTAATCAAATTTCTAGGGGTATCCCTTTTCATAGAATTATATCTCCCGCCAGTTAAAAATTCAGACGCCAATTTCTATTGCAGCAAGTAGATAATGAAGTGTTGCAATCGTTCTGATTGTGATTGTTTGAAAGGTGGCTTAAACAAAGTCACACGAAGGTATCAAAACCTTATGTGCGCAATGTTACCGGACTGCATCGTAAATGATATCAGCATGGTCAGGGGTGTTTAATTTTTATTCTATTTTTGATGGAAAATTCTGTTAGCAAATAGTGCAAGCCCAAATCAGACGCCACATTCTGTGACATTACAAAAACATGCCCATACAAATACAGTGTAAATTTAACTATGGAAAAAACAAAAATTTTATGATGAAAAATTGTGGCATTTTCTTATCTTCTCAAAACATAGATTGTGGGTACTCGTTAGAACCATCTGTGTTTTAGAGCAGATTTAAGAACAAGAGCACCGGATGCGGGTGCCAATGCTCGGCTGCAGTTTCCTTTAGTTAAAGAAAAATTTTAAGTCGAAAAAGGGGCATAACTGTGCCAAACATATTTTGAGGTTACCTCACCTATTGGTATGAGTTCCCCTTTTCATAATGAACAATTAGTCCAAGTTTCAAGTAAATATGTTCAGTAATGACATATTATCTATCTATCTTCTTATACTGAGCCGGTCACATCTGGCCATTACCTCAGTTGATTAGGTTGCTAAATTTAGAATTTAGCTGGAAAAATAAAAAAAAAAAGAGAGGCACTGGATGCCTCCCTTAAAACTATTTACAATCTGCATAACAGAGGTATCCTAAAACGCATATCTCTGAGTCCCAATCTTACACTGTGCGGGCTTTAAACTCTTCTGTGGACTTGGCATTCACCACAGAGGAGGGAAGACTATTCCATTGGGGAATAGTTCTAGGAAAGAACGAGTTCTTCAGGGCATCACTATAGGACTGGTATCTACAATATTGTGAGTTGTTTACTTTGATGCCCTTGTTTGGGTCAACACTGTTACAGGGGTCAAGTACCTATCTTTATCAATAGACACTGAATCAGAGTGTATCTTGTAGAAGAAGGTTAAAGAGGACTGCTCACGACGGGCCTCCAGGGACGGCCACTCTTGCTCATTAAGTATGTCACCGATGCTACTTCTATTTCGCCATCACCTACAGGTCCATCAAGTAGCTGTCCTCTGCACCTTCTCCACCTGCTGAGTCTGAGTTTTAACATAGGAATGTCAAATGGGTGATGCATATTCTAGTTGAGGGCGAACCAATGTTTTATATGCAACATCCTTTGTCTGCCTACATGTAGGTGCAAAAGCCAAGTTCCGTCTAAGGAATCTTAAAGTCCAAGTTGCTTTAGATGTAATCTCTGAGATATGTTGACCCCAATCAAGATCATCAGTGATGGTGATACCAAGATATTTGGCGGATATTACAAAATGTCCAAGTTTTTGCACGACGACGACACAAAAATTCTAAGTCGAAAAAGGGGCATACATGTAACTGTGTCAAAAAATATTTTGAGGGTTACCTCATCTATTGGTATGAGTTCCCCTTTTCATAATGAACAACTAGTCCGAGTTTCAAGCAAACATATTCAGTAATGAAAGGAGATATTACAAAATATTCAAGTTTTTGCAAAAATTTCAGGTCCAAAAAGGGGCATAACTGTTCCAAAAATATTTTGAGGGTTACCAATACCTCACCTATTGGTATGAATTCCCCTTTTTATGCCCCCGCCATTCGAAGAATGGTGGAAAGGGCATATAGCGTTGCCCCTGTCCGTTCATCCGTCCGTTCGTGCGTCCGTCCGTGCGTCTGAAACTTAAACGCAGTCAATAACTTCCTTATTTCTTGATGGATTTCAAAATTACTCGGCAGAAATGTTAATCATCATGATGTGTCATGTGTAAAACCCAGGTCCGTACCTCCAACGTCAAGGTCATACTTAGAGGTCAAAGGTCAAAAAAAGGGTCCGAAACTTAAACGCAGTCAATAACTTTCTTATTTCTGGATGGATTTTAAAATTACTTTGAAGAAATGTTAACCATCATGAGACGATGTGTCACATGCAAACCCAGATGCGTACCTTCAAGGTCAAGGTCAAACTTAGAGGTCAAAGGTAAAAAAAAAAATGGTCCGAAACTTAAACGGAGTCAATAACTTTCTTATCTCTGGATGGATTTTGAAATTACATGGCAGAAATGTTGGTCATCATGAGACAATCTGCCTCACACAAAACCAAGGTCCTTACCGCCAAGGTCAAGGTCATACGTAGACGTCAAATGTGAAAAAAGGGTCCAAAACTTTCTATGGATGAATACGAACATAGACATATTTTCAGGTGAGGGCATCCGTGTCATATGGATGCATTTCTAGTTTCTTAATGAACATTTAGTCCGAGTTTCAAGTAAATATGTCCAGTAATTACAGAGATATTACAAAAGTCCAAGTTTTTGCACGACGCAGACGACGTCAGAGCTATGACAATACCTCGTAGTTTTCTTCGAAAACAGCCGAGCTAAAAATAACGTTTACCCCTGTAAACCTCGGTTTTGCTGTATATAAGTGGTGTTCAAGGGGGTCAAAACTATATAGGCATGTTTTCCTGATGCTTCTGATCTGGGCCTGCACTGTTTGCCAAGGTACCCCTTTAGGGGTTTCCCCACATTCAATGGATTAAAATAGTGACAGGATTTTGATGAGACAATTTGTCAGCTCAGATTACTGATCAGTAAAGAATGATTTTTGTCCTAGCTGTTTGTTCTGTAACGGTTATGATATATTATACCATTTCTACATTCTTTCTTTCTTTCCACTGAACCTGCGATTGGTCACATTTGACCATTACTCGCAGGTGTACAATACATACACTCCAGGTTTGCAGGATGAAAGCCTACCCAGTAATCATGTAATTAGGGTAGGGATCTTTAACCTGCACAGGGGATGGTTCTCCCTGCACAGGGGGCCTTCAGTTAGCATCCCGATCCGAAGGATGGTGCACTTGTGGCATTCATCCCTGCAAATGATGCCAGTGGAGCATGCTGGGACACTACAATTGTATTACCGCTGCCTGGAATCAAACTGGGGTGGGGGGCCTCTAGCATCAGTGGCAAGTGCACTAACCACTGAGCTACCACACTCCATATTATAAGCATGAAAATTCTACACCGGCCCCCGCCCATCAGGGTTTGAAAAAATAGATAGGCTGCATGATGCTTCCACGCAGAGCTGAAACTGCCCGCATACAAGTACTGGTCAACTGCTTAGAAGATCTAAGCCTGCCTAGGCAAATCCAAAAGAAGTTGATAAAAATACAAGTCAAAACTACTCCTGCTCCAGTTGTTAACTTAAAATCCCCCTCAGACAAAATCCCCCCCCCCCCCCCCCCACCTATTCCTTTTGAGATAACTTGTCTTCAATATCAATTTACTGATTGCAGAATTAATTTGTTGATTTACTGTATCACTTTTGAAAATTCTGCACCTTTTAACACCTTTCTTTATGATTTTTATAATGTAAATTAAAGGTGATCATCATCATAATTGAACATGCATTATCAAGTCAGTTAAATGACTTCAATCTCTTGCCATGACTAAATAAGTATGTTTGTTTCATTTGTAATGTTGTAGCGTGTACTGGGCCGCCCACGAAGTCAAGCAGCCCAGTCACCCCATCCAGGTACTAACCACACTCTTGTTGCTAAACTTCGTGAAATAGTCAACCACTCTACCCACGTCGAATGTACATGTATATACAGATTGATTTTAATTCAGTGTTATAATTGTGCATGTGGAAGTAGGGGTATTTCGTGCACTATTGTAAACAGCAAACAGCAAGGGGGGTTTTATCCAGGAGGGATTTTGTCTCGGGGTGGAGTTTGTCCACCTAAACAAATGGGGGTGGGGTGGATTTTGTTCGCCTTTACAAAAAGGGGGGATTATGTGAAGGAAGGATTTTGTCGGGTGTTTCTGGCTGCATGGTGCTTCCATGCAGAGCTGAAACCAACCACACATGAGTACTGGTGAACAGCTGAGAATGTCTAAGCCTGCCCAGGCAAAGTGGTGCATATAAACCCTATTGGATTGCCTACGCAGTAGGGCTTGATATCATTTCATCTCAATGTCGGGTAAAAGTCCTACAAAATTGGAAGCAATAGCTCCAAAATTACCTAAATACATGTAGTGTTGACTGGGGCGTAAAAAAACAAACAAAACCCAGACAAGTTCTGAAAATATATATTCTGGTAACCCGAGTTGGGTTTTATTGGGGAAAAATTACTGATACATGTTTTTGTGAGGTTCTGGAAATAATATAGAGATAACATACGAAACAGGGTTTAAGGAGCCACAAAATTATTATCAGGGTCTAAAAAATAAAGGAGGCTTAACATATCTGACTTTAAACCAAATCTTCAAATCATAGCCCTTGGGCCAAAAAGGCACCCCCCCCCTCCCCCCCAGGGCCCTTTAGCTTTACATTGACTTATATAGTTCTGAAAATAAATATTCCGGTAACCGGAGTCGGTTTTTAGAGGAAAAAATACTGTCTGGAAATAATATAGAATCTTCACCAAAAATGCTCCCGCCCCGAGGCCCTTTAGCTTTACATTGACTTATAAAAAACCCATCCCCTCTGAAACCACAAGGCCCAGGTCTTTTGGTGTGAAGCTTCAACTAGTGGCCATCTATCAAGATTGTTCAAATTATAGCCCTAGGGTCAAACATGCCCCCGCCCGAGGCCCTTTAGTTTTGCATTGACTTACATGTATATGGGGAAAACCTTAAAAAATCTTCTTCTCTGAAACTGCAAGGCCCAGGTCTTTGATATTTGGTGTGAAGCTTCATCTGGTGGACCTCTATCAAGATTGTCCAAATTATATCCCTAGGGCAAAGAATACCCCCACCCCATGGGCCCTTTGGTTTTACATAGACTTATTTAGGGAAAACATGGGGCCAAAAATGCCCCTGCCCCAGGGCCATTTGGTTTTACATAGACTTACACAAGGAAAATCTTTAAAAATCTTCTGGGGTCTGAAACCAGAATTTGCTTTAAATGCGGACTCCTCCTAAACCCTTGTGCCAGTTTAATTCAACCTCACAAGAATGTTACCTAGATGGCTCCCTGCAAATATAGCTAAAATCATTCTGCTCTGATGAACAAGTTGGCTGCCAGAGCTAAAATAAAAAAAAATGTAAATTTGCTTCAAACGTGAATTCCTCTTAAACTCTTGGGTCTAGCCCCGGCCCATCGGGGCTTGAAGAAATAGATGGGCTGCATGATGCAGGGCTTCCATTAACTCCCAAATTCAGGAATTCCAGACTTCCTACCCTTGAAATCTGGAAGTCCCACTGGAAAATTCAGGAAGTCCCAATTTTGAAGCAAGGTGTTTGCGGATCATAAAATTGTTTTGATGAAGAAATATGTATTATTTAATCTATGAATCTCTTGTTTGCATTTTTAATTACCTGTTTATTCTTTAAGATGGCTAGTAATGTGTGGATAGGTAAAATGACTGGCTCAAAAATGACTTGAATAGTGTTGACTGGGCCGTTAAACTCAAAACAATCAAGCAAAGCTCTGTGAGGAAGTTAAAACTACTCATAACTATGTGACATACATGCGGTCAGTACAGTGCAGAGGAGTGCATACAAAAAAGAAAAATATTAAAATATTTTTGCTTGGCCTGTATAAATATAACTTTCCAAGTAAACCCCCCACCCCCACTCCCCACAAAATACCAGTAAATAAATAAAAAATAAAGAAAACAATCACATTACCCATCCCCATATATGCCTAGTGGCCCATTTTTGGGTCATTAGCAAACGGTGTAGACCCAGATCAGACTTCACAGAACAAAGCATCTGATCTGTCTACACTGTTCGTAGAACTTAACACAAATAAAATAAACCTGACACCCATTGCCATATATGGATTAAAAAGAAATATAGAAAAATTCTTTTGTAAAAGATTTTTGCCAAACTTTGCAAAACATACGCTTCAAGTCTTCATTGTACTCTAAACACTTGGAACTGCTTCAGACAAACAGGCAGAAACACATGCAGCTTTGGTCAATTGGAGCAGACTCAGATGAGTCAGCGGTAGGTTTTTTTTTTTTTTTTTTTTTTTGCTTTTTGGCTAACAGACAGATCACCCTGACGAACCAGCCTGGTCACATTCGCCAGTTTTACGTATTTTTGAGGCGCCAAAATCAAACAGTGATCACGGCGACATTTTGGGATTTTATAAATTATGTTCGTCATTTCACCTAGTACTCAAGAAAAAAATGCGTATCTATCTTTAAAACTATTGTCACACTTTGCATCGCTAATGATAATCTCACTACCAACGCTAATGATAATCTCACTACCAAACACCTAAATTACGACCCGCTTTAATTCAAACGGTAACAAGTTTACAAGATTAAAAAACACTTATCGTCAATGAGATAATTACTTTATCCTCAACTACTAATCCGTTTAATTAGGGCCCCCACTGAAACGCACTGAAAGTGTGGGTGCCCTATAGTAATCACTCCGTCTGTCTGTCTGTCTGTCCGTCCGTCTGTCCGTCCACAAATTTCTGATAGCGCTGCCGGGGCCCTAGTCAGTTTCACTGACAGCTCTAGTTATATGCAAACACCAAGCAATCACCTCAACATGTTTTTCACACACCGATGACGATCAAAGGTGTGCCGACGCATGTGATTCTGACGGTCAATATAATACCACGCACGCAGAAAATGGGACGTCCTTAGTACTCACTAAACACAGAAAGCGGTTTCAACTAAGAAGGCGGAGCAAACTTTTTACAAACGCTAAAAGTGGGCGGGTTTATACGTCTCGGTAAAGATTTTTGGCCGTACAGAAAAATTTTCTGGAGTCCGCAGGACCCCTTTGATGTTTAATTTGGGCGTCCGGAAGCAATTTCAGGACGTAATATACGCCGTACGTCCGCCTAACAGAAGCCCTGATAGATTGATGCTTCCACATAGAGCTGAAACCGACTAGTAAACCGCAAACTTAAAAAATCTTCTTCTCTGAAACCACAAGGCCAAGGTCTTTGATATTTGGTATGAAGCTTCATCTAGTGGACCTCTATCAAGATTGTTCAAATTATAGTGCTGGGCCCAAAAATATTTGATATTTGGTATGAAGTCACCTCAACATGTTTTTCACACACCGATGACGATCAAAGGTGTGCCAAGGCATGTGATTCCGACTGTCAACATAATACCACGCAGGCAGAAAATGGGACGTCCTTAGTACTCAATAAACACAGAAAGCGGTAAAGATTTTTGGCCGTACAGAAAAATTTTCTGGAGTCCGCAGGACCCCTTTGATGTTTAATTTGGGCGTCCGGAAGCAATTTCAGGACGTAACATACGCCGTACGTCCGCCTAACAGAAGCCCTGATAGATTGATGCTTCCACATACATGTAGAGCTGAAACCGACTAGTAAACCGCAAACTTAAAAAATCTTCTTCTCTCAAACCACAAGGCCCAGGTCTTTGATATTTGGTATGAAGCTTCATCTAGTGGACCTCTATCAAGATTGTTCAAATTATAGTGCTGGGTCCAAAAATGCCCCCCGCCCTGGGGCCCTTTGGTTTTACATGGGCTTATATAGGGAATATCATTAAAAATCTTTAAAAATCTTCTTCTCTGAAACCGCAAGGCCCAGGTCTTTGATATAATGCTTTGATATAAATTATAATGCTGGGGCCAAAAATGCCCCCGCTCCGGGGTCCTTTGGTTTTACATGGGCTTATACAGGGAAAATCTTTAAAAATCCTCCTCTCTAAAACCACAAGGCCCAGGTCTTTGATATTTGGTATGAAGTTTCATCTAGTGGACCCCTACCAGAATTGTTCAAATTATAGTGCTGGGGCCAAAAATGCCCCCGCCCCGGGGCCAATTGGTTTTACATGGGCTTATATAGGGAAAATCTTTAAAAATCTTCTTCTCTGAAACAGCAAGGCCCAGGTCTTTGATATTTGGTATGAAGCTTCATCTAGTGGACCCCTACCAGAATTGTTCAAATTATAATGCTGGGGCCAAAAATGCCCCTGCCCACGGGCCTTTTGGTTTTACATGGGCTTATATGGGGAAGATCTTTAAAAATCTTCTTCTGTGAAACCGCAAGGCCCAGGTCTTTGATATTTGGTATGAAGCTTCATCTAGTGGACCCTTACCAGAATTGTTCAAATAATAGTGCTGGGGCCAAAAATGCCCCTGCCCCGGGGCCATTTGGTTTTACCAGGTCTTTGATATTTGGTATGAAGTCACCTCAACATGTTTTTCACACACCGATGACGATCAAAGGTGTGCCAACGCATGTGATTCCGACTGTCAACATAATACCACGCAGGCAGAAAATGGGACGTCCTTAGTACTCAATAAACACAGAAAGCGGTTTCAACTAAGAAGGCGGAGCAAACTTTTTACAAACGCTAAAAGTGGGCGGGTTTATATGTCTGGGTAAAGATTTTTGGCCGTACAGAAAAATTTTCTGGAGTCCACAGGACCCCTTTGATGTTTAATTTGGGTGTCCGGAAGCAATTTCAGGACGTAATATACGCCGTACGTCCGCCTAACGGAAGCCCTGATAAGTTGATGCTTCCACATAGAGCTGAAACCGACTAGTAAACCGCAAACTTAAAAAATCTTCTTCTCTCAAACCACAAGGCCCAGGTCTTTGATATTTGGTATGAAGCTTCATCTAAAGGACCTCTATCAAGATTGTTCAAATTATAGTGCTGGGTCCAAAAATGCCCCCCGCCCTGGGGCCCTTTGGTTTTACATGGGCTTATATAGGGAAAATCTTTAAAAATCTTTAAAAATCTTCTTCTCTGAAACCGCAAGGCCCAGGTCTTTGATATTTGGTATGAAGCTTCATCTAGTGGACCCCTACCAAGATTGTTCAAATTATAGTGCTGGGGCCAAAAATGCCCCCGCCCCGGGGCCCTTAGGTTTTACATGGGCTTGTATAGGGAAAATCTTTAAAAATCTTCTTCTTTGAAACCACAAGGCCAAGGTCTTTGATATTTGGTATGAAGCTTCATCTTGTGGACCCCTACCAAGATTGTTCAAATTATAATGCTGGGGCCAAAAATGCCCCCACTCCGTGGTCCTTTGGTTTTACATGGGCTTATACAGGGAAAATCTTTAAAAATCCTCCTCTCTAAAACCACAAGGCCCAGGTCTTTGATAATTTGGTATGAAGTTTCATCTAGTGGACCCCTACCAGAATTGTTCAAATTAAAGTGCTGGGGCCAAAAATGCCCCCGCCCCGGGGCCAATTGGTTTTACATGGGCTTATATAGGGAAAATCTTTAAAACTCTTCTTCTCTGAAACCGCAAGGCCCAGGTCTTTGATATTTGGTATGAAGCTTCATCTAGTGGACCTCTATCAAGATTGTTCAAATTATAGTGCTGGGTCCAAAAATGCCCCCGCCCCGGGGTCCTTTGGTTTTACATAGACTTATACAGGGAAAATCTTTAAAAATCTTCTCTGAAACCGCTAGGCCCAGGTCTTTGATATTTGGTATGAAGCTTCATCTAGTGGACCCCTACCAGAATTGTTCAAATTATAATGCTGGGGCCAAAAATGCCCCTGCCCACGGGCCTTTTGGTTTTACATGGGCTTATATGGGGAGGATCTTTAAAAATCTTCTTCTGTGAAACCGCAAGGCCCAGGTCTTTTATATTTGGTATGAAGCTTCATCTGGTGGACCCTTACCAGAATTGTTCAAATAATAGTGCTGGGGCCAAAAATGCCCCTGCCCCGGGGCCATTTGGTTTTACATGGGCTTATATAGGGAAAATCTTTAAAAATCTTCTTCTCTGAAACTGCAAGGCCCAGGTCTTTGATATTTGGTATGAAGTCACCTCAACATGTTTTTCACACACCGATGACGATCAAAGGTGTGCCGACGCATGTGATTCTGACTGTCAATATAATACCGCGCAGGCAGAAAATGGGACGTCCTTAGTACTCAATAAACACAGAAAGCGGTTTCAACTAAGAAGGCGGAGCAAACTTTTTACAAACGCTAAAAGTGGGCGGGTTTATACGTCTCGGTAAAGATTTTTGGCCGTACAGAAAAATTTTCTGGAGTCCGCAGGACCCCTTTGATGTTTAATTTGGCTGTCCAGAAGCAATTTCAGGACGTAATATACGCTGTACGACGCCTAACGGAAGCCCTGATAGATTGATGCTTCCACATAGAGCTGAAACCGACTAGTAAAACCGCAAACTTAAAAAAATCTTCTTCTCTGAAACCACAAGGCCCAGGTCTTTGATATTTGGTATGAAGCTTCATCTAGTGGACCTCTATCAAGATTGTTCAAATTATAGTGCTGGGTCCAAAAATGCCCCCCGCCCTGGGGCCCTTTGGTTTTACATGGGCTTATATAGGGAAAATCTTTAAAAATCTTTAAAAATCTTCTTCTCTGAAACCGCAAGGCCCAGGTCTTTGATATTTGGTATGGAGCTTCATCTAGTGGACCCCTACCAAGATTGTTCAAATTATAGTGCTGGGGCCAAAAATGCCCCCGCCCCCGGGCCCTTAGGTTTTACATGGGCTTGTATAGGGAAAATCTTTAAAAATCTTCTTCTTTGAAACCACAAGGCCGAGGTCTTTGATATTTGGTATGAAGCTTCATCTTGTGGACCCCTACCAAGATTGTTCAAATTATAATGCTGGGGCCAAAAATGCCCCCGCTCCGGGGTCCTTTGGTTTTACATGGGCTTATACAGGGAAAATCTTTAAAAATATTCTCTCTAAAACCACAAGGCCCAGGTCTTTGATATTTGGTATGAAGTTTCATCTAGTGGACCTCTACCAGAATTGTTCAAATTATAGTGCTGGGGCCAAAAATGCCCCCGCCCCGGGGCCAATTGGTTTTACATGGGCTTATATAGGGAAAATCTTTAAAAATCTTCTTTTCTGAAACCGCAAGGCCCAGGTCTTTGTTATTTGGTATGAAGCTTCATCTAGTGGACCTCTATCAAGATTGTTCAAATTATAGTGCTGGGTCCAAAAATGCCCCCGCCCCGAGGTCCTTTGGTTTTACATAGACTTATCCCTGGTGAAAATGACAATGAAATTTCACTGAGATTTTAGCGTTATTTCATGGAAATAATGGTGGAATTTCAGTGAAAGAATCTGGCAAAATAACACTGAAATAACACTGAGATTTTCAGTGAAATTTCACTGTTATTTCAGTCAATTAACACTGACATCTCAGTGAAAGATTCAGGCAAAATATTACCAAATTTCAGCAAAATCTCATAGAAATTTCAGTGAAAATTTGTTAGTATTTCAATAAAATAATACTGATTTTCAGTGAAATTTCACTGTTATTTCAGTCAAATAACACTGAAATCTCAGTGAAAGAATCGGGCAAAATATTACCAAATTTCAGTAAAATCTCATGGAAATTTCAGTGAAAATTAGTTAGTATTTCAATAAAATAATACTGATTTTGGGTGAAATTTCACTGTTATTTCAGTCAAATAACACTGAAATCTCAGTGAAAGAATCAGGCCAAATATGACCAAATTTCAGCAAAATCTCTTAGAAATTTCAGTGAAAATTTGTTAGTATTTCAATAAAATAATGCAGAAATCTCACTGAAAGAACTGGGCAAAATACCTCTAAATTTTGTTGAAATCTCAGAGAAATTTTCTTGAAAGTGTGTTAGTATTTCACAGAAATTTTAATGAAATTTTAGGGAATATTCAATAACATTTCACAGATATATCAATGAGATTTCAAAATTGTTTCCCCTTTGATGGTACTTGATTTATGTTTTGATACATATAGATTTAATTACTATAAGTTTGCATGAGAAGTAAAAAGAATGAAAAACTTCATTCATCCCCCATTAAAGTACTTTTTTCTCTAAATGGTTACATAATGATATCAATTACAACAGCCAAGAGTCTCTGTTTACATGCCACACTGTACCCCACCCATTTCAAATGACCATATTAATTTTTGGACAAGAAGGAAAAAAAGCAATTTATTAAATATAGTTATGTCTGATTTATCTTTTTTCAGTCAAACTTGTGTTTTCTATTAGGCCTTTCAGCATGTGTGTTTATCTAACACAGACATTGAATGACCAGAAACTTTTGACCTTCAAAATCCGCAGGCTGACCTGCTAACCTGTGTCTGCCATGATTTCTGCCCAATTCAAACAGCACCTTTCAAACTGTGGTCTGAAGTGTACTTACTATATCAGCTAATGTTCTGTGATGTTTGTCATCCTGATATTACCAGACAATTAGTTTTCTGGCACTACTTTGAAAATCCCTCCATTACTAAGGCAGCCATGTTTTTCCCATCATTCAATTGAAAGGATGTCATCATCAATGACGTCATCACCAAAATTTCAGTGAAATTTCAGTGAAATTTGGTGAGATTTCATTTTAAAACTCATAATTTTCAGTGTCACTTATTATCAAAACAATATTGCATGTTAAACATCAAGTTATTGTTGTTGAACTTGTTGTATAAATCCTTGTAGGAAAGAAAGGGGCTGATTTACTTGCCTGTTTGTCCCTTAGTTTATGGTACTTTCTTATGATTGGGTTGGCATCAAATTTTGATTGTGGCACTTCCTGAACTATTCATTCTTATACTTTGTCATTGAATGAAGTTACTTTCAAGTTGAAAAGACATTCTATGAAAACTGGATTTCATTCAAGAAATAACAAATTACATACAAAGACTGAAATTTTCTAAAACTGTACTAAAATTTAAATGAAATACTAAATTTGATTAAAATTCTTGAAATTTTACTGATGCTAGAAAATTGCTGAAATTTCATTTAAATTTTTGTGAATTTTCATTGAAATTGAATTCTATTGAAAGGCGTTCTTTCAGGGTACAGGAAATTTACATTGGTTTCTGCCCTCGCTTAGAATTTGATGATATAATGCACAACAATTGCCTTGAATTATGATGCATTCACTTTTAAATGTAATTCCTTTGTAAATTTATCACAATTTTAGGAAGTCACTACCAAAACAGAGGGTTTTGTTTGTTTGTATTGGAGTTTAACTGTCCAGTCAACACTTTTTAGGTTATTTATGAGCCGGTCAGTTTACTTGTCCACACTTTTCCTGGGCAGGCTTATACATCAGCGGTTAACCAGTACAGTGCACATTCTTTTGCCAGAAACTGACAACTGCTCTTCTTGAATCAGCGAAAGGGAGAGAATGACCATATAAAAGATTTCATGATCAATCTCCACGAAAGAATGCTGCCAACCCTGGCAGGTATCGAACCCGCGTCCTCGTGATCAACAGTCAGACGCGGGTCCGACTGAGCTAATGAGCTCGGCCCCAAAACAGAGGGTACTCTGATATAAACCTGTATACAGTAATCTTAGCCGACATTGCAGACTCAGAACAGCCTTTTTCTGATCAGGGTCTTCACTTTTTGCTGTTCCAACTGCAGTTTTGATATGTCCACATTTTTATGTACTCATGCATGCGCGCAAGAGCAAGAGCGGGGACATTTTGTTTTTGCCCTGTCTGTTTGTTGGCTTGTCTGTTTGCTGGATAACTTTAAGGCCGAAACAAGCTAGTCTTGCCCAGACATCTGGATTCCCTACTTGAAAGGAAAAACATTTGTCATAACTTTTGAACCATTTATATTTGGCATGTAGATTCCTTGTGACAAGAAAAAACATTGGTCATAACTTTTGAACCATTTCAGATAGAGCCAACATATTTGGCATGTAGGTTCCTTGTGACCGTTTCAGATAGAACCTTCATATTTGACATGTAGGTTCCTTGTGACAAGGGCTTAGAATAAGAAACTAGAAAAAGTGTCCATAGGACACGGATGCCCCCGCAAAATGCCATTCATGAAACGGTTTACTATATGGAACTAAATCAAGGGCAGATAATTCAAAAACAAAAAATGCAAGAGTTGTCTTCCTTGTTCATGGCATATCGTCTCAGTGTGATGAATGCACCCGTGAAGTTTTATGAATATATTCCGTACGGTTTGGGAGTTATGGCTCGGAAACGGTTTACTATATGGTACTAAGTCAAGGGCAGATAATTCAAAAACCAAAAATGCAATAGTTGTCTTGTCTTCCTTGTTCATGACACATCGTCTCAGTGTGATGAATGCACCTGTGAAGTTTCATGAATATATTTGATAAGGTTTAGGAGTTAGGGCCCGGACACGGTTTACTATATGGTACTAAGTCAAGGGCAGATAATCCAAAAACCAAAAATGCAAGAGTAGTCTTCCTTGTTCATGACACATTGTCTCAGTGTGATGAATGCACCTGTGAAGTTTCATGAATATATTCCGTACGGTTTAGGAGTTATGGCCCGGACACGGTATAGATTATACAGAAAAGAAATGGTCATTTTTCTGTATGATCTGTACATTTTTAGGATCCATCTGTTAAACATATTTTATCCAAAACTGTTATGAGGAAAAATTGTGGTGTGTGTTATTGTATGTTTTCTTGCTTCATTCTTACATTGTTTCTTTGCATTAGTCTCATCTAATATTTTCCTTAGAGGCTTTCTTTATTTTAATAAACATTAAAACTTTTGTAACTGAAGAAAATGCATTGGTCATTTGATTGAAAAATCACTGAAATTTCATTGAAATTTTACTATCACTGAAATGTTGTAGACGATCAAAATTTATGCAAGAATACTGCTGAAATTTTAGTGAAATTTCATTGAAATTAAGTTTCATTGAAATTTCGAAAATGTCGTTGAAATTTATTGAAACTTCACTGAAATTTCATTAAAATTTCATCAAATTTTGGTCAAATGGGTGAAATCCACCAAAATATGGGGATTTCAGTGAAATTTCAATGAAATTTACTGAAATTTCAATTAAATTTTCTCTGGGGATATATAGGGAAAATCTTTAAAAATCTTCTTCTCTGAAACCGCAAGGCCCAGGTCTTTGATATTTGGTATGAAGCTTCATCTAGTGGACCCCTACCGGAATTGTTCAAATTATAATGCTGGGGCCAAAAATGCCCCTGCCCACGGGCCTTTTGGTTTTACATGGGCTTATATGGGGAAAATCTTTAAAAATCTTCTTCTGTGAAACCGCAAGGCCCAGGTCTTTTATATTTGGTATGAAGCTTCATCTAGTGGACCCTTACCAGAATTGTTCAAATAATAGTGCTGTGGCCAAAAATGTCCCTGCCCCGGGGCCATTTGGTTTTACATGGGCTTATATAGGGAAAATCTTTATAAATCTTCTTCTCTGAAACTGCAAGGCCCAGGTCTTTGATATTTGGTATGAAGCTTCATCTTGTAGACCTCTACCAACAGTGTTCAAATTATAGCCCTGGGGTCAAAAATGCCCCCGCTTGGGGGCCCTTTGGTTTTACATAGTCTTATATAGGGAAACTCTTCTTCTCTGAAACCACTAGGCCTAGGCTTTGATACTTGGTATGAACTTCATCTAGTGGACCTCTACCAAGATTGTTCATATTATAGCCCTGAGACCAAAAATGCCCCCGCCTCAGGGGGCCCTTTTTACATAGACTTTTATTGGGGAAAATATTTTAAAATCTTCTTCTGTGAAACCACAAGTCCTTGGTCTTTGATATTTGGTGTGAAATTTCATCTAGTGGACCTCTATCAAAATTATTTGTTTTACATAGGCTTATGTAGGGAATATCTTTAAAAAAATTTCTTCTCTGAAAGCACAAGGCCCAGGTCTTTGATATTTGGTGTGCAGCTTCATCTAGTGGACCTTTGCCAAGAATGTTCAAATTATAGCCTTTGTTTATATTTGTTATGAAGCTTCACCTTTATAGACCTCCCTTAACATTATGCACATTATAGCCCCGGGGTCAATAGGGTAATGGCCCTCCCCGGGGCCCACTTGTTACTCTATGGATCAGGTGAGCGATCCAGGGCCATCATGGCCCTCTTGTTTGGTGTTTCCCATAAAAATTGGGTCAAAGTGTTGCAGTAAGTCTTTTCTGTAAAGAAAAGTGCTGACTGCAAGTGGTGATTAGCACTCACAAGGTTAACCCTTAAGATGCCAATCACACCGATTGTTGCCTGCTGTTACTTTGAAAGTCATTGTTTCAAACAGTGTGGGCCCAGATCAGACTGCTCCTTTAGGAGCAGTCTGATCTGGGTCCACACTATTTCCCTGACAACAAAACTATTTTTAAAAAGTTTCAGCAGACGACATAAACATGACATTTTCAGCTGCTGTTTTTCTTGGCTTCTTATGGGTTAAGAAATTAAAAAAAAAGGTGTTTTGACTTGAGGTTCATAAATGATCAACCGAAAAATCATGGCACATGTCTTTCTATTTTCAGGAGGAATTCGAGAAAACATTTGCAGTTTACGATGAGAATGTAACCTTTCAATATTTCAAGAGTTTCAGACGGGCGAGGGTTAATTTTTCATCACCATTGTTTTCTGCAAATGCTAGAATTGATTTGAAAGAGGCAGACGTGTTAGGTCAGCGAATTAAGTGCTTCTTTTTCCAAGTAAGTAATTGATTGCATTTGAATTATCATTAGTGATTTTGCTGTCTGACGGCTGATTATCTTGGAGAAAAATCTACCGTAAAATACTTGTTAGTTTCTATATGGTATTTGTAGTAAGCCTAAGCAAACATTATGTAAGCAGTCTGCATGATCAGGGTCTTCACTGTTAGATAGTCCACTTTACAGCTTAACTCACATCACCAGAAAAGCAGTCATGTTGTTTGAAGGGAATTACCGTATTCGCCCTAATTACCGCACCGTGCGCTTAGTTTTTTCAAAATCGTGTCATAAAATCATGGTCAAAAATCTACCTAATTAGCGCGCACTCGATACGAAAACAACAGCTTCCAAGATGATGCATACTGATATTTGATGGGACGGAAAAAGATACTTAAGCATTGCCTTCACTGTTGGAAGAAATAATGGTAAGTTTTTATAGATTTACTATGAGAGTTTCAAGGGGAGATTACTGTAAAGTGTGCGCTTATGCATTTCCTTTTCAAAAATAGCTTTGCTTATAGGAGCATGTGCGGTAATTGGAGCGAATACGGTAGCTGCAAATTAGCCCTTAAGATGCCAAAAAATAACATTATCTGAAAATGTTGTTTATTTATGTCATCTGCTGCCCCTTCTTAGTAACATTTCAAACCAAGTTTTACATTTTGGCAAACTGTGTGGACCCAGATCAGACTGCTCCAAAGGAGCAGTCTGATCTGGGGCCACATTGTTTGAAAGGAACCAACAGAAAACAAGGCAGATGACAATTATTGTGATTGGCATCTTGAGGCTAAGTACATTGTTAGACTGTCAGAGTGAGACTAATTGAATGGAATGATTGCAAAAAATGATAGTAGACTCTCAAACCGCTTTATAAATGTTTTCATACTCTTAAAAAAAGGCCTGCAAGAGCTAAACATGTGCAGTAGACAGAGTTTTCAGTGTATTTTTGTCAAGCCTGCTTCAAGCCGTCGACATTTGGGACAACTCTAACATTCACCCAATGTTGAAGTCCATTTCTCAAGAACTATAAGAGCTTCATTAATGATACTTGGTTCAAACTTGTATCTAGGGATGGCAACTTAAATAAAGCATCCATATTTCACCTGGACCTATATTTCATGGTTTACTGACTTCGTTTGTTTGTTTGAATTGAGGTTTTATGTGCCCACCAAAACTATTTAGGTAATTTTGGAGATGTTGGTTCCAATTTTGTGGGACTTTTACCCTACACTGAGTTGAAATGACATCTCGAGCCCTGCTGCCTAAACAATCCAAAAGGGTTTATACATATATTGTAGGGATGATTCAACTTGCACCACTTTGCCTGGGTAGGCTTAGACCCTCTAAGTGGTTTACCAATACTCGTGCGGTCAGTTTCAGCTCTGCATGGAAGCATCGCCCCCTGATCATGCAACCCAATCTATATCGCCAAGCCCAGGTGTTCGGGGACCATTACTGACTTTGTGAACTATTGCGTCAGTTGTAACTCCCAAGAGTTATAAGAGCATTAATGATATTTGGTACAAACTTTCTTCTAGGGATGGCAACTTTTGTGCAAGCGTCCATATTTATCCTTGACATAGGTTTCATGGTTTGATGACTTTTTGCACCAAAAAGCACAACATACATGTAGGCTTCCGCACAATTCTTGTTTTTCTTTTTTCAATGACCATAAGACTTGACATTACATTTGAATTGGCTGCTGGGCAGACAATTTACATGAAATGTCAGCCCTTATATCAGTGAGTTGATTGTTTTTTAAAAGATTGGGTAAAAATTTGAGCTACTTGTAACAGAAAAACAAAAAACAGTACTGTCTCAGAACTGATCTTCTTATTTGTGACCAAAGTACCAAAAGTAAGATTGGCACCAGCTCATTGGGGCTTGGAGAACTAGAATGGGCTGCATGATGCTTCCATGCAGAGGTGAATCTGACCACACAATGCATTCGGGTAAACCACCTAGAAGGTCTAAGCCTGCCCAGGCAAATTGATGCCAGTTGGACCGTCCATGTACATAAACCCAATTAATTTCATTGGGCGGAAAGGTTCATGTCATTGTCGGGTAAAAGCCCCAAATAAAAGAAAGCAACATCTCCAAAATGACCTAAGTAGTGTTGATGGGGACTTGAACCTCAATTCCAACAAACAACCCCCCCCTCACACACACACACACACACACACACACACACACACACACACACACACACACACACACACACAAAAAAAAAAAAAAAAAAAAAAACAACAAAAAAAAGTAAGACTCAGAGATGAAGCAAGATAAAAGTAAAGCTGTATTTGGTACCCAATATCATATAGATTTTTGAGCTGTTATTGGGTTGGTTTTCAGCTTACCATACTGGTGAATACTTGCTTTTATCCCTTCAGATGCCAATCACAACAATTGTTGTCTGCTGGTTTCTGTAAAAGTCATTGCAAAGAAATTAATGTGGACACAGCAGTCTAATCAGGGTCTACCTTGTTTCCAAGTCGACGTATGCAAAATATTTTTGAAAATTTTCCAAGATGTTGAATCAGATGACATAAACAGACCTATTTTTCGGATGCAGTTTTTCCTGGAATTTTAAGGGTAACCATAACTAAAGGTTAGATGAAGAAGTGTAACAGGGTTAATTATGGGATTTTTTATGGGGTAATATTTGCCTTATTGTGTGAAGATGATTTAAAGAAGTACATTATACGTTTTAACCCTTAAGACACTGAGAAAAACTACATCTGAAAATGTCGTCTGCTTATGTCGTCTGCTGAATCATTTTGCAAACATTTTAAAAATATTTTTGCATACAGGCAAACAGTGTGGACCTAGATCAGACTGCTCCTAAAGGAGCAGACTGATCTGGGTCCACACTGTTTGAAAAAAGAAATTTTAAAGTAATAAGTTGACAACAAAGCAGCTGACAATTGTTGTGATTGACATTTATGGGTTAAAGGAGAAAAAAAAAATATCACAAAAGTATCCTCACTACTCTTCCTTATTTGCAACTGTGCATGTATACCGGGTATATAGAGAATCTGGGCCCAGTTGTTCAAAACTAACAACATCGTTAGTTAATGTATCGTTAAAACTTTGATCGTTAAATATGGCAATTATGCTAATATTTTTGCAGAAAAAAATGTGAGCAGGTTTTGCAAATGCAAAAGCTGCTCACATTTTTTCAGCAAAAATACCAAAATTTTAAATACTGTACTTGCTATAACAGTTAACAATATGACCACTAACAAGCTCATCAAGCTAACGATGCTTTGAACAACTGGCCCCTTATATTTTGACATGTCTATATAACTGATGGCATTGTATATTTCAGCCAATCACATTAGGAGGCGAGGAAAATCCTCACCTTCAGTTACCGGCTCCCCACAAACAGTACTTAATATCACCACCTGCCTCACCTCCAGTGGACTGGGAACCATGCTTTGAGAAGAAACCAGTCATCAACTATGAGCTGCTTGCAGCATTAGCACAGTTGGCACCAGGTAGGTGGATTCCTTGTCCCTCAGAAAATGCAAAACTTAGCCCCTATTCACTTCAGATGTCCCCAAAAACTTTTCTGAGAGAATCACAGATGTCCTCCAAAATCTTGGTGTTTGTCTGTCATGTGCAAATCAATGTCCAAATGTCCCTGATATGGGTGTCATTGGGGACTTGAGGTTCTGAGGAAAAAACCCGGACACTACCTTTTCAGGTACCTTTTTCAAACAGTGTATCAGACCAGATGGCTTCTGATGACATTCATGTCATGAATTTGTAGGAATGATTTACATCAATTAATCTGATTGGTTGAAAGTCAGAGATTGGTGTGGCTAAATTATTTAGCAGGACAAGAACTAATATGAGAATATTTTTTTGGGATACACCACAGCCTCATTATAACATTGTCCGTTATAACACGGTGGCTGATATAACACAGTTTCAAGATGGATCCCAGAAATGTATAGATTATATAGAAAAAATGACCATAAATGGTCATTTTTCTGTATAATCTATACATTTTTGTTTGGATATAACACGGTTGTTTAACTTAAACGGTTTTTGCCTCTGACCCAATTAATAGTGTTAGAAAGAGGTTGTGGTGTATTTTTTTTCTTATTTCTGAATGAAGTAATTCTAACTTGTACTAAAAGCATATTTTTAACACCATTCCTCCTAAGTTATCCTTGTTACTCTTCCTTAATCCTTATCCTGCTGCATAAATTAATTTAGCCATGCCCATTTACATTTCAACCAATCAAATTACTTGATGTAATTTATTCATTCCAATTTGCAAACTGAATGACAGACAGTATAGATCCTGATCAGATGGCTTCTTGAAAATCAGAAATGGGTGAGGCTTATTTAACCCATTGTATGCGGGAAACCCCTAAAGGGGTACCATGGCAAATAGTGCAGCCCCAGACCAGACGCCGCAGAACGGTTCTGATCAAGGCTTTCACTAGTTGCTGACAGAATTTTCTTTAAAAAGAAAAAATAAAAAAGAAAAAATGGGCCTATCATCCCTTATATGACAAATGGACTCGTCCAACATATAGCAATGGAAGAGTCCACCTGTATACAATGGGTTAACTTATTCAGAAAGCCAAGAGTTATCTGAAGCAATTAAGACAAAGTGTAAGTAAATGAGCTACTGTGTCGAGGGTTTTCAAAGAATTGTTCGCTCAATGAGCAGATTGTTAAATATTCTAGAAAGTACACTATCTAAAATTTGCAAGAGAGAAATACTTTAATGGTCATTCAGACGCTCGGTCTGTCCAGGAGAACTTTGATTTGATAAAGTCTTTCATTCAAGCTTCGTCCGAAAATCATATCCCCTCCAAAACTAGCAGGTCTGTATCTTCAATTCCTTGGATCACACCAGAAATAAGAAGAAAAATTCGGAGGAGAAAAAAGATTCATGCTAAGGCAAAAAAGTCGGGAAGTGGTAAACTCAGAGCAAAATTTGAAAACTTGAGACGAGAAATTAAAAATGACATCAAAAATCAGCATGATCAGTATGTAAATAACTTTGTAGGTGATGTAAAGGCGAATCCCAGAGACTTCTACAGATATATCAACAGCCAGAAGAAAGATAGGCAAGGTATCCCACCCCTTAATAAAAGAGGAGGGAACGAGGTCGCTGAATCGGACTCTGAAAGGGCAGAGGAATTGGTTGGTCAATTCAATGATGCATTTAATAAAACTGAGTTCAACGAGGTTCCATTGACTGGAAGATCGGCCCCTTTCATGGAAAATATTGTTGTATCCTCTGCGGGAGTGATCAAGTTACTTAAAGGCTTGAACCTTTCTAAAGCTTTAGGGCCTGATGAGCTTCATCCTAGAGTCCTGAAGGAACTAGCAAACGACTTAGGTCCAGTTTTTGCTCATCTTTTCCAATAATCTCTCGATACGGGTGAAATTCCCAACGAATGGCTCCTAGCGAACATCTGTCCACTTTTCAAAAAAGGGGACAGAGCTCTTGCTCGTAATTATCGCCCGGTGTCACTGACCTGTGTTCTATGTAAATTGCTTGAACACATAGTCTGCTCAAACATCATGGCCCACTTGGATGAACATAAACTTTTGTCAGACAGACAACATGCATTTAGGAAAAGGCATAGTTGCGAAACTCAGTTGAGCACGGTTATTAATGATTGGGCAAAAATCCTGGACAAAGGGGGGCAGGTGGACACATTTATTCTGGACTTTGAGAAGGCTTTTGACACCCCTCCTCATGAACTACTTAAATCTAAATTATTTGGTTATGGAATTGGTGGGAAGACTCTTAAATGGATAGATTCCTTCCTTTGCTACAGAAAACAGCGTGTTGTTGTTAATGGTGAATCTTCAGAATGGGCGCCAGTTTTGTCTGGAGTCCCGCAAGGGACTGTTCTTGGTCCTCTATTGTTCTCCCTGTACATCAATGATATTTCCACTGGCATTGACTCAGAAATAAGACTGTTCGCAGATGACTGTGTTTGTTACCGGGAAATTAGAGATACAGATGACTCACTGAAACTTCAGGCTGACATAGATAGATTAGGATGTTGGGCCAGAAAATGGGGCATGAGATTTCAACCAGTTAAATGCAATATTATGCAGATAACAAGGAAGAGATCTAATAAAGTTGAGGCTTCTTACACCTTAGAGGGAACGGTCCTCGAAAATGTGGATTCCATTAAATACCTTGGTGTGACAATCACTCACGATTTGAGATGGAATACACACATTAGCAATATGTGTACAAAGGCGAATAGAACACTTGGTTTCCTGAGGCGAAATCTTCATTAGTGTCCTCAGGATATGAAAGAGACAGCATACAGGGGACTTGTTTGCCCAATCTTGGAATATGGTAGTTGCATCTGGGACCCAAGCGGAGTGGTCCTTAATGAAGAAATTGAAAAAGTTCAGAATATAGCTGCTAGATTTATAACTGGAAATTATTGCTTTGAAACTGGGAGCATGACTGGAATTCTAGGAAAATTAAGATGGGAGTCTCTCAAGAAAAGGAGAAGAGACAGTAGGCTGATACTCTTATACAAAGGTCTAAAGGGTGCTGCCAGCATTCCAACAGATGACCTTGTTCCCCCGGCTAGGCACTGTAGAAAACACCATTTAATGACGTTTCAGACCCTTACTGCAAGAATGGATATTTATAAAGAATTGTTTTTCCCCTGAACCATTAGAGATTGGAATGCCCTTCCCGATTCTATTATTTTGACGGCTGAAGGTGCTGAGGATTGTGTAGCTAAGTTTACATCTTTGGTTAGAGCTAGGGACTAACTTCCCATATCACAGGTCCTGGTGTATGAATGTCATTTGACGTGTCACCAGTAACAATTCTGATTCTGATCTATTGGAGTGGTAATTTTGCTGAAAAAAAAAAAATGTGATTAGTATCTGCATTTGTAAAAGCTATTCTCATTTTTCAGCAAAAGTGTTAGTTTGTTTGCCATAGTACCATAAAGATCCTATGTATTGTGATAGACAGGCCTAAGCAGACGGTGGAGACCCAGATCAGACTGCCCCTTCATGGTCTCACTGTTTGCCATTCCATCTGCACTGTTGAAATGCTTACTGGATTGTGAAACAAATTTGTTGAAATTTTAGGAGAATTATGTCAAGTCCATAACCTCTCCGAATTATTCGGATAGTTACAGTAAATGAGCATATTCTTAACAGAATGGTAACGAATAACATAGTCCCTAGCTGACTGGAGACAGGTCTAATTGTTTTTGATATGAGCCAGTTTATGAAAAGAAGGCTTTTGAAATTATTGTGAACATAGAAGGTTTGGACAAGATTGTTTTATCACCAGTCTTACCCGGATACCCCTTACAAACACAACAATGTCATCTAAAGAAAAGAAAGAGTGCAGCTGTGGATCGTTCCCTGCTCTAAATTAAATATTTCTTTTAACCCGAACAGAAATGACCTGTATGGGTTTTTTAGCTCACCAGAGCCGAAGGCTCCGGGGGAGCTTATAGGATAGGCAGTTGTCCGGCGTCCTCTGCGTCAACACTTTCAAAAAACGACATCTCCTCTGAAGCCACAGGGCTGATTGGGCCCAAATTTTATCTGTAGCATTCTTGGGCTGGGGGATTGAAAATGTGTGTTTTTTTTTTATGAAAATCGGCTCTTTAGTTTGGTTGCTATGGCAACTTAAGAGTTTCCATAGACTTATAATGGGGAAAATTGAAAAATGGCATTTACTGCCAAGCCTCTGCAGATATTTTGACAAAACTTTCATAGAAATGTTCCTTAGGCAATCTACTATCTGCCATATGATTTTAGGCCTACTGCTCATTTTTAGCTCGTCTATTTTATGAAAAAAAACTTTCGAGCTATTGTCATCACTCCGGCGTCTGCGTTGTCATTGTCGTCGTCTGGCGTCGTCGTTCCAAAAAAACTTAACCTTGGCAATAACTTAAAAAGTATTACACCTAGCCTCATGAAACTTCATACACACACTCATCATCACAAGAGCTACATTTTGACCAAGGACCATAACAACATTGTTGATTTTGGCTGAATTATCTCCCCTTTTCCAATTTTTTTCTGAAACACATTTTTTGCTCTCATTAGCTCACCTGACCGAAGGTCATGGTGAGCTTTTGTGACAGTAAGATGTCCGGCGTCGTCGTGCGTCGTGCGTCGTGCGTCGTCCGTCGTCCGTCGTGCGTCGTCCGTGCGTAAACTTTTTCTTGTGAACACACTAGAGGCCACAGTTTTGGTCCAATTATCATCAAACTTGCTCAGAATGATAATCATGACAATATCTCGGTCAAGTTCGAATTTGGGTCATGTCGGGTAAAAAAGTAGGTCAGTAGGTCAAATCATAGAAAAACCTTGTGAACACTCGAGAGGCCACAATTTTGGTCCAATCATCATCAAACTTGCTCAGAATGATCATTGTGACAATATTTTAGTGAAGTTTGAATATGGATCATGTCGGCTTAAAAAGTAGGTCAGCGGGTCAAATCATAGAAAAACCTTGTGAACACCCTAGAGGCCACAATTTTGGTCCAATCATAATCAAACTTGCTCAGAATGATCATCATGACAATATCTTGGTCAAGTTCGAATATGGGTCATGTCCGGTCAAAAAGTAGGTCAGTAGGTCAAATCATAGAAAAACCTTGTGAACACTCTGAAGGCCACTGTTTTGGTCCAATTATCATGAAACTTGCTCAGAATGACCATTGTGACAATATTTCAGTCCAGTTCGAATATGGGTCATATCGGGTTAAAAAGTAGGTCAGCGGGTCAAATCATATAAAAACCTTGTGAACACCCTAGGGGCCACAATTTTGGTCCAATCATAATCAAACTTGCTCAGAATGATCATCATGACAATATCTCGGTCAAGTTTGAATATGGGTCATGTCCGGTTGAAAAGTAGGTCAGTAGGTCAAATCATAGAAAAACCTTGTGAATACTCAGGAGGCCACAAGTTTGGTTAAATCATTAATCTTGCTCAGAATGGTCATTGTGACAATATCTTGGCTAAGTTTGAATAAAGGTCTTTTCGGGTCAAAAAGTAGGTCAGTAGGTCAAATTAAAGAAAAAACTTGTGAACACTCTAGTTTTACATAGACTTATATAGGGAAAATCTTTAAAAATCCTTTTCTCTGAAACCACAAGGCCTAGGTCTTTTATATTTGGTATGAAGCTTCATCTAAAAGACCCCTAACAAGATTATTCAAATGATAGTGCTGAGGCCAAAAATGTCCCCGCCCCCGGGCCCTTTGGTTTTACATAGGCTTATATAGGGAAAATCTTTAAAAATCTTCTGCTCTGAAGCTGCAAGGCCCAGGACTTTGATATTTGGTATTAAGCTTTATCTAGTGGACCCCTACCAAGATTGTTCAAATTATAGTGCTGGGGCAAAAAATGCCCCCGTTCCGGGGCCCTTTGGTTTTACATGGCCTTATATAGGGAAAATCTTTAAAAATCTTCTTCTCTGAAACCGCAAGGTCCAGGACTTTGATATTTAGAATGAAGCTTCATCCATTGGACCTCTACCAAGATTGTTCAAATTATCGCCCTTGGGCCAAAAATGCCCCCGCTCAGGGGCCCTTTGTTTTTACATAGACTTATATAGGGAAAATCTTTAAAAATCCTTTTCTCTGAAACCACAAGGCCTAGGTCTTTTATATTTGGTATGAAGCTTCATCTAAAAGACCCCTAACAAGATTATTCAAATGATAGTGCTGAGGCCAAAAATGTCCCCACCCCCGGGCCCTTTGGTTTTACATAGGCTTATATAGGGAAAATCTTTAAAAATCTTCTGCTCTGAAACTGCAAGGCCCAGGACTTTGATATTTGGTATTAAGCTTTATCTAGTGGACCCCTACCAAGATTGTTCAAATTATAGTGCTGGGGCAAAAAAAGCCTCCACCTGGGGCCCTTTGGTTTTACATAGGCTTATATAGGGAAAATCTTTAAAAATCTTCTTCTCTGAAACCGCAAGGCCCAGGACTTTGATATTTTGTATGAAGCTTCATCTAGTGGACCCCTACCAAGATTGTTCAAATTATAGCCCTTGGGCCAAAAATCCCCCTGCTCAGGGGCCCTTTGGTTTTACATAGACTTATATAGGGAAAATCTTTAAAAATCTTCTTCTCTGAAACCGCAAGGTCCAGGACTTTGATATTTAGAATGAAGCTTCATCCAATGGACCTCTACCAAGATTGTTCAAACTATCGCCCTTGGGCCAAAAATGCCCCCGCTCAGGGGCCCTTTGTTTTTACATAGACTTATATAGGGAAAATCTTTAAAAATCCTTTTCTCTGAAACCACAAGGCCTAGGTCTTTTATATTTGGTATGAAGCTTCATCTAAAAGACCCCTAACAAGATTATTCAAATGATAGTGCTGAGGCCAAAAATGTCCCCGCCGCCGGGCCCTTTGGTTTTACATAGGCTTATATAGGGAAAATCTTTAAAAATCTTCTGCTCTGAAACTGCAAGGCCCAGGACTTTGATATTTGGAATTAAGCTTTATCTAGTGGACCCCTACCAAGATTGTTCAAATTATAGTGCTGGGGCAAAAAAAGCCTCCGACTGGGACCCTTTGGTTTTACATGGCCTTATATAGGGAAAATCTTTAAAAATCTTCTTCTCTGAAACCGCAAGGCCCAGGACTTTGATATTTTGTATGAAGCTTCATCTAGTGGACCCCTACCAAGATTGTTCAAATTATAGCCCTTGGGCCAAAAATGCCCCCGCTCAGGGGCCCTTTGGTTTTACATAGACTTATATAGGGAAAATCTTTAAAAATCTTCTTCTCTGAAACCACAAGGCCTAGGTCTTTTATATTTGGTATGAAGCTTCTTCTAAAGGACCCCTACCAAGATGATTCAAATTATAGTGCTGGGGCCAAAAGTGGCCCCGTCCCGGGGCCCTTTGGTTTTACATAGACTTATATAGGGATAATCTTTAAAAATCTTCTCTGAAACCACAAGGCCCAGGACTTTGAAATTTGGTATGAAGTTGCATCTAATGGACCTCTACCAAGATTGTTAAAATTATAGCCCTGGGGCCAAAAATGCCCCCACTCTGGGGCCCTATGGTTTTACATAGACTTACATGGGGAAAATCTTCAAAAATTTTCTTCTCTGAAACCACAAGGCCTGGGTCTTTGATATTTGGTATGAAGCTGCATCTAGTGGACCTCTATCAAAATTATTCAAATTATAGCCCTGGTACCAAAAATGTCCCCGCTCCGGGGCCCTTTGGTTTTGCATAGACTTATATAGGGAAATCTTTAAAAATCTTCTCTGAAACTGCAAGGCCAAGGCCTTTGATATTTAGTATGGAGCTTTATCTAGTGGACCTCTACCAAGATTGTTCAAATTATAGCCCTGGGGCCACAAATGCCCCCACCCCGGGCCGGGGCCCTTTGTTTTTACATAGATTTATATAGCCCTGGGGCCATTTGGTTTTGCATAGGCTTATGTAGGGAATATCTTTAAAAAAAATCTTCTTCTCTGAAACTGCAAGGCCCAGGTCTTTGAAATTTGATGTGTAGCTTTATCTAGTGGACCTTTGCCAAGATTGTTCTAATTATAGCCTTTGTTGATGTTTGGTATGAAGCTTCACCTTTAAGACCTCCCTCAACATTATGCACATTAAAACCCTGGGGCCAATAATGGCCCTCTCTGGGGCCCACTTGTTACACTATGGATCAGGTGAGCGATCCAGGGCCATCATGGCCCTCTTGTTTTAATACTATTCACAACAGAGCCTTCAAACTTCACATGAATGTTCCTTGGGACAAGACCTTTTCAGTGATACCACACTTTTTGATCTGTGACCTTGACCTTTGAACTTTGACCTATTTTTCGAAAATTTAACCGAAAACCTTAACCTTGACCATATTTCCAAAAGTATTTGGCCTACCTTCATGAAACTTCATATACATATTCACCATCACAAGAGCTACATTCCCTACAAGTTTTATAACTCCATCTTGCAATTTGATTGAATTATCTCCCCTTTTCTCTCCGTTTTTTTTTTTAAATTGTTTTTGTCTCTTATTTCAATACTATTCACAACAGAGCCTTCCAACTTCACATGAATGTTCCTTGGGACAAGACCTTTTCAGTCATACCACGCTTTTTGACCTGTGACCTTGACCTTTGAACTTTGACGTGGAAAAACAGACGAGCATGGCGCCGCTTGCGGTGCTCTTGTTATTGATTGCCATGGAAACCAATATGCAAAAAAAAAAAAATAGAAAAAAAAAATACTTAAAAAATCATCTCCTCATAAACCGAATGCTCTATTAGACTGAGAGTTTTTGGAAATATTCACCATATTTGCCTTTACAGGTTTTGTGTTTTTTATACAGTTTGGCTCTTTAGTTTGGTTGCTATGGCAACTTAGATTTTCCATAGACTTATAATGGGGAAATTGAAAAATGGCATTTGCTGCCAAGTTATTGCAGATATTTTGACAAAACTTTTCTAGAAATGTTCCTTGAGTAACTGTCTCTCAGCCATTTGCTTTAATGCACACATGGGGGTCCCCCAGGTTAAGCTGGGGCCATGCCCCACCCCCTCCACTTCATAAAAGGCCATATAACTCGGAAACCATCCAGATCCCCACCCCAAAACCATATATATTCGTGTTCCTTATGATAAGATGCATTCAGTGACACCAACCTGGGGTGCCCCGGTACGTGCCGGGGTCGTGCCCCACCCCCTCCATTCCATAAAAGGCCCAATATCTTGGAAACCTTACAAATCCCCACCCCTAAACCATATATATTCTTGTTCCTTATGAAAATATACATTCACTGACACCAACTTGGGGGTCTCCCGAGGTGTGCCTGGACCTTGCCCCACCCCTTCTTCTTCACAAAAGGCCATATATCTCAGAAACCATTTAGATCCCCACCCGAAAACCATATATATTCTTGTTCCTTATGATAAGACGCATTTAGTGACACCAACCTGGGGGTCCCCTGGGTTGTGCCCGGGTCATGCCCCACCCCCTCCATTTCATAAAAGGCCCAATATCTTGGAAACCTTACAGATCCCCACCCCTAAACCCTATATATTCTTGTTCCTTACGAAAAAATACATTCATTGACACAAACTTGGGAGTCTCCTGGTGTGTGCCTGGGCCTTTCCCCACCCCTTCTTCTTCACAAAAGGCCATATATCTCAGAAACCATTTAGATCCCCAACCCAAAACCATATACATTCTTGTTCCTTATGATAAGACGCATTCAATGACACCAACCTGGGGGTTCCCCTGGGTTGTGCGGGGGTCATGCCCCACTCCCTCAATTTCATAAAAGGCCCAATATCTTGGAAACCTTACAGATCCCCACCCCTAAACCCTATATATTCTTGTTCCTTATGAAGAGACTCATTCATTGACACCAATTTGGGGGTCTTCCTGGGTGCGCCAGGGCCTTGCCCTACCCCTCCATTTCACAAAAGGCCATCTATTTCAGAAACCATTCAGATCCCCGCCCCAAAACCTTATATATTCTTGTTTCTTATGATATGACGCATTCATTGACACTAACCTGGGGGTCCCCCAGGATGTGCCGGAGTTGTGACCCACCCCTTCATTTCATTAAAGACCCAATATCTTGGAAACCTTACAGATCCCCACCTCTAACCATATATATTGTTGTTCCTTACAGGCCTCCTATCAAAACCTATAAAACCTATAATAACCTATTCATAAAACCTATAAAAAGCCAGTATTTTCATGAAAAAACCTATATTTTTCACTTTTTGAAGCGACTCAACCCTAACTGTTCTTCAAAATGCACTACTATTTTTTACTTTTTAGTCCCATAAAAAGTGATGAAAACTGTCAAGAAATTGTATTTTTGTCCTCGCTCGCTCAGACTTTGTAAAATTTAGATCAACTTTATCTGAGTAATTGTGGCACAAAAATTCATCAAATATTTTTTCTTCAGTTTTAAATCTTTATGTAAGTTTGGAAGACTCTTTTTTTAACCTGTATTTTTATTGAAAAACCTGTAAATAACCTATATTTTGAGCAAGAAGAACCTATATAAAAAGCTATATTTTCAAAGTGGGCCACTAGGAGGCCTGTCCTTATGATAAGACACATTCATTGACGTCAACATGGAGGTCTCCCAGGTCAAGCCAGGGTCTTGCCCCACCCCACCACTTCACAAAAGGCTATATATCTCAGAAACTGTTCAGAGCCCCACCCATAAACCATATATAATTATCTTCTTTGTGATAAGACACAATCAAATAACACTAGCTTGGGAGTCATCCAGCTGCCTGGGTCATGCCCCACTGCTTTACTTCATTAAAAGCCATATATCTCAGAAATCATTCAGATCCCCACCCGTTAACTATAATATTCTTGTTCCTTATGATAAGACTCAGTCAGTCACACTAACCTGGGGATCACTTCGTGCTAGGGCAATGCGCCCCGCCCCTCCACTTTAAAAGGCCATATATTTCAGAAACCATTCCCCACCCCATAATCATATATGTTCTTTTTTCCTTATCAATAGCACACCCACTTGGGGGTCACAGGGGCCATTCTTCTCCTCTCCAGTCATAGAAGGGCCTCATATATCAGAAACCATTCAGATTCCCACCCATAAACAATTCATATATATTTTTGGTCCTTATAGGGACAACAAACTTGGGCTTTCCTGGGATCAACAGGACATGCCCCCACCCCTCCACTGCTTAAGAGGCCTTATAACTCCGGTAAACAGATCCCCACTGCTACACCATATATATTCTTATTCCTTATGATAAGACACATTTAGTGATACCAACCAGGGCTCCATTGGGTCCATGCCCTACACCCTCTACTTAATAAAAGGCCTAATGTTTTAGATACTGAGTCCAGATTGATGCTCATTTGGATATAGGGGTTCATTTGGGAGATTTTCTTATTGGTAGATTAAAATGATATCACGTTAAAATACATGGCTGTCATTGGGCAGTGCCCACCTGAGCTCTGGTGAGCATAGTGGCCCATGGGCCTCTTGTTTATTGTCTGTGGATAGAATGTAGAATCTGTTTGCAGAAACTCAGTCCGCTCCACTCTGCTCTGCTCCAACCTGCTATGATATGCCAGACTTTGCTCCAAGTTCTTTGCTTATATACAATGTATTTATAATTATGTATGACCCTCGTTTTAATGATAGTATGTACATGTAGATAGAATTTGCTCCTAAAGAAAATCTCAATAATGAATAGTATAATACACATAGGTAATAAATGTCCATTTTCCCTTAAACTCCAAGAAACAAGTACAGTAGAACTTCGATGGCTCGAACACCGATGGCTCGTTTGCCATGGATGTGTCGAACCCATTCTTGAGCCCCTAGCGAAATCCTCTACATAAGAAATAGTGGGGGAATTAAGGAGATTTTAGTCTTTTAGCTTGCAAATGTATGCTGTGTGTACTCATAGGAATCGCCTCGATGAGGCGATTCTAATGAGTACACACAACATACATTTTCATTATAGAACACCGAAAAGATGACTAAAAGTATCTCGTTATGCCTCCTGACAGTAAGCCTCAGTGGCTCGAACTACCCGTCTCGAACAGATTTTCAAGGTCCCAAAGGTGTTCAAGCCATTTAAGTTTGACTGTATTGTTAACAAATGCTGTGAATATTTGTTAGAATGGCATTGGCGAGGTGATTCAAACAAATGTCCACAGCATTTGTTTCTTGGTTTGTTTGTATAGAGGTTTAACGGCCCACTCAACACTGTTTTAGGTCAATTTTGAGCCGGCTGATATGTAAGTGGTTAACCAGTACGGTGCACATTCTTTCGCCAGGAAACTGACAACTTCCCTTCTTGAATCAGCGGAAGGGAGAGAATGACCGTAGAAAAGATTTCATGATCAATCTCCACGAAAGAATGTTGCCGACCCCAACAGGTACCAAACACGCGTTCGCCTGATCACCAGTCAGATGCGCATCTGACGTGAGCTACCGAGGCCTGCTTTGTTTCTTAGAGTACTGAATGTTATACTCTTGAATATCTCCATTACACGGGTGGTAATCAGGGGAACTAGCTCGAAAATGAGTCTATGGAAATTTGTTCCCTCGACACATCCGGAACTAAACTTTTTATCACAGACCTGAACAATATTATTATTATTATTGTCAATTTATGTCAACACAGAGATTTTGGCCGACGATTTTTCATTTTCCGCCAAAAGGACGCCCTTCACACCCCCCAGAAGCAACATCCCTAGTGAAATGAAACATGGAACGTTTGAAATAAGCAAAATATTTTGTCTTCATATTTTGCATAATTATTATAGGTTCCTTGTGACAAAGGTTTAAGCCTATACAAAAATAAATTCACCTACGACCTTGATCTTGACCTTTGACGTCCTTAAAAGAAAAACTTAACATTTGTCATAGCTTTTGAATTGTTTGAAGTAGATCCTTCATATTTTGCATATGGGCTCCTTGTGGCAAGGGCGTCAAGCCCATAAAAAAAAAATGACCTGTGACCTTGACCTGTGAAACTGTGATCTACTTTGAAGAAAAAAATAACATTGGTCATAAGTTTTGAACCGTTTGAAGTAGATCCTTCATATTTTGCATGTGGGTACTGGGTTCCTTGCGACAAGGGCTTCAAGCCCATACAAAAAAAATTTGACCTGTGACCTTGACCTTGGTCTGGGACCTACTTGAAAGAAAAATTTAATATTGGCCATAACTTTTGAACCGTTTCAGATATGGTCTTCATATTTGGCATGTAGGTTCCTTGTGCTAAGGGCTTTCCACTCAAACAAAAAAGTTTGACCTGTCACCTTGCCCTGCTTTAAAGAAAAAAATATTGATCGTAACTTTTGAACCGTTTGATATAAAGCCTTCGTATTTACCATGCAGGTTCCTTATGACAAGTGCTTCCCACTCAAACAAAAAATCTTGACCTGTGACCTTGACCTGTGACCAAATTTGGAGAAAAAAATGACCTTGCCTGGGGACATGTTCGTGTTTCGCAAACAAATCTTGTTAAAAACATTTTCGGATACAGACAAACAGTGTGGACCCAGATCAGACTGCTCTGTTTGCAAAAAATTAGTTTTTAAGTAACCGGCAGATGACAAAGCAGATAACAATTGTTGTGATTGGCATCTTATGGGATATTATGAGAACTCTAACAAAAGGCAAATGAGCAATTTTTTTTTTTTTTGTTCTCGGTCTTGCTTACAATGTTGGAACAATTTAAGCTTTCCTTCCATATTGTTGGAACAATTTAAGCTTTCCTTCCATATTTGTTAGCAGACAGCCTAGCCTTTTATGTAATGATAAAGTATGACTGCTGTTTTTGTTCTCAATTTAGCTATTGTGGGAAAAATTATTCTGAACAACAGCTGATGGTGACGCATCTGGGTCATTAATAAAACCATTGGCATTTAAAATACATTTGTAAATATGAAGTTAGATTCATCATAATTAAATTCAAAATACACTCTGAGATTCTTTACAAATATCTTTGTATAATTGATAGAATCTCATCATTTATAAAAAAGAAAGACAGAAAAACTGTATTTTTAGATGGTGCTTGGCAAATAGTACATGTTGGCATGTCTGAATAGTACAGGCTAATCAGAGCTGCACTGATACTTGATTATCAGTCCTGACATTGTGAGTTATTTCTGAACACTTGGGAATACAGTAAAATTACGCTATTAAGACCACCTAAAATTAAGACTATTTCTGCTTTAAAAAGCTTTCTTAGAAGTGTGCCATTGTTCTTTCTTTGTCTTTTCTGAAAACAGTGTCGTTCGGTCAGGGACCACCTTTGGGGCTGTTCAAAAGTGGTCTTAAAGACCACTTTTGAACAGTCCCAAAGGTGGTCTTATAGTAATTCTACTGTAATTTTACCTTTCTTGTCTGTCTGAGCATGACTTTTTCCCTGACTGTGTTATACTTTACCATATGTATTCGACTATTTGCACAGTTTTGTTTTGAGGTTTAACGTCCCCGTCAACACAGTATAGGTCATTTTGGAGATGTTGCTTCCAGTTTTGTGGGACTTTTACCCGACATTGAGATGAAATGACATCTCAAGCTCTGTCGCCCAATGAAACCAATAGGGTTTGTAAGCATGGACGGTCCGCCTCGCACCGCAGTTCCTGGACAGGCTTAGATCCTCTGAGCAGTTTACCGGTACTAGTGTGCAGACGGTTTCAGCTCTGTATGGAAGCATCATGCAGCCCATTTATTTCTTCAAGCCCCAATGGGCGGGGGCGCTACTATTTGGACAGACAGACAGACTGGAGCAAACACTGTAGTGTAATCATTTTTATGGAATTTATCCATCAATTAATTGATCATCTGATTAACATGCCAGCCTTAGTGACCAGTAAATACTAAGATCAGGGTTCTGATCAAGCGAAATGAAAAAAAATGTATGTTTAGGGTCATGTCAGAAAAATATAGGTAGGGTAGTTATACACCCACCACAAAGTGGGGAGGGGCATATAGTTTTGCCCTTGTCCGTACATATGTACATTTGTTTGTACGTATGTCTGTGCTGCACACTTTGTAGTTTTATTCTTATCCCCGCAACTCCTTCTACAGTATTTGATGCAGAGCATTGTAACTTGCAACACAGTTCAGACGTGGATTGAACATATGCATAAAGGAAACATGATTCCGATCCGGTCCCTTATTGCAGAATTATGTCCACTTGAATGACTTAAACATTGTAGCCATATGTGCAGCATACGTTATTAAATAGAACTGTTTGTGTCTCCACAACTCCTCCTACAGTATTTAATGCAGGACATTGAAACTAGCAACATATGAGGACTGTTCAAATATGAATGCAACTAAGCATATATAAAAATGATTCTGTGATAGATTTTGATGAAAAATTTATGTTGTCCCCTCAAAGTATTCCCCTTTAACAGATATACAAACTTTCAGTCTTCTGATCCAATCATTGAATGCATTTTGGTAGTCTTTTCAAGGTATACTATGAAGGCACTGGAATACTGCAGAACCGATGTTTTTGCGCTGTACAAATTTTTGATCAGAAAGGTATTTTTTCAGCTGCGGGAACAAAAAAAAGTCACACGGGGCAAGGTCAGGGGAATACGAGGGGTGAGGGAGTTCAACAACCTTTTCCTGCTTCAGATAGTCTTGCACAATGAACGCCTTGTGCGATGACGCATTGTCATGTAGCAATCTGACATTGGCCAAACCAGTTGCGGGTCTTCGTTCTTTGAAATATTTCTTCAATTTTCGAAGAACTTTATTCTTGTAAAACTTCGCATTTACAGATTTGCCTTTAGGCACAGCAACCTGAATAGTAGGGCCCTGATTTGAAAAGAATATGGCATACATTACCTTCTTGACGCTCATGGTCCGCTTTGCAATGCATGGTCTTTTGCAATACTTTGTTGCCCATATTTTGTTCTGAATCTTTCGTTTTGGCTCAAAAAAGTGAACCCATGTCTCGTCACCTGTGACGACATTAGCGAAAGACTGTGCATTGTAATTTGGAAACCTTTTAAGAAACTTCTTGGTGCACTGAACACGTGTCTTTTACTGCTCATCTGTCAACAGATAGGGTATCCATCTAGCACAGATCTTCCTCATTTTCAAATCCCGTTTCAGAATTGTATGAGCTGCTCCTAATGAGATGCCAACCATACTAGCTATTTGCCTAGTGGTGTATCGTGCATCGGTAGCAACTATTTCTTTCACTCTAGCAACCATCTTGGCAGATGTTGCTCTTTTCGGCCGACGATCATGTGGTGCATCTTCTGTTGAGCCTAGCCCACAGCTGAATTTCTTACACAAACAAAAAACTGTCGGAAAAGACATTTCATTATAGCCCCGCTTTGAAAAGTGGGGCTATATTGGATTTGCCCTGTCATTCCGTAATTCTGTAATTCCGTAATTCCGTTATTCCGTTATTTTTTCGTCACAGTTTTCCCCGAAACTAAGAGAGCTAGAAAACTAAAACTTTGTATACACGTGGACAATGGGTGCCTCCACGGACCTTACCGAAATTATGACCAAGGGCCCATAACTCTTGGAGTTATCTCCCCTGATAGGTTTTTTTAAATGAAAATGTTTGGTCACAGTTTTCTCAGGAACGAAAGAAGCTAGAAAGCTCAAACTTTGCATAAATGTGGACAATGGGTGGATATAGGGAGCTTACCAAAATAATGGCCAAGGGCCCATAACTGTTGGAGTTATCTCTCCTGATAGGTTTTTTAAATAAATGAAAATATAGGTTTTTTTTAAATGAAAATGTTTGGTCACAGTTTTCTCAGGAACTAAAGAAGCTAGAAACCTCAAACTTTGCATAAATGTGGACAATGGGTGGATATAGGGAGCTAACCAAAATAATGGCCGAGGGCCCATTACTTTTGGAGTTATCTCCCCTGATAGTATAGTTTTTTTTAATAAATGAAAAGGTTTGGTGACAGTTTTCTCAGGAACTAAGAAAGCTAGAATACTGAAACTTTGTATGAACATGAAAAGTGGGTGGATGTATGGCCCTTACCAAAATAATGGCCAAAGGCCCATAACTCTTGGAGTTATCTCCCCTGATAGGGATGTAAGTAAATAATGGCCAACAACATTACTCTTGGGGTTATCTCCCCAGCAAAGAAAAAAAAAAATATTAAAGTTTTCTCTGGAACTAAGAAAGCTCCCCTGATAGGTTAAAAGCTTTTAGAGTCAATGTGTCTTACTCCTCTGATAGCGCTATAGCGGGGCTATAGTCAGATCCTCTGACAGCTCTAGTTATGCCCATAAACCGAACATATTTCATCAAAAATGTCTTTGCACCGTATACCAAGAATACAACGATTCTTAATATACAGTACAGGCAACGAGACATTCCTATTTGTCTCGTTTCTCGGTGACAATCCGTCATGGTGACAAAGCCTGATGTCTCGCTGAACAGTTTCCCTGTCGCGGTGACAAGATTCAAGGCAGCAAGACAGGTAAAATTATCCCGATGACTCGGCGGTACACACCACTACCCAGCGAGATACAGCTTGACATTTTATTGCATGGTTATGTAATCATTACAGGCGAGCTCCATCTACCTGGATAAAACTTTTATTAAAATAAAAAAAAATCCGGGTCTTCCCAATATCTTTGAATTTATATTTTCTTAAATAAATAAACATTTAAGTAATATTATATACATAAAAAAACATTTTTGTCCTTATTACTTTCCAAATTTTGGGGTACCCGATTTAGTTATCTTTAGAAATTCACTGAGAAAATGGCTGATTTTTTTTTTTTTTACAAACAGTGAAGGCCCTGACCAGATGTCGCATTGCCAAAACAGGTAAAAAGTGCTTGTCTGTAAGGTCATAAATGTCGTGCTGTGACTCCCTGTGTCTCTGTGAAAGACAATATACTTTGGACATATTATTGTCTCGCTCAGTGTACCGCTTCAATGTCACGCTGAGAACACCTGTGCGTCCTGCTAGCTGTCTCGTTCGTCTCGGTGACAAGTGGAAGCGACACGGTGACAGAGAAATCTGTCATGGTGACGATCAAGATCTATAGGAATGTCTCGTTGCCTGTACTGTAAGACCTATTTCACCAGCATACTCCTTCTTCCAACCAAGTTTTGTATTAGTATACAAGAGTAGACAGTGTTTATCGAATGATATACATGGCTAAAGTCCTCGTATATGTAGTTCAAACATTCATTGAACATGTGCATTAAGGAGACAGGATTCTGATCCAGCCCCTTATTGCAGAATTATGTCCCCTTGAACAACTTTTTAAAAAACATTTTAGCCATATGTTTCTTGGAGAATATTGCAGTTTCTAGCTCTGATCTGGGCCTGCACTGTTTGCCATTTTGTCTGCACCTTTTAGACTCCTTGCTCGATCAAGAAACAAATTTGTTAAAATTTTAGGAGAATTATAGCAAGTCCTCAAGGCATCCGAATTTTTAGGATACTTTACCAGATAAGGAGGAATAATTAGGATAATTTTCTTGTCAGAAATCCAGGCAACAGTTATTTATAGAAAATAGCCATGCTGTTCTTATCACTGTGAGGTCAGAGTATTGCGAAAGAGGGTTATCTATATAGTCTGGACTGGAATTATGTATTGGCCTGTTGGGTTTGGCAAACAGTAATGTCCTGGATCAGATGCTGCAGAATGCGGCTTCTGATGAAGGTCTACACTATTTGCTTACAGTGCAGGGGCCAATTGTTCAAAACTAACGATGTCCTTAGTTAACATATTGTTTAAACTTTGAACATTTAATTTGGCAAATATGGTAATATTTTTGCTGAAAAAATGTGAGCAGCTTTTGGAAAGCTGCTCTCATTCTTTCAGCAAAAAATACTATATTAGATGTTGTACTTACTAGAACAGTTAAAAATTTGACCACTAACGAGCTTGTCAGGTTAAGATGCTTTGAAAAACTGGGCCCAGAAGTTCAAGGGTTAAAAGAAACAGTCTTCGTCCTCGTTCAGTACAATTTTTCCAACCTACATTCAGAGACAATTTAACCCCCTCCCCACTCATTGGGGCTTGAAGAAATAGATGGGCTGCATGATGCTTCCACATAGAGCTGAAACCGACCAGCACATGAGTACTGGTAAACCGCTTATGGGTTTCATTGGGCTTGAGATGTCATGTCCCACAAAATTGGAAGCAACGTCTCCAAAATGACCTTTACAGTGTAGACCGGGATATTAAACCTCAAATCAAACAAATGACCCACCAGTGCTGTCAGTGCTTGGATTTTTTTATAAGGTGAGGTGAAAGTGCCTGCATGGTCATGAAAAGAGGTGATGGTAATAAGAGCCCCATTTAGTCTTACTTAACCCTTAACCCACTGAATAATTAAGTTAGCCACACCCATTCCTGACTTTCAACCAATCAGATTAGTTGATGTAATTTATTCCTTCAAATTCATAAACTGAATGGCAAACAGTGTAGATCCTGATCAGATGGCTTCTTCAGAAGCCATCTGATCTGGATCTACACTGTTTGCAAAGGTAGGGGTTGTCATGAACAGCAGGATAAGGGTTAAAGCTATACTTAATTTGTCGTATTATTTATGACAGAATATAATGAAACATAAAAGATAGCTAGTACTTTAAGTACAAAAACGTAAAACCTTCTTGTTTTAGCAACACAGATGTCAAGATGACTAATTCCCTCATATGTTCGTGTTTAATTTAATGAATACATAAATAGAGATGAGGCCCAAAAAAGTTGCTATGACGACATTGACCAATGCATAATCAATAAACATCTTGTCTGATAATGATTACAATAAACAGGGAAAATAATAGAGATTTATTTGTTTTGTGGTAGATTTGTTATGTAAATTTAGGCATTTAGATGTGTCTTAGCCCTTTTTGTACCAAATGGAACTTCCTCCTTATATATTGCAGGAGTTCATTTCAAAACTTAGGGGTGTCTTCAAAATTTATTTGGAAAATGACTGAACTTTTAAGCAAACTGTGGCGGCCCTGATCAGATGCTGCATTCTGCGGCGTCTGATCTGGGCCTGCACTGTTTGCCAATTACCCTTTTTGGGGTTTCTGGTACAAAATGGGTTAAAGTAAATGGAAAGATATTGGAGATTTTTCTGCTATTTTTGAGACAGTTGTTTATCTGTCAACCAAAGTTACGTATGAAGCTGAGCTGTATTGCTAATGTCCATGTGACTTTCACTAACCAATTAACCCTTATCCTGCTGAATAATTAATTTTTCCACATCAAACAATCAAATTTACTTGATACAATGCATTTGTCCATATTCACAAATTGAATGACATTTTTTTTTGGTTTGATTGAACATAGGACCTTGGCATTTCAGTCAAAGGCTGACACAGACAACATCAGTGATTGTGTCCAGCTGGTACCTCCAAATGCTCTGCATGCTGGGTATTTTTTTTCAGCAGAAAACATTTTGAAATATTTTCTTATTTTTCCCAGAAAACCAGATTTGACATTTCACGATATTGAGATAATTTGCATGAGATGTCATATCCTTTTCTGGCAAAAATAAGAAAAATATCAACAATTTATCGTCTGCTGAAATAGCCCTGTGAGTGGTTAAGGCTTAGGGGGATTTACCTGTACTCAATGCACATAATTTATTTTGTCACTGAAAATTATGTCCTCTGAGTGGAATTTTTACCTTTATTTTGAAGGATTGAGATGTGACCAGTGATTGCAGAATGTTCAACCATTTTCTAAATAAAGTTCTAAAAATTTACTGAACCTGACACCGCAAAATTTTGAAATGGACTCCTGCTGTATATAAGGGACAATTCCATTCAGTGCAAAAAGGGGTTAATGTTTTATTTTCAGATAATGTAAGTGTAATTGTCTAGTCTTAACAATGCAACAAAATGACAGGCAATCAAAACATTTTCTTAATTTAGCTTCTGAAGGCAGTTGAAATTGATTAGATTTTAAAATTAGCTGAAGAATTTGTTATTTAAAGCTAATCTTAATCAGCTGCATGCTGTTTAAGGGGAATGGTTACACCTTCAGGGGAGGCAACTCCTGCAAAAATGTTTGTGTCTCCTATTTCAATATGGGTCAACTCTTAAAGGAAAGAATTTGCTCCTCAGGAGCAGGAAAGAATTTGCTCCTCAGGAGCAAATTCTTTCTTTTAAGAGTAGACCTTTTTTCCATGGGACAGAGCTTCTAGAAATCTGAACAGGAAGTCATGAAATTGGTCTCCCTTTGAAAAAGGGCTAAATAATCTGCCAGTTGTTCCAATCCCCCTTAAGTCTCTGTTTCATAGGTTTTGAATGTAAGGAGAGTGGTTACGGTAGCTTAACACTAAATATTGCTGAGCCGGGGAACCAGCACTTTGGGACAGAAGATTTGATAGAGGATCAAATACCAGCTGTGCATTTCATTGGTTATATAGGCTGGATTTATTTCATTTTAAGAAAAGGGTACTTATAGCAAAACAAAATAATAGATGCTTTGCAATTATATCTGCAAGCCCAAAAATATTGCTGCCACATTTTCATGGTCACCCCTTTGAGAAAAAATTGCCCTGTTATTCACTGCGGTGCTACACATCAACAATATGGCGGACAATAGCTCAAAAAGGAGACGGGCTACATGTGGATTTTTTCTTTGGGATTTATTCAGCTAGAGTTGCTCTACAAACCACCAAGGTTTGAAATATTTTGCATGTACAGTTTTTGTTGGAGATGGAAAAATGTTACTATTGTCATCTATGGAAAATATTTAGTGGTAAGCTCCCTATACCAAAAGTTGGAAAATCAGCCCCACACTCCAGTTTTCAGTCATTACATCATATTTTCACACATTGGTAGGTTCTATCCAATTCTGTATCATAAAATGGATATTCCTGGCATGTGGTTTGCCATAGAAACTGTAAAAAAGTGTAAGGTTTGTGGTAATTTAGGTCTAACTGGGTGTTTTGATCAGTTTTTGCTTCTGATCTGTGCATTTTGAGGGGGGGGGGGGGGGGGTACTTTAAAGCCATGTTAATCAATTGTTAATGGGTTTGTTTTGGAAAAAGTCTTACAGTAAGTGTATAACCAGAAACACAAGAGAAAGGATCTACTCCATCTGGAATTGAACACTAAGGTTACCTGGTTTTTGGCCTTGGTCTCTAGCGAAAGCAAAACTTCAAAATTGTCTCTGCTGCAATATCGCGATAAGTTTTCTCATCTCTTATTGGTTCTTATTGATTAGATTCATGTTAAAGGGTCTGAACAGATATATATCCACTATTTCTCATGGTATTGAGGCAGTTATAATCATTTTTGTCAAAGTTTTATCATCAAAATATCCTCAAAATGCCAATTTTACATAAAATAGGGGGTATAGGTGTGAAATCAGCCATAAATACCAGTTGGTATGCTATTAAGGCATACTTTAGTGCATTTTAGGATTGAAGTGTTCCAAAGACATAGGAGAAGAACCACTGATGCCAGCCGGTGTCTGGGTTCCATTCCAGAAAGAGGTAAACTTTGCCCTTTTTCACAAAATATTGTTTGTTCGGCTTTCATTGTAGAATCTGAAAGCGATAACTTTTTCGCAAACTTCAAAGATTCTTTGTCACTGAACATTTATTATGCATGCTTAAATTATTAGATATGATCTAAATTTCTATTTGACAATGCTTTTGATGGATCATAAAGACAATAAGGGTTTGGTATAGGTAGCTTAACACTAAATATTGCTGAGCCGGGGAACCAGCACTTTGGGACAGAAGATTTGATAGAGGATCAAATACCAGCTGTGCATTTCATTGGTTATATAGGCTGGATTTATTTCATTTTAAGAAAAGGGTACTTATAGCAAAACAAAATAATAGATGCTTTGCAATTATATCTGCAAGCCCAAAAATATTGCTGCCACATTTTCATGGTCACCCCTTTGAGAAAAAATTGCCCTGTTATTCACTGCGGTGCTACACATCAACAATATGGCGGACAATAGCTCAAAAAGGAGACGGGCTACATGTGGATTTTTTCTTTGGGATTTATTCAGCTAGAGTTGCTCTACAAACCACCAAGGTTTGAAATATTTTGCATGTACAGTTTTTGTTGGAGATGGAAAAATGTTACTATTGTCGTCTATGGAAAATATTTAGTGGTAAGCTCCCTTACACTTGGCATTTTTTTCCACCATTTTTAAAAGGGAGACAACTTTTGGTACTTCCTGTTTAGTTTCCTATAAATTCAGTCCCTTTGAAAAAGATGTCTACTCTCAAAGGAAAGAATTTGCTCCTCACTCAGGAGCAAATTCTTTCCTTTGAGAGTAGACCCCTGTTGTTAAGGGAGACAATCTATTTTTGAAGGAGTTGCCTCACCTGAAGGCATATCCATTCCCCTTAACGAGGATGGTAAGGATTTCAGCAACTCTGTTGTTATGCCCCCAGAATCATATGTAAAGATGAAGAAAAAGAATCAGAGATTTAGCCAGTCACCTTAAGAAGGATCACAAAGAAACGAACTCGTTGTAAATGTTAACAAGTACTTTTATGCCCCCAGAATCATACGTAAAAATGAAGAAAAAAATCAGTTTTAGACCCTTAAGAAGGGTCATAACACAAACAGCAAAGGGTCTCATGAGACAGCAATTGTGTGGATTGTCGACTGAATTTGTACTGTTTGCCTCATGATAGATGACATTTTCAGCAATATATTGATGTCATGAAGTTCAATTGATCATCCGCACACTTTAAGAAAAGCGTTGAGGACATTGTGAATGCCTCTGTCTCTCTGTCCATCCATCCATCCATCATGCTATCTCCCAGGCCACTGAAGGGAATGCAACCAGATTTGGCCCGTGGCTTCCTTACATGATTGAGGGCATACAAGAGCAACATTACATTTGAGTATGCCCAAAGAGGCCTTCTCAAAAGGTCATGTGGAGAAAGCATGGGGATTTACAATGGTGCATGTGCCATCGACTGTGCGCTCTAGTGTTGATGTTACATGAAGAATGTCTTGGCCGCCATAAGCACATGCTCAGACTAGATTGAGTGTTAGTGTCACTCTTTTGTTGTAGAACAATTAGACTGTGTGGCAGCACAAGCTGATCAGAAATCTTTTGCATGCAATACTTAAAAGTTACCATAGATTCAAGGAAGGTAACTCTCAAAAATATTTTCGCTCCCATATCAACTCTGAAAGCTAGGAATTCGCTCCCAAGAAGCAAAACCTTTCTTTTTAGAGTAGATCCCTTTTCAAAGGGGCTAAATTGGTTACTGTAAAGTCAACAGGTTGTCTCAAAATATACCACCCTTGAGAAATATAATGGAATATACATGTATGCCATGTGTGTCCAGTTCCCCTCAGGAAAGTGCCTGTTTTTCTGAGACTGAATACTGTTTGTTTGTTTGATTTGAGGTTAAACGTCCCGGTCAACACTGTAAAGGTCATTTTGGAGATGTTGCTTCCAATTTTGTGGGACTGATACTGAATCCAAAAATAAGTATAAAGTAAGCAATTTAAGTTTAATAGCATGATAAGATTAATGTAGTGCACATTTGGTACACAGTTGCATTGTAATATGAGGTTTTATGTAGGATGAAATGATGAGATTTTAGTTTTGACTCTCTGATACATTGCAACTGCTAACATGGGTGGTCATTTCATAGAATAAGCCTTTGGTGAGTTCCATAAATTTCATATGATTTTTTATCATATATGATTTTAAATCAGATTTATTGACAAAGAAGTTAAAAACTAAAAACAATTACAGTTGGAAACATGGTGGCCAAGAGGGTATGAGCCCATAACCATGTTATTAATTATATGTGTGGTCATATCATTTTTATGACATATGTCCTTACCTACTTAACCCTTTTGGTACCGTATGGAATCTTCCTTCTTATATATAGCAGGAGTCCATTTAAAAATTTAGGGGTTTCTTCAAAATTTATTTGGAAAATGGCTGAACTTTTTGCAAACAGTGGAGGCCCTGATCAGATGCCGCGTCTGACCTGTGCCTGCACTGTTTGCCAGGGTACCTGTTTTGGGGTTTCTAAATGGGTTAATAATAGTGACATTATAGATGATAAAACACTGTTTATTATAGCACAGGTTTGGACGTTACATGGTTTAAAGATGGATCCTAAAAATGTATAGAATATATGATAAAAAAAAATTAAAATGGTGTTGTTAAATTTCTATTTGATTTATACATTTTTTTCTGGAATTACACCCCAGCCAACCTCTTTATAACACTATTGTTGGGGTCCAAAGCAGAAACTGTGTTGGTTAATGCTTTGGTCACAACCCCTTCCGATTAGGCTTAGGATGTACTCCCGACATGATTTTATCCATTTTAGCCTGGTCCTCGGCCGGACACCAGACATTGCCGGCCGGTGGCCGGGGCTCTCAGGCAGCATCGGGGAGGTGCCCGAAGAGTTTTAGCTTAAAGTTATAATTTCTTCGGTGTCAGTACATTTTATTAATCGGCCACATGGCCTTCACACATCATTTAACTGTCGTCCGATATCCGGCCGGGAATCGAGCGGTAATCGGCCGGTGTATGTAGCCTCAGAGGAGAAATTTTTGGGACCGGATATCTGTTTTCACATTGGAAATTAACCCACCGTATCCGATCGGCTTGAACCGGTGTGGACCAGATATGTTACAGACATCGGCCGGTCAGCCGGCTAGAACCGGGCATCGGGCGGACTATATAAACCCCCGTCAGTTGCCGTGTACAACATTATAGAGATGAGTTTAGGCTGATTAACTTCCTTGGTGACGCTGCGCATGCGCAGTCTTGTGTGGCAAAAAGTAATCAGTCGAGCCCGTTTGTGTACAGTAAACTAAGGAAAATTAAGGTTTTTAAGCATAGTGTTTGTCATTTCATCCACAACATGCATAGACTTTTGTACTGCAGTTCAGCGGACCCCACCAATCGGGGCTTCAAGAAATAGATGGACTGCATGATGCTTCCACGCAGAGCTGAAACCAACCCGCACACGAGTACTGGTAAACCGCTTAGAGGATCTTAGCCTGCCAAGGCAAAGTGGTGCGAGTCGGACCGTCCATGCTTATAAACCCTATTGCTTTCATTGGGTGGCAGGGCTTGAGATGTCATTTCAATCTCATACCCTGAATTAGGGGGCCCTGAAAAATCATTGACCTGACTTGACTTACAAGAAAACAAAATGAGCAGTAAAGCAAAAACATTACTGGCAGAATTTCAGAAGTGATACTTTGAAAAACCTGATAGCAAGTAGAGATTCGGGACGAAACTCATTAGGCAGGGGGCATAATGTAAAAGGTCGAGGTGTGGCTCGGTAGCTCAGTCGGTAGAGTGTTTGTACGGTATACGAGAGGCCCTGGGTTTGCAGAGCTAAAACTGACCGCACATGAGTACTGGTAAACCACTATAAGCCACATCTTTTTTATTTGGCGACAAGGCTTGTAATCTCTATGTGGGTATAGGAAGCAGTCTCAAAAATGACCCGAATAATGTTAATGGGGACGGTGATTTGTTTGTTTGTTTTGATATTTAACGTCACTGTCAACAATGTATAGGTCATTTTGGAGACGTTGCTACCAATTCTGAGGGACTTTTACCCGATATTGAGATGAAATGATTCTTAAACCCTGTCGCCCAATGAAACCAATAGGGTTTATAAGCATAGGCGGTCCGATTCGCACCGTTTTGCCTGGGCTGGCTTAGATCCTCTAATTGGTTTACCAGTACTCATTTGCGTTGGTATCAACTCTGCTTGGAAGCATCATGCAGCCCATCTATTTCTTCAAGCCTCGATGGGCGGGGGTCGGGGGGGGAAGGTGAATTTCAATATTCATCAACCCTGTTACTGGTTGTAAATGATTGATAATTATTACCCACATGTTGAATCCGTCAGGTTGGTAATCCTTCGATTCATCTTCACTGTCTCGCCGGCTTGCATAGATTGGGCTGCATGGTGCTTCCACGCAGAGCTGAAACTGACCACACATGATTACTGGTAAAGAGCTTAGAAATACTAAGATTGCCCAGGCAAAGTGATGTGAGTCAGACAGCCAGATGCATATAAGCCTTTTCGTTCCATTAGGCGACAGGGCTTGAGATGTCTTTTCATCTCAATGTCGGGTAAAAGTCCCACAAAACTGGAAGCAACGTCTCCAAAATGACCTAAATAGTGTTGATGGGGACATTAAACCACAATTCAGCCAACCAACCAATCATCTTCACTGTCTCATTGTTTGTTTTGCGATTAGACCATTGTCAGTTAATTATTCGATTATTGATCGTTTTGGGTTTAACGATACGTCAACCCATTTGGACAGTTTTGTTTTGTCTCCCAGAGAAAGGAAGAAAAAATATAGAAGAGATCGTAGGTTAAAGTAAAGGACAGAGGAGAAAGCGGAAAATGAATGGAAGTGTAGAAACAGAAGGAGTAAGAGCACTCCCATGTACCCTTACCTGCTGCAAGGATAGCAGGTCTTACCCAATCGTCAGCCAATACCAGTTGGACGCCACAGTGACGCAAGACATACGTCACCTTTACCATATGCTCTATTTAAAATTGTCGAATTAATAACTGCTTTAGGATCAGTCTGAACAACGGTTATTTTTGCCACACAAAACTGCGCATGCGCAAAAATACGGAATCGTGGGATAGCATTTCCTTAGCGACTGGTGGCGTCCTAAACTCATCTATACCTCTTGACCGATGACGTAGCCATCGGCCATTACACCGGGCATTTGGCCGGGCCTGGTACAAGCATCGTTCGTTGTCGGTAGGATACTTGGGCGATATTCTTACGATGTCCGGTGAATAGGCCGGTTATTGCCCGGACATCATAGGATTATCGGCCGATTAGTATTAGATGTTGGTGGGTTATCACTCCCTTGCCGGCCCCCCAAAAATTTCTCTTTGGAAACAGACGCCGTACAATTACCAGACGGTCTTCCGACGGCCTCTGCACGGCCTCCGGAGGGTGCCATTTATGTAAATGATGTGTTACAAATTTTTGACCGGTGTTGTCCGATGTCGGAAAAAAGGCCAAAACCAGCAGGGTACTCCCGATTACCCCCTATCCCCTGATACCGGCCAATCTTTGTGATCTTAGCACAAACAACCATGTTATATCTGAACAAAATGTAAAGTTAGTGTAAAAAAATGAACATTTATCCCATTTAGTACAAGAAACCTCAAAACGGGTACCCTGGCAAACAGTGCAGGCCCAGATCAGCGGCGTCTGATCAGGGCCTACACAGTTTGCGAAAAGTTAAGCCAGTTTTCCAAATAAATTTTGAAGAAAACACAACCCGACACCCCTGAATTTTGAAATGGACTCCTGTTATATATAAGGAGGAATGTTTCATTTGGTACAAAAAGGGTTAATCATTTATGGGATCCATCTTGAAACCATGTTATATCCAAAACTGTTTAATAGCGAACCATGTTGTTAAACTAATACGGTTTTTGATTTGGAGCCTAACAATAGTGTTACAGATATTGCAACTGCAGATCGACTTAATTAAGGCTCTAAAGGATCAAGATAAAACCTTTTTAGCAAGCTCATAGTTTTGGTAAAATCTTACAAACTTTTCAGACTACACTACAACCCCTGTATAACATCTTTTGGGGTCCAGTGCAGAAACTGTACAGTTATACAACTTTATTATATCCAGACATTTATGGCTGTTTTCTATCTAATCTGTATACAGTCGAACTTCAATGGCTCGAACATCTTTGGGACCTCGAAAATCTGTTCGAGACAGGGGTAGTTCGAGCCACTGAGGTTACTGTCTGGAGGCATAACGAGATACTTTTGGACATCTTTTTCGATTTTTAATGACAGATGCTATCTGTCTATTCTTGCTGTGCTACACGTATAAAGTAATTCAGGCTTCAGTTCTTCCGGCTTTGACCGCCATAGAAATATGAGTCCGCACAATATGTAGTCCGGTTTGGCACAGTAATCAAAATTGTACAAGCGTATTAGTTATCCTGTAATTGTAATACAAAATTTTGAAGCAGACGACTTGACGATTTTATCTTACGATTCAGCATTTCATATGAATCAGCTGCATCATGCGACGGGTTTGGCGAAGACTGTATACCTAGATCAATGCGGCATCTCATCAGCAGTCTGCTCAGGGTTTACACTGTTTTCTATCAGTGTGGTCAATATTTAATCCTTAAAGACCAGCCCGCCGTTGGACCAGGTCAGCTGCAGACAAGAATATTAATGGGTTTTCTTTCTGACTTTCAAGGTCAAGTTTAAGTCAGTTACAACTTAGGTGTATATTGTTTTTTCGTGGAGAAACTGGAAAGAAAGGCTGTCCCTTTTAACCCTGGAATATGGTACAGATAATTAGTGTAGGTCTAGGTGCCATATATTTAGCAAAATGGACGGGCCCAACTTCTGTGATGGAAAAGTGCACTCCACAAACTGAAGGCAGTGAATAAATCAAAGCACTGACAACACTCATGCCGATTGTATCTAAATATAGGCTGGTCATGAACGGGGACTTGGACTGATTCGTTTAACTAATGCAAAAAATGTAGAACAAGATCAGCACCGTGTTCAGTGGCGTTTGATCTGAGTTTAGCAAGCAAATCCAACTTTTGATTCATGTGCAGATTTTACAGTTTACACTTACATGTACCCAACACTGACAAAGGACGCGGCTATGTTTGGGTTTGTTGTTTGGCATTCGACCCGAAGTTGCTAATAAGAAAAGCGCTTCAGTGCTAATGTCTACGTGACTATCATTGACTTTTCAGAGTAACTTTTTGTCTTGTAGAAAATAGCCGCAGTGAGATCAGGGTATTCCATAAGACGGAAGAGGGTTATCCTGGAATCATAGGGTGAGCTTGGCAAACAGTGTAGACCAAGACCAGACGCTGCAGAGCGCGTCTTCTTATCAAAATCTTCACTATTTGTTTGGAATTTCAGAGTTAAATGAAACAGTTTAAATCTCAGGCCAGAACTATTACTCCAACCTAGACCCCACATTCTCAGTGCTTTGATTCTGAAACCAAACGATTGCAACACGCTTACACGGGTGGTAATCAGGGGAACTAGCTCGAAAATGAGTCAATGGAAATTTGTTCCCTCGACACATCCGGGAACTCTCGAGCTAGCTCCATCACCAAGAAACTCGTAAACAAAGGCAGGTCTCGAAGAGTTTTATCACCATTTTTTTCTTTGTAAGCTATTTATAAAAAATCCGGCAATGCAGTTCCACATAGAAATGATTTAACTTTGTACTCCGCTAGAATTTGCCATGGAAATTTGCAGCACTGGAGTATGAATGAAGCTAAACTTTTTATCACGGACCTGAAAAATTGTCAATTTATGTCATTACGGAGATTTTGGCAGACGATTTTTCATTTTCCGTCAAAAGTACTCCCTTCACACCCACAGAAACAACATCCCTGGAGAAATGAATTATGGAAAGTTTGAAGTAAGCAAAAAATATTTGGCCGTGATTACGTAACTTGCGACTTATGACGAAATTACTGTCCGAGCTAGTCTTCTCGACAAGGAGCTAGTTCACTCGACATGGAGATAGTCCCCTAAAAAAAAAAGAAAATGAAACATTCATCAGATTCGATGTCTTTCTATGGTCCTACCCAGGTTATCCAATTTGTTTCTTAACCTCTGGCTAGTTGGGTAACAAGATGCTATGCCCCAAAGGCGTCCCCAGTCGTTTCTCCCTGTTCGTTTCGCCCCCCATTTTGCATCCCTAGTTGTTTTGCCAACAGAGCCTGGTCTTTTCGCCCCCTTGGTCATTTCGCCCACCTAGTTGCTTCGCCCCCTCCCATTTGGAGCGGATCAATGGGTGTTGGATGGATGGATGGATGGATGGATGGAATGATTGATGGATGGATGGATGGGTACACTACAGAAAGGGATGAGTGGGTATTTGGATGGATTGGTCCATTGGAGGACGGATGGACGAACGAACATATAGATGGACAGACAGACGGACGGATGGATGGATGGGTCGGTGGGTGGGTAGATGGATGGAAGGATGGATGGAAAAAGAGAGAAAATATATATGCACACAAATGTCAGTGTCGTGTGAAGGTTTGATTAAATAAATGAAGTATTTGATTCCTACCGGTAATCTTTTTGATGATTTTTGTTTTACTCAGTAATCACATATTGTTCCCGCAGGTGATCTGATTATTTGTGATAAACCTAAAGTCATCGTTTAAACAAATTATGTTGTGCTGCAGTGCTAGGTACTACATACCCAAGTTTCTTGAAATCAGCCCACTGGTTCTAGAGAAGATTTTTAATGGTTTTACCATATATGGGCGTGGTAACCATCTTGGTCATGTGACCCAGATGCCGCGAACAAACTATTGTTTCCACTACGCATAAATGCTCAACACAGTTTTCGACTAAATTGTTGAAAGATAAGATGGTAGTTATTAGTTGCTTAATATATCACAGACTGGAAGTCAGTCGTTAAAGTGAATCTATTTCGATTAGGTATCCTGCCGTTAAAGTTAAAGTCCGCGTTTCTCTTGGAGCCCATAATTCCCGTTTCTGTTATGCTTAAAAGTTGATATTTCGCATGACACAGTCAAAGACACAGACATTGGGTCCCTCCAGACACACCCGGGCCATGCCCCACTCCGTTCATTTCATAAAAGGCTTTATATCTTAGAAACTATTCTGATCCCAACCCAAAACCTTAGATATTTTTGTTCCTTGTGATAAGATGCATTCACTGACACAGATCTTGGGTCCCTCCAGGTACCCACGAAGTATGTCCCACCCATTTTATTTCATGAAAGCTCTAAAATTATTGGGGTGCCGTTTTACTATTTAGTCCGTTATTATAGATATCCATAATTATTTATGGATATCCATAATTCGAATCCGGGTGTGTCTGGAGGGACCCAATGTCAGTGTCTTTGACTGTGTCTTATCATAAGCAACAATGATATATATGGTTTAGGGGTTGGGAGCTGAATATTTTTCAAAATATTAGACATTTTGAGTTTTTCATACAAATGCCTATATGTCAATTTTACGTTTTATGTAATTTTACCCCAATGCCCACCCAGGGGCAATTGTATCATGAACGGAAAGGTCTTGGGCTGAGTAAGTGTCATGCGAAATTTCAACTTTGTAGCATAACAGAAACGGGAATTATGGGCTCCAAGAGAAACGCGGACTTTAACTTTAACGTTTGTTAGACTCTGGTTAGGACTCTTGGGCAATGGTATCTGACACTCGGACACGCCCAGGAGCATGGCACTGGGACAATCGTATCATGAACTGAAAGGTCACGGTCTGAGTAAGCGTCATACCGAATTTCAACTTTGTAGCATAACATAAATGGAAGTTATGGGCTCCAAGAGAAATTCAGACGTAAACTTCGAAATTTGTTAGACTGTTTATGAACGTGACTTTCCATTGCAGAACTGGGACATCCATATATGACTCAAGAAAGGCTCGAACCACACCGGCAGGATACCTAATCGAAATAGATTCATGTTGTTAGGTGATTAGTTGCTTAATAGATCACTGTATGTCGGTCACAATTGCAGAGATCACTCGCGGTATGCGCCCGTAATCACTCGCGCTTCGCGCTCATGATCTATTCACTTTAACGACTGACTTCCAGTCTGTGATATATTAAGCAACTAATAACAACCATCTTATCTTTCAACAATTTAGTCGAAAACTGTGTTGAGCATTTATGCGTAGGGGAAACGATAGTTTGTTCGCGGCATCTGGGTCACATGACCAAGATGGTTACCACGCCCATACATGGTAAAACCATTAAAAATCTTCTCTAGAACCAGTGGGCTGATTTCAAGAAACTTGGGTATGTAGAACCTAGGACTGCAGCACAACATAATTTGTTTAAACGATGACTTTAGGTTTATCACAAATAATCAGATCACCTGCGGGAACAATATGTGATTACTGAGTAAAACAAAAATCATCAAAAAGATTACCGGTAGGAATCAAATACTTCATTTATTTAATCAAACCTTCACACGACACTGACATTTGTGTGCATATATATTTTCTCTCTTTTTCCATCCATCCTTCCATCCATCTACCCACCGACCCATCCATCCATCCGTCCGTCTGTCTGTCCGTCTATATGTTCGTTCGTCCATCCGTCCTCCAATGGACCAATCCATCCAACTACCCACTCATCCCTTTCTGTAGTGCACCCATCCTTCCATCCATCAATCATTCCATCCATCCATCCATCCAACATCCATTGATCCGCTCCAAATGGGAGGGGGCGAAGCAACTATATGGGCGAAATGACTAAGGGGGCGAAAAGACCAGGCTCTGTTGGCAAAACGACTAGGGGTGCAAAATGGGGGCGAAACGAACAGGGAGAAACGACTGGGGGACGCCTTTGGGGCATAGCATCTTGTTACCCAACTAGCCAGAGGTAGAGAAACCAGTTGGATAACCTGGGTGGGACCATAGAAAGACATCGAATCTGAAGAATGTTTCATTTTCTTTTTTATGTCGAGTGAACTAGCTCCTTGTCGAGAAGACTAGCTCGGACAGTAATTTCGTCATAAGTCGCAAGTTACGGAATCACGGACAAATTTTTTTTGCTTATTTCAAACTTTTCATGTTTTATTTCACCAGGGATGTTGTTTCTGTGGGTGTGAAGGGAGTACTTTTGACGGAAAATGAAAAATCGTCGGCCAAAATCTCCGTAATGACATAAATTGACAATTTTTCAGGTCCGTGATAAAAAGTTTAGCTTCATTCATACTCCAGCGCTGCAAATTTCCATGGCAAATTCTAGCGGAGTACAAAGTTAAATCATTTCTATGTGGAACTGCATTGCCGGATTTTTTATAAAAAGCTTACAAAGAAAAATAATGGTGATAAAACTCTTCGAGACCTACCTTTGTTTACGAGTTTCTTGGTGATGGAGCTAGCTCGAGAGTTCCCGGATGTGTCGAGGGAACAAATTTCCATTGACTCATTTTCGAGCTAGTTCCCCTGATTACCACCCGTGGCTTAGGCACCATGCCCTTAAGCTAAAAAGGTTTAGTCAATCAACCGTGACGCCTGGTTACCAGTCCGGCCACGTTGATCCTGTGCACCAGATTCCCACAAGTACAGATAGAAACCACATTTTCAGGATCAAACTTTTGATGTGTAATGTAAGGTCGTGCCTAGAAAAGAAGAAACTACATTTGTTCTCAAAAAGCATTAAGTGCAACATTTTTCATTAAAGGATCGTAAGCGGGCCCCTGGACAGTTAGACGCTGGTCGGAAAGCGGATGACGTTTGCTCTGATTTTGGGTGCAACATGTGTGTGATCTATCGTCTATTGGAGCGTCATCTTACTATATACAGAGGACGCTAGTGGACGTCGACGTAGCGGAAGACCGACGTCAGTACGTCAAGATCGATTCAACCGTCAGACGCATATTCGAAACAGATTTCCACCAGCAGCTGCTACACTGTACCTGTAGATGAACAAGGGGTCTCAACTACCGACTAATTAGCACTGACACTGACCGTCACCCTTCTGCGATGCACGTTTGAGAGCTAGACGTCCCCGTCGTGACCAAAGTTAACGCATCGACACAGTACGGACCACTTACGCTAGTGCATGAAATACGTAAATTGGCGTCTAAGCGACTGGCATATGCGTTTCAGTGGCAAATCACACTTCAGCCGACTGTCGTTTCCGGGTGTTTCGACGTATAGGTGTAAGGTATGCCGAGGCGACGCGTGCGTAATAGAGCATGACATATCGGGTGAAATAAGCGTAATTGTGTGGCGAACTATAGGATGTAGTTAGCCAACGCAGCGTAGTGTCATTTAGAACATTCAGAAAAGAGATGTCCACAACCGACCAGACAAAAACTGTTACTTATGGACAGTAGCATTGTTAAAACTTGAATTTTAATGTTTGGTTTTGAATTCTTTCAAACATTTGAAACATCGAATGGCGTTTCATAATACCACCAGTCTATAGACATCTGCAAACATATCATATATTGGAATTTGCAGAACTACCTTTCTAAATTTTAAGATCTTTTTAGAAAGGTTTTCTGTAAGTTTTCAGAGTGTTATGATTTTCTCATAGAATCTGTCATTTTAGTGCCTTTGGCGCTTTGATCTATAATGAATATGTATGCTGTGTGTACTCATTAGAATCGCCTCATCAAGGCGATTCTAATGAGTACACACAGCATACATTTGCAAGATAAAAGACTAAAATCTCCTTAATTATCCCCCACCATTTCTTATGTAGAGGATTTCGCTAGGGGCTCAAGAATGGGGTCGACACATCCGTGGTAAACGAGCCATCGGTGTTCGAGCCATAGAGGTTTGACTGTATTTTTTTTTTTCATCTATAATTAAACAGTGTTGTTATAGGGAACACCATTAGGAGGAGGTTTATGACTGTTTCTTTATGATTGAATGGAATTCACATGCATAGTCCATTGAAATGGATGACCATGTTACATCCTTTTGAATGTCATGCTCCATGACTGACCTTGACCTACTTTCCTTACTTTGTTGATCATGGTTAACTCTGCTTACAAAAATCTAAAAATTTATTGTGTTTACATGGTTTAAGCTGTATTGTATAATTCCTGAGAAAACCATTTCAAGGTTGAGGTCAAATCATTCTGCCTCTGTAATGGAAGAAAAATGCTTTTGATGAATGTCTTTGTTTATGAAATACTGAATCATAAGCTATAATGAATGAAAGGATATTGCCCTTTGTTTATAGCCTTTGAATCCATTATTAGGAAGTATTTATATTTTAGCATAAAAATATTGGATGTAGTCAGGCAATGTGTGATGCTTCATAGTCGGAACCAGATAAGGTAAAAATGTATGGCAATAGTTGCTGAATTTTGTTTATTGCTTGACAAAAACAAATTTTATGGGTACCCATTAGAATCGCCTCAGGCCTCAGTGAGGCGATTCTAATGGGTACCCATAATATATGTTTAAATTGAGAAATAGAACAGTTTTTGTTACATATCTTTTACTGACTATAGTTTAGTCATTAGAAGCGTTTAATTTGCTTTTGGATTATTTCTCTTAGATAGCAGAAAATAGAGGAGTAACAGACAAAATGTTTGAATAATCAACAATGATCACACAGAACAACCACAAATTATGATTTTGTTGATATCACATGCACTCAGTGACTTTGCAGTAAAGCAGAGATTAATTTCTTTTAATTTATTCACTTGTTTATTTGTTTGTCCATTTGTTCATTCATTCATTCTAATGCACTTACGTATGTAACGCGACATCTGATTGGATAACATCAAAAATTTGCGACAGTATATTCCACGATATACTGTCGGAAATCCGACGTCACCAGGTAACGTTGTTTTTCATTGGCTGACATTTGGTTTTACGCAGCTCACAACGCCTGCCGCTTTGTGCAAAATAGTACAATTTTTAACAAAACAACCGAATAAGTGCATTAGAATGGGGATAACTGTATTGAAAATTGTCATTTGGGGAGGTAAATCGGTGGTTTTACAGTCGCAAATTCCGTTTTAACGAAATTTCCGACCATAAAACCACCGATTTACCTCCCCAAATGACAATTTTGAATACAGTTATCCCTTAATTGTTGCACCTTGAACAAAGCTGCAGGTCAGCTTATGCAAAGGTCTGTTGTCTTACATCAGCTGTCCATCATCTGTCATTTGTGACAGTTATCCATCCGTCGTGAACTTTCCATGTTTTTCATATGTCCAGAACAGTAAGATGGATTGAGCTGGTACCGTATTTGGTGGGACGCAGTTGGGTGACATGGAGATCAGAATTGCTAAAATCATTGCATTCCTATTTCAAGGTGGCGGCTATCTTGAAATTTTTGAAGGAGATCTCCGACCCCAACCAAAGTTTGACTGAGTTGAAATTTGATGGGAGGCAAAAACCACACTGTTCCATTATCCAAGATGGCAGCCAAAGTGGCCATCTTGAAATTCTTTAAAAACATCTTATGAATTGAAAGTCAGATTGAGCTCAACTTAATGGAAGGTATTGTGGCGACATGCAGATTCAGAATTGCTAAATCTGTTCAGTTCGTTGCCATTGTGGCCATCTTGAGTCTCCTGAACCGAGGGTGACAGATTGAGCTAAAACTGATGGGAGGCATGGGAGCATCATGGAGATTCAGGATTACTAAAATAGTTCTGTTAAAATTGTTCCATTCCAATATGCAAGATTGCTGTCTTTTGGGTGATCTCATTCATTCATTCATTGCATTGCATTCTGCATTGCATTGTCTTTGTGATGTGATGTTTCTTATCAGACTGCAAGTATGATCTAGGTGGTCTGGACCTTCACTGGACAGGCAGTTATTTTGTTGGTTTTATGACGATTGATTGTGTTGGAGTTATACACCTGTGGACACAAATCCGTCAAACTTTGATGAGCTTCATTTCATTTTTATCTGATTTTTCATTCAATATTTCCTTACATCCTGTCAGTCAACTACAAGACAGGAATAAATTCAAAACACAAAGTATTGTACATTTCATTGTAGACCCTGCACTGTCCAATCAGAATACATCTCACCTTTACCTCACCCATCACTGCATAAGGAACACTTTTGAGGTCATATAGAGGTGGTCAGTTTAGCTCACTGAACTTTTCCTTGGCAAGCTTAAAACATAAGCGGTTAACCCACACCGTACAACCGGCTGCGTCGAAGACAGATTACTGTCTCTAAGACAGATCGCGGAAAACGTTTCATAGAAAGGGTAGGCGAAGTTTTTTTGTTTGTATAAATCGAGAAGGCAATCTGTTGACTTTTGCTGCTATTGGAGAATAAACTAAATGCCTGGAGATACCGCAGCAACATTCTGACTATATTTCAAAGCCAGATAAGGCTTTACCAGTTCGTTGAAAAATATTTTCATCGAAAATTTTATGAATTTTTGTTTTCGGCGTCAAGTGTATGTCTACGGAACAAAATATGTTACATTCACTTACTCATGCTAAAACTACGATTATTCAGCAGCATTTCTGCCAAATTGGACTGTATAACTCGGTTAAATTAACAAACTACGCCCCTCTAAAGAGACCAGGTGTCCAAAAAAATGCTGTCTCTAACTACAGATTGTTTTTATACGACTGTCCACAAACACAGATCAGAGATTTCGAAGGCTAACATTGATGACAGATCAGAATTTCGGTTACATCTTCAATAAAGACGAATTCTGGATGACTTAACACCGGCAACTTCGGTGGAAACTATTTCATGCTAGCTCCAGGGCATTACTTGTAATCATGCTGCAATTGAGTAACATAGAGGCTGCTCTATAATCATTTATATTTCCTGTCAACACACAAATTGTGCAATCAGTAGAAGCCTCCGTGGTGTAGTGGTTATGCTACTTGCTTTGTAAACCAGGATTCGCGGGATCGATCCCGGGCTTTTCCAGACTTTCGGATGTGTCTTTAAACCGAGATCCCGTCTCCTTAGGTGACCTTAGCTGTTAGTGAGACGTACAACTCTCTCTCTCTCTCTCTCTCTCTCTCTCTCTCTCTCTCTCTCTCTCTCTCTCTTGTACAATCAGTAAACATCTGAGGCGTTATTTGTTTAATTTTCTTCTGCCTGTACTTTTTCTGTCCTAGACGTCACACGACTCAGCGATTTCTGTGTTGTAATTAGTTAGGAATTCGATATTGAAAGTAAACAGCTGAGGTTCGTGCGAATATCTGGTTGTGCCATTTTTTAACATCAAACGCCATGTATTTTTATTGCACGAACAAGGTTGTCCAAAGTAAAAATGAACATTAAATAGGTCGTTATGCAAACGGTGCAGAGGTGACCATGGACAACAAGATTGTACGTGCGGCTGTATTAACCACTTCAGTACCAGAAACCCCTAAAGAGGTACCTTTGCAAACAGTGCAGGCCCAATTCAGTACCAAAAACCCCTAAAGAGGTACCTTTGCAAATAGTGCAGGCCCAGATCAGACACTTCAGAATGCGGTAATGCGGCGTCTGATCAGGACCTACACTGTTTGTAAAAAGCTGAACCATTTTCTGAATAAATTCTGAAGAAAACACATCTTGACACCCCTCAATATCGAAATGGACTCCTGCCATATATGAGGTGGAAGATTCCATTTGGAACAAAAAGGGTCAACTTTAATTCACTCGGCGCCGCTTGTGGGTTATATTGTATTTTTATAGGCGTGTTTTCGTTATGTCCACACTTTCGGCTGAGTCTTTAAACTGTATGACTTTAGCTGTTGGTGGAACACACACACACGCACGCATGCGCAAGTGCCCCTGCCCATCGGGCTTGAAGAAATAGATGGGCTGCATAATGCTTCCGCGCAGAGCTGAAACCGACCACACACGAGTACTGGTAAATCGCTTAGAGGAATTAAGCCTGCCCAGGCAAAGCGGTACAAGTCCATGCTCATAAACCCAATTGGTTTCATTGGGCGACAGGACTTGAGATGTCATTACATCTCAAGGTCGGGTAAAAGTCCCACAAGACTGAAAGCAATGTCTCCAAAATGACCTATTCAGTGTTGACGGGGACATTAAACCTCAAATCAAACATAAAAACCTATTACTACCATCATGTTTAATCATACTAAAGACGTTTTTCCCTTCAAACACGGACCAACTTGTAGAGTTTACTATTTCATTTTAGTGAAGTGTAAAACAAAAGCCATAATGCCTAATATAGAGGAAAGTAGTACGCTAGTTTTCAATATTATTTGATTCAGCCACACTAACATGGAGCACTGCACATAACAAGTGCTAAACTAAACTGCAAAGCTACACAAACAGATCACATTACGATAACACAGCCGTGTGATATAGTGCATTTCTTTCATACCTCCAAAACGGTATATTCTGGTGAAAAATTGTGATATTTTTTCTTTTCTATACTCCAAACATATTTTGAGGGTGCTCGTGAGGACTGTTGCATTGAGAAGTTATGACGGGTATGTTTCCTCTGGCTTTCTTTGCCGGATCATTACAGGGTCACTGATGAGGCTTTATTAGCCGAAACTACGTAGTATGACCCATCTTCTTTCTTATGAATGTTTTCATTGGTCTTAAAGGAACTCATTTTTTATTTTTATTTAAACAGAAATAAGAAAAATAATGTGTCCCCCTGTAAACAAATGTTTTCTCTATATAAGCAAGTTGTAGAGGGGTGATCATTACACGGACTTAACGTGATGAGAACCACAGCCTCAGTGTTACTCAGATTATGGCTCGTGTTTTGTACGGGAATATAACCCACAAGCGGCGCCGAGTGAATAAAAGTTAACCCTTTTTGTACCAAATGGAATATTTCACCTTATACATGGCAGGAGTCCATTCCGATATTTAGGGTTGTCAGGTTGTGTTTTCTTCAGAATTTATTCAGAAAATGGTTCAGCTTTTTACAAACAGTGTAGACCCTGATCAAACGCCGCATTACCGCATTCTGAAGTGTCTGATCTGGGCCTGCACTATTTGCAAAGGTACCTCTTTAGGGGTTTTTGGTACTGAATTGGTTAATACAGACGCACGTACCATCTTGTTGTACATGGTCGCCTCTGCACCGTTTGCATTCTGAAGTGTCTGATCTGGGCCTGCACTGTTTGCAAAGGTACCTCTTTAGGGGTTTCTGGTACTGAATTGGTTAATACAGACGCACGTACCATGTTGTTGTACATGGTCGCCTCTGCACCGTTTGCATAACGAACCTATTTAATGTTCATTATTGCATTGTGCAACCTTGTTCGTGCAATAAAAATACTTGGCGTTTGATGTTAAAAACAGAAATCGCTGAGTCGTGAGACATTCAGGAAAGAAAAAGTACAGGCAGAAGAAAATTAAACAAATAATGCCTCAGATGTTTACTGATTGCACAAGAGAGTGGGAGAGAAATAGAGAGAGATAGTTGTACGTCTCACTAACAGCTAAGGTCACCTAAGGAGACGGGACCTCGGTTTAAAGACACATCCGAAAGTCTGGAGAAGCCCGGGATCGATCCCGCGAATCCTGATTTACAAGGCAAGTAGCATAACCATTACACCACGGAGGCTTCTACTGACTGCACAATTTGTGTGTTGACAGGAAATATAAATGATTATAGTGCAGCCTCTATGTTACTCAATTGCAGCATTATTACAAGTAATGCCCTGGAGCTAGCATGAAATAGTTTCCACCGAAGTTGCCGGTGTTAAGTCATCCAGAATTCGTTTTTATCGAAGATGTAATCGAAATTCTGATCTGTCATCAATGTTAGCCTTCGAAATCTCTGATCTGTCTTTGTGGACAGTCATATAAAAAACGATCTGTAGTTAGAGACAGCATTTTTCTGAACACCTGGTCTCTTTAGAGGGGCGTAGTTTGTTTATTTAACCGAGTTATACGGTCCAATTTGGCAGAAATGCTGCTGAATAATCGTAGTTTTAGCACGAGTAAGTAAATGTAACATATTTTGTTCCGTAGACGTACACTTGATGTCGAAAACAAAAAATCATAAAATTTTCGATGAAAATATTCTCAACGAACTGGTAAAGCCTTATCTGGCTTTGAAATATAGTCAGAATGTTGCTGCGGTATCGCCAGGCATTAGTTTCTTCTCCAATAGCAGCAAAAGTCAACAGATTGCCTTCTCGATTTATACAAACAAAAAAACTTCACCTACCCTTTCTATGAAACGTTTTCCGCGATCTGTCTTAGAGACAGTAATCTGTCTTCGACGCAGCCGGTTGTACGGTGTGTAACCTGTATAGTGCACTTTCTTTAGTCAGAAACTACCATCAGATTCTGACCTTAATGAATTAGCAGAAGGGTGGGAGGTGGTGGGTGGGGGAATGACTGTAGAAAAGATTTCATGATCAATTAAGGAAAAAAGCTTGCCATACCCTGCAGGTATCAAACCCACTACCTGATCACCAGGCGCCAGTTGGTCAAAACTAACAATGCCGTTAGTTAACCTATTGTTAAAACTTTGATAATTAAATATGGCAATTATGCTAATATTATTTGCTGAGTGAGTGAATGTTAGAGTTTTACGTCCCACCAACAGCTAAGGTCATACGGAGATGGGACCTTGGTTTAAAGACTCATCCGAAAGTCTGGAAAAGCCCGGGATCGATCCTGCGATCCCAGGTTTACAAGGCAAAATAATATTTTTGCTGAAAAATGAGACAAATTTTCAGGTACTGTCATTATTCAACTCTCATAAAATGTTACAGCATACATGTATGTATCTATGTATCAAGCTGTGTGAGGGTGGTTGGGTGAGTCAATGGTGATGTGTACATGTATCTTGTGTCACTGGGGCGTCCAGTTGATATTGACTTACAGTTAGGCAAGGCCTGCTGTCGTTGCAGCAGGTGCCCGGTAAAGGGGGAGTGTTGTTATCTCTTCCCTTCATTTTCCTCTTTCTCCTCTGTCCCTCACTTTCATCTCTACTATCTGTTTTCTCCTGGCCCAAAATGACCCACAAGGGTTGACCTGTCATTAAGCTCAAAACAATCAAAATTAAACTGTGTATCTTTACTTGGATGCTCGATTGTGTACTAATTCTTACTTAGCAATGTGTCCAGATGATTGATTCTCAGAGATATTACTCCTCTATTGCATGCAACCAAGTGTGAAGTCTATCAAGCATAATCAGTCTAAAAGTGATGAACTGAAGTCTTGCTGTAATTAATTCGTCTGGACATGGTTTGTCATAGGTAGATATACTCTGGGTCAAAATTTTTAGCATGTCTATCATTAACCCATTTTGTATGATGGAGGGGGACACGATACTGCACACTGTTTGCAAAATGTTCAGCCATTTTTCCAAATAGATATTAATTAAACCTTATCATGCTGAAAAATTAATTTAGCCACACCCATTTCTGACTTTGAACCAGTCAGTTTGTTTGTTTGTATTGGAGTTTAACGGCCCATTCAACACTATTTAGGTCATTTTTGAGCCGGTCAGTTCATCTATCCACACTTTTCCTGGGCAGGCTTATACGTAAGAGGTTGTCCAGTACAGTGCACATTCTTCGCCAGAAACTGACAACTGCCCTTCTTGAATCAGCGGAAGGGAGAGAATGACCATAGAAAAGATTTCATGATCAATCTCCACGAAAGAATGTTGCTGACCTCGGCAGGTATCGAACCCGCATCCTCATGATCACCAGTCAGACGTGCATCTGACTGAGCTACCGAGGCCGGCTATTGAACCAATCAGATTACTTGATGTAATTTATTCCTGTAAATTTACAAATTGAATGTCAAACAGTGTAGATCCTGATCAGATTGCTTCTGAAGCCATCTGATTAGGATCTGCTCTGTTTGCAGAGGTAGGGGTAGATAAGGGTTAAAGATAAAACAATATATTCAAGTTGGAAGATTCCATTCATTACAAGAAATGTTTTGCTGCCATGTGTATATTCAACTGTATTATGTACAGGAACCCTGACTAAGTGCCCTGGGCTACATGTCTCAGAATTTGCACCGTTGGTTGCAATTCTGGCATGCTTTTAACCCATTTTATGAAGAAAACCCCAGTAGACAGTTCAGGTCCAGATCAGACACCAAACAATTTGGTTTCTGATCAGGACATTCACTGTTTGCAGAAAAGTCAATCATTTTCTAAACAAATTTGTAAAAATTACCACCTGTTTTTGGTTTCTGATCAGGACATTCGCTGTTTGCAGAATTTGAAGCTAACCATTATATAAACAAATTTCTAAAAATTACCACTTGCATTTGGTTTCTGATCAGAACATTCGCTGTTTGCAGATCTAAACCACACTTTGTAGTACTATTCTTGTCTCCGCAACTTTTCCTACAGTATTTGATGCAGGGCATTGAAACTTGCAACACAGTTCAGACATACATTGAACTTGCATTAAAACAGGATTCTGATCCAGCCCCTTAATTATTACAGAATTATTCCCCTTGAACAACTTGAGCATTTTGGCCATATGTGAAGCATAGGAGGTTAAATAATGCTAAAGTATTTGATGTAGGACATTGAAACTTGCAACTCAGTTCAGACATGCATTGAACATGTGCATAATGGAAACGGAATTCTGATCTAACTCCTTATTGCAGAATGATGTCCCTTTGAACAACTTAAACATGTTGGCCATATATGTAGCATAGGAGGTATAATAGTACTGTTTGTGTCTCCGCAACTTCTACAGTATTTGATCTTGCAACTCAGTTCAGACATGCATTGAACATGTGCATAATGGAAACAGAATTCTGATCTAACCCCTTATTGCAGAATTATGTCCCTTTGAACAACTTAAATATTTTGGCCATATATGTAGCATAGGAGGTACAATAGTACTGTTTGTGTCTCCGCAACTTCTCCTACAGTATTTGATCTTGCAACTCAGTTCAGACATGCATTGAACATGTGCAGAAAGGAAACAGGCTTCTGATCCAACCACATATTGCAGAATTATGCCCCCTTGAGCGACTTAAATGTTTTGGCCATATGTTTCTTGGAAAATGTTGCAGTCTAGTTTAGGTAGAATGTGTGTCTGTCTACTGCATATGTCAAACAAATTACTCATCCAGTTTCAGGCATAATTGGCGGGGGCATTCATCACCTTTGTCTTCTGATTTTCTCCTAAAAACTGAAAAAAAAAAAAAATGAAATAAAAAAAATGTCAACTGCTTTGCAATTTTGCTTGGCAATTTGAGTAAAAAAATCCTTGATCAATTAAAAAACAGAAGCATTTACGTTTCAATATCAAAATCTAAAAATGAAGTTGTCTTTAAATATGGTTTTTGAGGCTCATTGATTTTGTAATTTGTTTGTTGTTTTTGACTGTCTAAATATGATTGCATTTGCTGAGAAGATTTATCATGTTTGCTGCTTCTGCACTAGCCCTAACCAAATTTTATCTTATGCCATACCGTATTTACCATATGGGTCCAAGCAAACAGTGTAGACGCAGATGAGCCACCGCAGAATGTGGCGTCTTATCAGGGTCTACACTGTTTGCCACTCATTCTGTTATTCTAAGACACAACACGTTTCAGATTACGAATACATGTATAGTAAGGACTTGAGGTGTCCAAATGCTTAGGGTAAATACAGTATTGAAGTGAGGGGTGTGATGTAGAAAATGAAAAACTTGGTATTCTGGGCCTGGTCTTTGCCATGCAGGGGAGACATGAAACACTACAAAACACCACAAAACACCACAAAACACTACAAAACACCACAAAACACCACAATCCACCACAAAACACTACAAAACACATCACAAACCTATAAAGGCCATCATTTAAAATGTTTATCTTAGTTTCAAAGACAAGAGATCCATATGTTCTACATTGCTCACTTGAGACATATCTCCTGGACCTGCTTATACTTAAATGCCGTTATCATGCTCTATGGCTATTACTTACATTCATTTATAGATCTACTCTAATGTCATACTCTGATCTCAATTGTATTTATGCCCCTAGTTTTTCAGTTTTCCGAATGTACGTGCATAGGTATGTCTGCTTGTATAAGTGTGTGTACATACATAATATGTATGTATGTGCGTATGTACGTTGTATGTACGTAATGACCCGGTCAACACTATTTAGGTTATTTTTGAGCCAGTAAGTTTAACTGCCCTCACTTTTCCAGTGCAGGCTTACAGGCAAGCAGTGAACCAGTACATTGCACATTCTTTCGTCAGAAATTGACAACTGCCCTTCTTGAATCAGTGGAAGGGAGAGCCTGACCATAGAAGACTTTATGATCAATCTCCACAAAAGAATTTTGCCGACCCCGGCAGGTATCGAACCCAGGTCCTGATCACCAGTCAGATGTGCATCTGACTGAGCTACCGAGCCGGGCAATGTAAGTACCAGTACGTACTATATCCTGTGATTCAGATCATCTGAACAAAATTGAGTTTGTGATGTGTTTTGTGGTGGTTTGTGGTGTTTTGTGGTATGTTTTGTGGTGTTTTGTGGCGTTTTATAGTGTTTCATGACACCCCCATGCAGTGCCACATTATGGTGTTTCCCATGTTAAATAACTGCTGATCTTAGAGAGATGTCATTTATGTAAACCAAATTGACGCTTTAGGCTACATTTGTTTGTTTTGTTTTATTTGCTGTTTAACGTCCCCGTCAACACTATATAGGTCATTTTGGAGACGTTGTTTCCAATTTTGTGGGACTTAAACCCGACATTGAAATGAAATGACATCTCAAGCCCTGTCGCCCAATGAACCAATAGGGTTTATAAGCATGGACGGTCCGACTCGCACCGCTTTTCCTGGGCAGGCATAGATCCTCTAATCGGTTTACCAGTACTGGTGTGTGGTCAGATTCAGCTCTGTGTGCGAAGCATCATGCAGCCCATTTATTTCTTCAAGCCCCAATGGTGGGGGGCCAAGGCTACATTTGAGTGAGTGTTTGAGTTTCACATTGCACAGCAGCAAAGGACATACGAAGGTGGGACCTTGGTTAAAAGACTCATCCGAAAGTCTGCAGAAGCATGGGATCGAACCCACGACCTTCAAATCCATGACCCCTGGTTTACGCCTGAAAAAAAAAATAGATGTGTTTCTCAGAGTGCAGAGTAAAAGATTGATATCTTTAAATTAATCAAGCCAACTCTGTTTAAAATACAGGAATTTAAAAGATATACACAAAAACACATAGCTTAATATTAGGTGCTTTTTATGCCCGGTGGAAAAGGCATATAGCGTTGCCACTGTCCGTCCGTGCGTCCGAAACTTAAAACGCGCTCAAAAACTTCCTTATTTCTTGATGGATTTTAAAATAGAAAAAAAAAATGCTGCAAAGCAATTGATTGGGAGTTTAAGGTTCTGCATGCTGGGTATTTTTAGCTCACCAGAGCCGAAGGCTCCGGGGGAGCTTATAGGATAGGCAGTTGTCAGTCGTCGTCGTCTGCGTCTGCGTCGTCTTCGTCAACATTTTCAAACGACATCTCCTCTGAAGCCACTGGGCCGATTCAGCCCAAATTTCATCTGTAGCATCCTTAGGCAGGGGGATTGAAAGTTTGTGTTTTTAATGAAAATCGGCTCATTAGTTTGGTTGCTATGGCAACTTAGAGTGCCCATAGACTTATAATGGGGAAAATAGAAAAATGGCATTTACTGCCAAGCCTCTGCAGATATTTTGACAAAACTTTCAAAGAAATGTTCCATAGGCGATCTACTATCTGCCGTATGATTTTAGGCCTTCTGCTCATTTTTGTTGGTTGCCATGGAAACCAAAATAAAAAAAAATAGACAAAAAATACTTAAAAAATCATCTCTTCAGAAACCGTATGCTCTAGGAGGCTGAGACTATATGAAAATATTCACCATATTTGCCTTTACAGGTTTTGTGTTTTTTATGAAATTTGGCCTTTAAGTTTTGTTGCTATGGCAACTTAGAGTTTCCATTGACTTATAATGGGGAAAACTGAAAAATGGCATTTACTGCCAAGTCATTGCAGATATTTTGACAAAACTTACATAAACATGTTCCTTGAGTAAACTTCTCTCAGCCATATGCTTTTATGTCAACCTGGGCGTCCCCTAGGTTGTGCCGGGGCCATGCCCCGCCCCCTCCACTTCATAAAATGCCTTATATCTCAGAAACCTTACAGATCCCAACCCCTAAACCATATATATTCTTGTTCCTTATGATAAGATGCATTAAGTGACACCAACCTGGGGATCCCCCGGGATGTGCCGGGGACATGCCCTGCCCCTCTATTTCATAAAATGCCATTTATCTCAGAAACCATTCAGATCCCCACCCCTAAACTATATTATATTCTTGTTCCTTATGCTAAGATGCATGAAGTGACACCAACCTGGGGGTCCCCCGGGATGTGCCGGGGACATGCCCCACCCCCTCCACTTCATAAAATGCCATTTATCTCGGAAACCATTGAGATCCCCACCCCTAAACCATATATATTCTTGTTCCTAATGATAAGACACATTCAGTGATACCAACTTTGGGGTCTCTCTGGGGTGTGCTGGGGCCATGCCCCACCCTTCCACTTCATAAATGCCATATATCTCAGAAACCATTCAGATCCCCACCCCTAAACTATATATGTTCTTGTTTCTTTTGATAAGACGCATTCAGTGACACCAATCTGAGGGTCCACTAGAATGTGGCGGGGCTTATGCCCCACCCCCTCCACTTCGTAAAAGGCTGAATATCTCAGAAACCGTTCAGATCCCCAACCCTAAACCGTTTAAATTCTTGTTCCTTATGATAAGACGCATTCAGTGATACCAACCTTAGGGTCTCCCTGGCCGCACGGGGGGCTATGCCCGACCCCTCCACTTCATAAAAGCCCCAATATCTCAGAAACCGTTCAGATCCCCACCCCTAAACCATATAAATTCTTGTTCCTTATGTTAAGATGCATTCAGTGATATCAACCTAAGGATCTCCCAGGCCGCACCAGGGCTATGCCCCAACCTTCCACTTCATAAAAGGTGATATATCTCGGAAACCCTTCAGATCCCCACGCCAAAACCATGTATATTCTTGTTTCTTATGAATAGGCGCATTCATAGACACCAATCTGGGGGTCCCCTAGGATGTGCCAGGGCTATGCCCCACCCCCTGCACTTAGTAAAAGCCCAATATCTCAGAAACCATTCAGATCCCCACCCCTAAAGCATATAAATTCTTGTTCCTTATGATAAGATGCATTCAGTGATACCAATCTAAGGGTCTCCCGGGCCGCACGGGGGCTGTGCCCCACAACTCCACTTCATAAAAGGTGATATGTCTCGGAAACCATTCAGATCCCCATTCCAAAACCATATATATTCTTGTTTCTTATGATAAGACGCATTCAATGAAACCAACCTGGGGGTCCTCTGGGATGTGCCCGGGCCATGCCCAACCCCCTCCACTTCGTAAAAGACTCAATATCTCAGAAACCATTCAGAACCCCCACCCCTAAACCATATATATTCTTGTTCCTTATGATGAGACACATTCAGTGATACCAACCTAGGGGTCTCTGGGGGTGTGCTGGGGCTATGCCCCACCCTTCCACTTCATAAAATGCCATATATCTCAGAAACTGTTCAGATCCCCACCCCTAAAATATGTATATTTGTGTTCCCTATAATAAGACTCATTCACTCACATCAATGCAGGGTCTCTATGTGCTAGGGCAACATGCTGATACCATGGCCCACGCCTCTACTTCATAAAAGGCCACATATCTCAGACACAATTCCCACCTCATAATCATATATATTCTTGTTTCTTATGATTAGACACATTCATTCACACAAACTTGGTGGTCCACAGGGGCCATTCCACTCCTCATCATTTCATAAGAGGGCCTCATATTTTGGAAACTGTTCATATCCCCACCCCTAAACAATATATTTTCTTGGTCCTTATTATAAGACACATACAGCGACAACAATCTTGGCTTTCCTGGGGTCTGCCAGGGCTATGCTCCAACCCCTTCGCAGCTTAAAAAGCCTTATATCTAAGGAACAGTACACATCCCAACCCCTAAACCATATATATTCATGTGCCTTATGATAAGATGGATTCAGTGATACCATTCAGGGCTCTGTTGGGTCCATGTCTCATCCTTCCTCCTCATAAAAGGCCTAATATTTCAGATACAGAGTCCACATGGGTGCTCATTTTGAAATGGGGGTTTGTTTGGGAGACTTTATAATCAATAAATTAAAACCTGAAACTATACATGGCTGCCAGTGGGCAGGGTCAGCCTGAGTTCTGGTGAGCATTGTGGCCCATGGGCCTCTTGTTTTTTTAGTTCACCGTCACGTAGTGACGAGGTGGGCTTTTGGGATCACGTTTTGTCCGTCGTCCGTCGTCCATGCGTGCGTGCGTGTGTCCGTCCGTCTGTCCGTGCGTAAACAATTTCTTCAAACGACATCTCCTCCTAAACCACTGATTGGATTTTGACCAAACTTCACAGGAATGATCCTTAGGTGGTCCCCTTTCAAAGTTGTTCAAATGGTTCCGGTCCGTTGCACATCTGGGTCACAGGAGCCAAAAATAGATTTTTTTTCACCGAAAACTTAAAAAATCTTCTTCTCTGAAACCACAAGACTCAGGTCTTTAATATTTGGTATGTAGCTTTATCTAGTGGACCCCTACCAAGATTGTTCAAATTATAGTGCTGGGGCCAAAAATGCCCCCGCCCCGGGGCCCTTTGGTTTTACATGGGCTTATATAGGGAAAATCTTTAAAAATCTTCTTCTCTGAAACCGTAAGGCCCAGAGCTTTGATATTGGGTATGAAGCTTCATCTAGTGGACCCCTACCAAGATTGTTCAAATTATTGTGCTGGGGCCAAAAATGCCCCCGCCCCGGGGCCCTTTGGTTTTACATGGGCTTATATATGGAAAATCTATAAAAATCTTCTTCTCTGAAACCGCAAGGCCCAGGTCTTTGATATTTGGTATGAAGCTTCATCTAGTGGACCCCTACTAAGATTGTTCAAATTATAGTGCTGGGGCCAAAAATGACCCCGCCCTGGGGCCCTTTGGTTTTACATGGGCTTATATATGGAAAATCTTTAAAAATCTTCTTCTCTGAAACCGCAAGGCCCAGGTCTTTGATATTTGGTATGAAGCTTCATCTAGTGGACCCCTATCAAGACTGTTCAAATTATAGTGCTGTGGCCAAAAATGCCCCCACCCAGGGCCTTTGGTTTTACAAGGGCTTATATATGGAAAATCTTAAAAAATCTTCTTCTCTGAAACCACAAGGCCCATGTCTTTGATATTTGGTATGAAGCTTCATCTAGTGGACCCCTACCAAGAAAGATTGTTCAAATTATAGTGCTGGGGCCAAAAATGCCCCCGCCCCGGGGCCCTTTGCTTTTACATGGGCTTCTACATGAAAAATCTTTAAAGATCTTCTTCTCTGAAACCGCAAGGCTCAGGTCTTTGATATTTGGTATGAAGCTTCATTTAGTGGACCCCTACCAAGATTGTTCAAATTATAGTGCTGTGGCCAAAAATGCTCCCGCCCCGGGGCCCTTTGGTTTTACATGGGCTTATATAGGGAAAATCTTTAAAAATCTTCTCTGAAACCGCAAGGCCCAGGTCTTTGATTCCCCCCCGGCATACAAAGTATGATGGGGGTATATTGTTTTCGTCCTGCCATTCGTCCGTCTGTCCGTCCATCCTTCCATCTGTCTGTCCGTCCGTCCATTGGTCCGTCTGTCCGTTAACATTTTGGTTAAAGTTTTGCGTCAAAGTTTCTTGGAGATTGTTACTTTCAAACCATTTGATAGACTTAGTTGATACTTACACTGAAGTTACATACTGGTCTTAAGATTTCATTGATGCATGTCCCAGCCCCGACAGTGACCTTGATGTCACAGACTTAAAAATTTTACATTTGGTTAAAGTTTTGCGTCAAAGTTTCTGAGAGATTGTATCTTCTAAACCCTTTGATAGATTTAGTTGATACCTACACTGAAGATTTCATTGATGCATGTCCTACCCCCCACAGTGACCTTGAGGTCGCTTTCTCTAGTATTTGGTATGAAGCTTCATCTTGTAAACCTCTACCAAGTTTGTTCAAATTATAGCCCTGGGTCAAAAGTGCCCCCGCTCTGGGGCCCTTTGATTTTACATGGGCTTATATCGGGAAAATCTTTAAAAATCTTCTCTGAAACCACAAGGCCCAGGTCTTTGATATTTGGTATGGAGCTTCATCTAGTGGACCCCTACCACGATTGTTCAAATTAGAGTGCTGGGACCAAAAATGCCTCCGTCTCGGGGCCCTTTGGTTTTACATAGACTTATATAGGGATAATCTTTAAAAATCTTCTTCTTTGAAACCACAAGGCCTAGGTCTTTTATATTTGGTGTGAAATTTCAGCTAGTGGACCTCTATCAAAATTGTTCAAATTATAGCCCTGGGGCCAAAAATGCCCCCTCCCTTAGACCGTTTGGTTTTACATAGACTTATATAGGGAAATCTTTAAAAATCTTCTTCTCCGAAACTGCAAGGCCCATGTCTTTGATATTCGGTATGGAGCTTCATCTAGTAGACCTCTACCAAGATTGTTCACATTATAGCCCCTGGGCCACAAATGCCCCCGTCCCGGGGCCCTTTTGGTTTTACATAGACTTATACAGAGATAATCTTTGAAAATCTTCTTCTCTGAAACTGCAAGGCCCAGGTCTTTGATATTTAGTGTGAAGCTTCATCTAGTGGAACTCCATCAAGATTGTTTAAATTATAGCCCTGAGGCCAAAAATGCCCCCGCTCTGGGGCCATTTGGTTTAACATAGGCTTATGTACGGAATATCTTAAAAAAAAATCTTCTTCTCTGAAACCGCAAGGCCCAGGTCTTCGTTTGATATTTGGTGTGTAGCTCTATCTAGTGGACCTTTGCCAAGGTTGTTCAATTATGAAGCTTCAACTTTTCAGACCTCCCTCAACATTATGCACATTATAGCCCTGGTGTCAATAATGGCCCTCCCCAGGGCCCACTTGTTACTCTATGGATCAGGTGAGCGATCCAGGGCCATCATGGCCCTCTTGTTTATTTTCAGCGAACAACATTTTGAAATATTTTTCCAATTTTCCCAAAAAATAGGACTCATGCAAATTGTCTTCTGGATATGCCACTTTTGTCTCCTCGAGACAATTTGCATGAAATGTCCAAGTGCTGTTTTCTGGGAAAAATAAAAAAAATGTCAACAATTTGTCATCTGCTGAATTAGCCCAGAGAGTGGTAAAGATTAATACATACAATGTACCTTCCATTGATGTATAAGTAGAAGTCACAGGTCCAGAATAGACAATATGGAATGTAATAATCATAAGGAGGAATTATCAGAAACACTTTTGGTGTCAGCATTTGCTCAGTTCGTCAGATATATTACAGCGGCAGTGTGACTTTCAAATGGAATTTCAAGACTGGATGTCATCAGAACTAAAGCTTTATGGAAATTCTTTCTGTGAGAGAAAATGATATGGAAATCATTGGTCTTTTTATGCTAATAATGTTCCCAAAGTTATCACGATAGTACCAGTATTGCAACAGGATATTGCAATAGTAACAGTATTGCAATAGTGCATCTGGCAATAATATTAGTACACCTCAACCTCGTTATAACACGGAACTCCGGGTCCAACCAACGGACCGTGTTAGTTAACCGAATCGTGTTATAAACGCCAACCCTATTTGCCACAGATCAGCCATTGACACAATGGTGATCAATACTTTCCCAAACATGATGATGTGCGGTCCGGTTAATGACCGTATTTCCCGACTAAAATGTGTTTATAACTAATCAATGGCAGTAAATACCATGGCCCATCAAGTCAAACAAGTCACTTTAATCAAAACCAGCTGATAAAACCATGTTTTATATCCAGAAATCGTCCGATCTGACAGCGAGTATGACGCCATTTTGATAGCTGGTTCCCGGCTAACTTTGTTGTAACTGAGCGTCCGGAACCGTACCGAACTACAGTACCGTTAATACATTTCAATGGTGAAATTAGCGGGTTAGGGTTCGGAACAGGACAATGATCAACGCTTACAAGAAAGTTGAATTACTTCCCTTGAAATGCCTTACCTATTTTAGCCATTTGAAACGATTTTTAATGGCGCACATGTCTTTGAATGATTTTTTTTACCGCGAAAATCGATCTTGAATATGTTTTATCATTTGCTTTTAAGCTGGAATAAATTTGACTTTCTTTTACATGCGGCTCTAGAAAATGAGTTTTATTGCAGTTGACCGATCACATCGTTTGAGCAGTGATCCTTAACAGAGCGTGATAAATATTTTTTCCCGTTGCGTAACTGAATTCTTTAATCTCTTTATCTCACTAAGCCAACACTTGATTGTGCCGATGCCAGTTCATGTTTATCATGCGTGTCAAGCTAAATAAGTTTATATACTGTATATTCAACTCTGCGGGAGGTCTGCAATAAATATCAAAAAGTACCGTTACAAACCGTGTTAGCTACCATGTTAGCTACCGTATTACCGCAGTCAAAAGTGAGAGAAAAATAAAGTTGTTGTGCTTAAAACCTTATACAATCCATGGATAATATTTATAAATGTTGGTTGGGGAAAATTTGGGGTCCAAACCAAAACCGTGTTATATCCGAATTCGTGCTGTAACGAATCGTGCTATAACGAGGTCCAGGTGTATTGCAGTAGTCATTCTGGCCTGTAGTGGTCAACCCTAATATCCTTTCTTTGCATTGGTTGACCTTCTGCAGTCTGACATCTGGAGGACAATTTCTGAGATGTGCCAGACACTTTGCTTCTGTTTTGATTGCTTTACACCTCGCCCAGTAGCACTAATTTTGCAATAAACCCTAATAAATGTTGTGTTTAAACAACTAATCTTCTGTTCTCACAGCAATAAAGCCTGAAAGAAATTTGTGGGCCAGTGTGAAATTGTAGTTAACAGCTAATGTGCATTCTGGTTGGAAGCTTAGCTGTTCACATACATTGTACATGTAATAATGGCCTAGACAGTGTTTCAGCCCAATGGTCAAGAGATTTGTTGATTATGTGACTTCAAGGGATCACAATATCAATGACATAGCAATCACTAAGGTCCCTTTTTCAAGATCCGGCTGTTATGAAGATTGTATCATTCTTCTTGCAATATCTTGGGCCAATATGTCATATCTTATAAAAGGTTCATCATAAACACACGAAGACCTGTCATAAATGAGAATTTTTATTCCTTGTTCCATATATGACAACAAGAGCCGTGCACTTTTGCGTGAAAAATAGAGATTTGTTCCCATGACTAAAATAGATACAGCTAAGTACAATATGAGTTATGTCAGGAAAAAATTTGTTTTATCCATTTGCCAAAAACAACTGCAGGTCAGCCTGTACAAAGGTGCAGTCTGGTTAGCTGATTGAATAGAACAATACTTCTAGTTTCTATAATTTTATGAGCTTGACAAAACCTATAAAAAGATGTGTGACCTTCAAATACCAGAATCAGTCTGCTCATTTACTCACTATGACAAAAGATGCCTGTATCTCTGTTTGAATAGCCCGCAGTCTATAGACGGTACATGCGTTCAGCGAAGGCACTGATCAGATTGCACGAATGCACAGGCTGATCTGAGTCTTTGCTGGTTGTTTTGTTGTGCTCTAGCTCATATATAAACTTTTAGTTTTCTAGCTAGTCTATGTATAGCTGAGCAGGCCAGCTTGTGTCTTACCTAAGACAGGCTTTGTCATGACAGGGCTCATAATATATCTAGTACAGAAAAGGCTAAGTTACTTAAAGTAAAAGAAAGTTGTGAAGTAATTATTATTGTTGACATCCTAAAAGAAATAATGAAGTAGGTTACTATGTCTCTAGTACATTTATGACAATTTTATGTCTAAACTTATTTATTTTATCTGAAAGCACTAAGCTAAATTCTGAAGGCACTTGCTTAATGCTCCAATCACCACAATTGTCGTATGCTGGTTGCAATTGCTGGTATGCTAGATCAAACTGCTCCAGGAACAGTCTGAGCTGGGTCCACAATGTTTGTATGCAAAAATAATTTTTAAAAATTTGCCAGAAGATTCAGCAGCAGTCAGTACTTTTCAACTTCTTTGCCTTATCTGGTACACCACAACCTCTACATTACTGTTCATTATTACGGCATTTTTGATTTTACTTGTTTTTAAATTTTACGTTGTTGGACAGTAACGACATTGGATACCAAACAACCGTCCTTATTGAAATACTCCTTATTCTCCATTGCCATGTCGGGTAAATGATAAAAATCTTCTGTCTCTGTTGTAAAATTTAAACATCTTGATGTTATTTATTTATTTATTTGTATAACAATGCAAAATTCACAACGGCAAGCCATTTACTGTAACCTTTCAAATAAGCCCAGATAAAACGTTAACAGTCATGAGTAAATGTAACATAGTACAAACATTTAGCGACAACTGAGATCAGTATAAATACTCCCGCTGTCTATTTATAATCTTCACTGTACAAAATAATTGTGTTCCCACTACGTGGGTTGTTTTACATAACTTGATCAAATCCACCGAATTAAATGCAAAAGTCAAGAAACGCTACCTATTACAAGGCGAAGTGAGGTATGCAGTGGTGTAACAATTATTTTCGTTATTTTTGCTAAAACTGACATGCGTAGAAAACATTTTACCAAGCCTCACTCACTTGCACACAGAATCTATGTTTGTGGAACTGTTAACGTAAGAATAGAGTTTTTTCTTCCAGTTTGCCTCAACTGGCATCTACAAAGGCTGTTGACATATTTGCTAATGCATGATGATTTGGGAATTATGTTCTGGTTACTCTTTATATTAGGCTACAGCTTAAAGAAAAGTTGACGGCGCACTTCTGAAACGTCCTTTACAAATTACGTCAAAATGCGACCAAATTTAATACACATACCCTATACTTCTTTACGCTGCTATAGCTCATAAACCAACCTGGTAGTCAAGGACTTTTTTCATCTCATTTTAATCAACAATAAATACGACACAAAATATCGGCTTTTAGAAAAATTCTATGGGCCAGTTTATTAATGACAGATTCTTTCTGTCATTCTTCGTCGTGCTGCATGTTTACAATTTTAACGTCCGAACTTCCGGCTTCCACTACTTTTGAAATATGACTCTGCGCAAATAGTCCGTTGTTTGTTGACTTTTCATGCTCGCTGTCTCAAAACTAATTTCTCATGGCATTATTTCCGCATTTTGATTACATGCTTTGTTTCATTTGTAATCAAAATACAAAAATGCTCTTTCTTAAATTACAAACAAAACGGGAAAAGTTAATTGAATATGCATAAGGAAAGTTCCCATTTTATACAGACGACCGCATAATGGGTCATTGGCGAATCTTGGAGGCGGCGTCTAACCACGGCCTTCACTGCGGGCTTCACTGTTGTCGAAAGTTAGCCCATTTTTTTCCTAAATTAATTCCTATATTTCTAGCTGACGCCCCTTAATTTTGAACCGGGATTTCGAAATGAAATCTTCGTCAGATATTAAGTGATAATATTACATTCAGTACAAAATGGGTTATGATTAATTATATTTGTATCAATACGCCATTAAAGTACCTTTGTATATTTTTAGAAAAGAAAAACAAAACAATATGTATAGAGCTACAATCAGTGCACACCATTTAAGTATCTAGATAAACTTTGAAAAATAAAGAAAATAGACCGTATAATAAGCTGTATTTAACTTTTGATTATCGACCAAGCCGCTTTGTCTGGTCCTGACCCGCACACAACAGTTAACAGGCCAGGTTAAGATTTTACCCCTTCAACCCACGAGTTTCTCCAGTTCACTCTTCAGTCACTGAATTTGTACGCGTCCATTCTACCCATGTTAATTGGGTGTCTAGTCAATAGTCGTCAATAGCATGTCAAACCACGTAGAACCGAATGCGGTGTATCATTATGAGCCATCTCACCAGGTTCTACACTGTTTGCATCTGTAGGTATCTGTACTTGGCTATAAAGGGCTGAAAGGGTACAGACTCATAACACTTACATGACCTTATTAAATGCGAAGTACGTGACGCTAGAAACTTCACCGTACGGTATCAAGCCAGCAATAATAAACTCCTAATAGTTATCACTGTCCAATTCTGTTGTATAGGTCTAAATAACTGAATATGTAAGCACAATGTTGTGATAAATAATTAGTCACATGCCGCAAAACCTCAAACATCGCACAAAAAGTGTTTTCCTTTATTGTAGCGCACGACATAAGGCAGATTCTTGACTAAGCCGCGAAACACATCTCAGTCAACAAGTGTAAGCTTTTACAAGAAAGTTGCGGCTATGTGTTGTCATAAAACTGGCAACTATCTCAGCAGACACATGACGTAATTGTGACGTCACATCAACGTCGGTGCAACGTCATGACGTTGCATCGACGTTGATTTGACGTTGCCCTAGCGACGTGTGCCTGCTGGGTAGTCATTTGCATGCTGTTTTATTTATAATGTCCAAGTAAAATGAAGATGAAAGTGTTTAACAGCCGATTCACCTCAGTTTTGTGAACTAAACTAAAAATCAGCACTCCAGCGCCATTGTCCTTATCACTTAAGAAAGTAAATCTGAATTGCACGACCCGCAGAAAAGCGACCGACGGTTGATTTTCTTAGAGTGCCCTAAAATCACCGTGTCATTCTGTCATTCTGTCAGTCTGTCTGTCCGTCCGTAACCCGTTTGTGAAAATTGGTGATAGTGACTTAACCGCTTGGAATATTTAAACAATTTTTGTCATACTGAAAGATATCAATGAGATCTAACCAATGAACTTCCGAAATATTACATTCCATTAAGTAAAGCCTCGCCGAGGCGAAAAATGTGAAAATTTTCGAACTGCTTCTCCTCGGAAACCGTTGGGCCGATTGAAGTCAAATTTCATATGAAGCCTCTATGGGATGGGGGAAACCAAAATTTTCTCATGGAATCCAGGTCACATGACCAAAATGGCCGCCAAACCATATATGGTCTGTCTGTCCGTCCGTAACCCGTTTGTGAAAATTGGTGATAGTGACCTAACCGCTTGGAATATTTAAACAATTTTTGGCATACTGATAGATATCAATGAGATCTAACCAATGAATTTGCGAAGTATTACATTCCATTTAGTATAGCCTCGCCGAGGCGAAAAATGTGAAAATTTTCGAACTGCTTCTCCTCGGAAACCGTTGGGCCGATTGAAGTCAAATTTCATATGGGGCCTATATGGGATGGGGGAAACCAAAATTTGTTCATGGGGTCCAGGTCACATGACCAAAATGGCCGCCAAGCCATATATGGTAAAAACCCTTCAAAAATAGTCTTCTCCAGAACCACTGGGCAGATTTCCATGAAACTTGATAAATAGCATCTGGGACGTAGGCCCATCATAAATTGCTAAAATGGTAACCCTGGGTTGACCTTGGCCTTCTTTGTGCCTAGGTCTAACTTTGACACATATGCTTTTGTATTGGAAAAGTGAGAATGCATTTTATCCTGCAAACCATTCAGAATACAGTACTAAAGTATAAGATATTTATTTTTGCTCCTTACGATAAGGCGCATTTATTGGGGGAGCCGTTTTAGGTCCAGATCACATGACCAAAATGGCCACCATACCCATATATGGTTACACTCATAAAGCTAAAAGCATCCGGTTGGTTTTGCACTTCAGCTGAAGCACTGTTTTTTCACAGAATCTGTCATTTCAGTGCCTTTTGGCGCTTTGATTTTTTATTTGCCAAAAAGATTGAAAATTATGCAATTTTCGTCGGATTCCCATTGCTTTCTATACAAATGATTTTGGTCTCTGTGCGGTCACGGGGCCTAAACGAACATGGTTACAATCATTTTTATTGCATGTACCAGATGTACTCACATGCAAAATTTTAAAAATTTCTATGGGAGAGCCCATTTACGTATTCTTGACCTTAACTGATATGTTTTAACTCCAACAATAGTGTTATAAAGAGGTTATGGTGTATATCCGAACTTGCCTCATAATACAGGTGATTGCATAATGGGGGTGGCCTTTAAGACAGGTTTGGTTGTATAGGTACTTTTTTTTTTTGCTGCTGCTTTTATTATTTGACATTAGAGGCAGATGCAACAGCAGCATGACAATGGTGGCATATTAGCCTTTGTATTAACCCATTTAGTACCGGAAATCCCAAAACGGGTACCCTGGCAAACTGTGCAGGCCCAGATCAGACGCTGCAGAACGTGGCGTCTGGTCAGGGCCTCCACTGTTTGCTAAAAGTTTAGCCATTTTCCAAATCAATTTTGAAGAAAACACAACCTGACACCCCTAAATTTTGAAATTGACTCCTGTTATATATAAGGGAGAAGATTCCATTTGGTACATAAATGGTTAAAATATATTATGTTTAGTTTTAAGAACTCATATTGGATTTCATTTACATATTTGGCATGGTGTAAGATATGTCATAAGGTTTATTTAGTGTTTCAAGGGACTCCTGCCTGTGATCTGTAGGTCAAGGTCATGGACATTTGAATTGTTTGATTGAAAGTCAAATTGTTTTGTTGAGGTGAAATGGAATGGAGAGACCCAAAAGGTGGCTTAAAAGTAACTTTGAACCCTTATCATGGGGTGGGGCTGCAAAGAATGCAGTTCCCAAAAGGCGGCTTAAAAGTAATTTTGAACCCTTATCATGGGGTGGGGCTGCAAAGAATGCAGCTCCTATGAGAGCAAATTCTTTTCCTTAAGAGAAACCCCTATTACATTATTCAGTGGCATAGTGGTTATGCTACTTGCTTTGTAAACCAGGGGTCGCAGGATCAATCCCGGGCTTCTCCAGACTTTCGGATGAGTCTTTAAACCGAGGTCCCGTCTCCGTATGACATTAGCTGTTGGTGGCATGTAAAGAACAAACTCACTCACTATTACATTATTCTGCTGAAGTATCTCACAAACACAGGACCTGAGGTGAACTGGCAATATTGTGATAAAATAAACAAATTGATTTCTCCAAAACAAACACTTCCTCAGCAAGTATGAAGCAAAAATAGCTATAGTGGCTATAAATGTTAACCTTTCAAGTTCAATAATCACTGATTATATTCAGCTGCTATAAAAATAGTAACAACAGGGTGTTCTTAGGATCAGAATAGATCTGTTGACCCTTTTTGTACCAAATTGAATCTTCCTCCTAATATATATAGCAGGATTTCATTTCAAAATTTATCAGTGGCTGGTTGTGTTTTTGGAAAATAGCTTAACTTTTTGCAAATAGTGTAGGCCCTGATCAGACGCCGCAGAATGCGGCGTCTGATATGGGCCTACACTGTTTGACAGGGTACCCGTTTTGGGGTTGCCTGTACAAAATGGCTTAATGAAGTTCTTTAGGAATAATAAAAAAAAAATACAGATAAACCAAAATAAATCTGCAGCACAAGATCAAAAGCTGCAACAAGTGAAAAATGTGTCTTTTGGACATTATGCCAGGACAGCACACATAAATGCAGGCCAGAAAGAATTTTTCAGACACATCAGGGACAGATAACTCAAAAGTTGAAAGGCCAGAGTAGCATTCCATAAGCCACAATTGATAAATCTGAAGTTTCACCCTGACAAGGTCAAAAGTTGACAGATTTGGTCCATCAACACTGAAGTTTCACCCTGACAATATCAAAAGTTGACAGATTTGGTCCATCCCACACTGATGCAAAATTTGAAGAAAATCTGTGAATAAATGCCCATCAATCGAAAATGAAGTGCAGATGCAGTGACGTACAAATGGACACTAAGAAAAGATGTAAAGCTGACGCATACATGTTCAGTAGAATATCCCTGTTAAGACCAGCTAGAAGTAAGACTAGCTGGAAATGTTTTCAGAGGAAAACTATGTCCCCCGCCATAAATATAATACCCATTGTCCCCTGACATTAGTCGAAGGGGACAATAGTAATGGCTTCATCCATTTGTCCATCCGTAGACATAATCTTGTCTCCACAACTCTTCCTGCAGTTTTCAAGGGATTTGATGAAATTTTTCGTTATTGTTCCCATGACCTGAAGATGATTATATTTTATACCGGTCATGCTCAACTGATTTTTACCAGAGTTATGACCCTTTGTCAGTTTTAGCTATTTTATCAACAGAAGTTCTTGTCTCAGCAACTCCTCCCACAGTTTCAAAGGGATTTTGGTGAAAAGTTTCCAGTTATTGTTCCCATGACATGAAGACGATCATATTTTATCAAGGTCATGCTCAACTGATTTTTAACAGAGTTATGACCCTTTGTCAGTTTTAGCCATTTTAGTAACAGAACTTGTTTTCACAACTCCTCCTGCAGTTTTCAAGGGATTTTGGTGAAACTTTCCAGTTATTGTTTCCATGACCTGAAGAGGATCATATTATACTGAGGTCATGCTTGGCCCTTTGTCACTTTTAGCCATTTTATCAACATCAGTTTTCATGGGATTTTGATGAAACTTTCTAGTTATTGTTCCCATGAGCTGAAGATGATAGAATTTTATCAAGGCCATGCTCAACTGATTTTTACCACAGTTTTACTTTTTTTTTTTCTTTTGCATTTTTTCATCAGTAAGCCTTGTCTCTGAAACTCCTCATGCAGTTTTCAGTGGATTTTAGTGAAACCATCCAGTTATTGTTCCAATGACCTGAAGAGGATCATATTATAATGAGGTCAGGCTTGACTGCTTTTTACCAGAGTTATGGCCCTTTGTCAGTTTCAGCCATTTTCTTGTCTCCACAATTCCTCCTACATTTCACAAGGGATATTGATGGAAACATGATCATTTAAGGGGAAATGGAACACCTTCAGGGGAGGCAACTCTTGCAGAAGTATATTTGTCTTCCATATCAATAGGGGTCAACTCTTAAAGGAAAGAATTTGCTCCTTTAAGAGTAGACCCCTTTTTCAGTGGGACAGGGCTTATAGAAAAGTGAACAGGAAGTCCTGAAAATTGTCTCCCTTTGAAAAATGGCACAGAAAAATCTGCCAGATGTTCCCATTCCCCTTAAACTGTGTTAAGTCCAAAATTGTGTTATGACGAGCATTGTCATATAGAGGTTGTATTGTATAATGAACTTCGATCCAGCAAACCTACCTACAACGTATTGCTTGTAACAGCTGGGCAAACATTTGAAAAAAAAAAAAAAAAAAAAAAAAAAACCTTCTCAATCCTAGGGCAAAAACTAGTCACAACAACAAAAGGTCATTATCAACCGAAGGGATTTTTTTTTTTTTGTTATCAGGTTTTATGTCTCCATCAACATTATTTAGGTCATTTTGGAAATGTTGCTTCGATTTTGTGGGAATTTTACCCAGCATTGAGATGACATGACATCTCAAGCCGTACCGCCCAAGGAAATTGCTAGGGTTTAAGGAGCAGTCTGACTCTCACCACTTTTCCTGGGCAGGCTTAGACCTTCTGAGCAGTTTACCAGCACTACTGTTCGGTTCGTTCGCTCTTCGCAGAAGCACCATGCAGCCCAATTTATTTCTTCAAACCACGATGGGTAGGGGTGCAGGCTGTAGAGAATAGCTATAACATCAGTGGAGGCAACTTGCTACTTTCTCAGGAGCAAATCCAGAATAGCCCAAGGGGTGTCGGCAGGAAGTTGTGAAAGTTGTCTCCCTTGTAAAAATGACAGAAAAAGTCTCCAAAGTGTTTATATTCCCATCAGGGCTTGAAGAAATACATGGGCTGCATGATGCTTCCACGTAGAGCTGAAACCGATCGCACACGAGATCTGGCTAACCACTTAGAGGATCTAAGCCTGCCCAGGCAAAGCGGTGCAGGTCAGAGGGTTCATGCTTATAACCCTTTTGGTTGCATTGGGCGATAGGGCTTGAGATGTCATTTCATCTCAATGTCGAGTAAAAGTTCCACAAAATTGGAAGCAACGTCCCCAAAATGACCTATACAGTGGTGACGGGGATGTTAAACCTCAAATCAACCAACCAACCATTTGTCATATAAGGGATGGTAGGCCTATTTTTTCATTCTTATTCTATTTTTGACAGAAAATTCTTTTAGAAAATAGTGCAGGCCCTGATCAGACGCCGCGTTCTGTGGCATCTGATCCCCGCATTCTGTGGCGTCTGATCTGGGCCTGCACTGTTTGCCAAGGTTCCCCTTTAGGGTTTTTTTTTGCATATAATAGTTTTTTTTGTTTGTATTGGAGTTTAATGGCCCAGTCAACACTATTTTAGGTCATTTTTGAGTGGGTCAGTTTACCTATCCACATTTTTCCTGGGCAGGCTTATAAGTAAGAGGTTAACCAGTACAGTGCACATTCAGTCGCCAGAAACTGATAACTGCCCTTCTTGAATCAGCAGAAGGGAGAAAATGACCATAGAAAAGATTTCATGATCAATCTCCACGAAAGAATGTTCCCAACCCCGGCAGGTATTGAACCCACGTCCTCATAATTACCAGTCAGACGCGCATCCGACTGAGCTACTGAGGCCGGCGCATGTAATAGCAAGTGAAGGGGTTGGGGCACAAGTTCCCTCAACATTAGCTATAAACACTTTTACATCAGCCCTTATCCTGCTGAAACCAACAACTCCTACCTTTGAAAACAGTGTAGAACCGAATCAGGATTTACTCTGTGATTCACTTTGCAAATTTGAATGAATACTTATATAAAGTATTTGATTGGTTGATAGCCAGAAATGGGTGGGGCAAAATAGATCTATTCAGGTGGACACTGGTTTATCCCTTCTCTTGCTGCATATTCAGTTTTGCCACACCCATTTCTGACTTTGAACCAATCAGATAACTGGATGTAATTTATTCCTACAAATTCATAAACTGAATGCCAAACAGTGTAGATCCTGATCAGATGGCTTCTTCAGAAGCCATCTGATCTGGATCTACACTGTTTGCAAAGATAGGGGTTGTCGTGAACAGCAAGATAAGGCTTCTTCAGAAGCCATCTGATCTGGATCTACACTGTTTGCAAAGATAGGGGTTGTCGTGAACAGCATGGTAAGGGTTAAGTTTCTAGGCTGTTTCTCAAGACCAGATGGGCAAAGGCCAGTAACAATCTACTGATACTGCGGCAGCTCCTATAATATGTTTGCTAAGCATCAGTCAGTGCAAATTCCCATATTAACCCTTATCCTGCTGAATATTTAAATTAACCACACCCATTTCTGATTATCAGCCTATCAGATTACATGATATAATATTTTTGTTTAAATCCACAAACTGAATGACAAACAGTGTAGATCCTGATCAGATGGCTTCTTCTTCAGAAGCCATCTGATCTGGATCTACACTGTTTGCAAAGATAGGAGCCTACGGGAACAGCAGGATAAGGGTTAGCCCCCTTTTTACTGAATGGAATCTCCTATATTATAACAGGAGTCCAATTTGAAATTTAGAGGTGCCAGGTTGAGTTGATTTTAAAATTTATTTAAAAAAAGGTTGAATGTTTTGCAAACAGTGAAGGCCCTGATCAGCTGTAGGATCTGGGCCTGCACTATTTGGCAGTGACCCGTTTTGGGTTTGGTTAAATAGTAAGGAAGCTTGGAAAGCTGAATCAGGATATGTGTTTTAATACATACAAAGATTCCTATATCCAGACCACCTTCAGATCTGTTCAAAATTGGTCTTCAAATGTGGTCTTTTAACCCTTTTTGTACCAAATGGAATCTTCCTCCTTATATATAGCAGGAATCCATTTCCAAATTTAGTGGTGTGAGGTTGTGTTTTCTTCAAAACTTATCAGAAAATGGCTGAACTTTTTGTAAACAGTGTAGGCCCTGATCAGACGCCGCATTCTGCGGCGTCTGATGTGGGCCTTCACTGTTTGCCAGGGTACCCGTTTTGGGGTTTCTGGTACTAAATGGGTTAAGCGAGAGAGACTGTGGTTTATGTAGTGATAAATAGCTGTATGTAATACGTTTTCACTAGGTTTTACTATGTTTATAATCGTTCTGCAGGGCTGGAAAATTCTTCAAAATTCACACTTCCTGCATGACCAAGGGCCTGTAGAGTTTGGTAAATTTCATAGGGAATAAACATAAAATTTTACTTGTCATCCAAAATTTTTACTCGTCATGGCGTGCGGACGAGTGGAATTTTCTAGCCCTGTTCTGCTACATTTACAAAACACCTGGTCAAACCTATCCCTCAATATGTGACAGTGTGGCTGGGGCCTTACTGGGTTTCGAAAAAGACAAAAACCTTGTAAATACCTTAAAGAAGGAAATCACATTTGTCATAACTTTTGAATCCTTTATATTTGGCATGTTAGTTCCTTGTGACAAGGGCTTCCCACTCATTCCAACATTTTTTGACCTGTAACCTTGACCTGTGACCTACTTTTATCATTAATTGTTGAGATAGAACCTTCATATTTGGCATGTAGGTCATTGTGCCAAGGGCTTTCTATTCATACAAAAAATTGACTGATCCCTGATCTATTTTATCATAACTTTTTAACCATTTGAGATAGAGCCTCCATATTTGGCATATAGGTTCCTTGTGACTGTGGCTTTGCACCCATACAAAATCTTGACCTGTGACCTACATACTTTATCATAACTTTTGAACTGTTTGAGATAGAGCCTTCATATTTGGTATGTATGTTCATAGTGACAAGGGCTTCCCACCCATACAAATCATTTTGACCTGTAACCTTGACCTGTGACCTACTTTACAGTGACCTGCCAAGTGATATGTTCATGTTTCATAAACACATCTTGTTTAAAGTAGTCAAAATTTAACTGTAGAGTTTCACTGTACTTGTTGGGTTTAAAAGAGAATGCTTTAACCCTTATCTTGCTGAATATTCATTTAAGCCACACCCATTTCTGTCTATCAACCAATCAAATTACTTGATGTAATTTATTGCTACAAATTCATAAACTGAATGCCAAACAGTGTAGATCCTGATCAGATGGCTTCTTCAGAAGCCATCTGATCTGGATCTACACTGTTTGCAAAGAGAGGGGTTGTCGTGAACAGCAAGATAAGGGTTAAGCAAAATAATGACATCTAATTTTAGAGGTTACCCGTAAGGTTACCGGCTTTATGCTTAGTCATTTTGTTTGTTTGTTTGTTTGATTTGAGGTTTAACGTCCCCGTCAATACTGTATAGGTCATTTTAGAGATGTTGCTTCCAATTTTTTGGGACTTTTGACATTGAGACATTGAGATGAAATGACATCTCAAGCCCTGTCACCCAATGAAACCAATAGGGTTTATAAGCATGGACGGTCCGACTCACACCGCTTTGCCTGCAGGCTTAGATCCTTTAAGCGGTTTACCAGTACTTGTGTGCAGTCGGTTTCAGCTCTGCGTGGAAGCATCATGCAGCCCATCTATTTCTTCAAGCCCAGATGGGCAGGGGCCAGTCATTTTGTTAGATCTGCTCAGAGAAAACAACAAGTTTGTAGAGTATTAATTTAGTATGTAGTGCTAAATATCCATGCCAAATTATGCACTAGTCATTTGTAACCATCTGTCTGGCAGATGAATCACATGAAATGTCAAGCCTGTCTTGCAAATGATTCACATGAAATGTTTAACCCCATTGTCTTTGAAAAATATGAAAAAAAAAGCAATATATCATCTGTTGTACTTTTGAGTAGCATTTCAAGGTCTAGGACCGTGCACTGACAACATAACCAATCATGTAAAAACATGGCCACTTTGTAAACATATCAATCACAGAAAGACGTTTCCAAGAATCAGGAACAAAGAAATTTACATATTTACAACATCTTAATTCTCTCCTGTACCTCCTTAATAACGTCAAACTCTCAGTATCAATTAATATATTGAGATGGAAAATGGAACTGTGACGTACCATTTCTAAGTAACAAACATACTTTCTTGACATTGAACAAGAAGAAAGCATCTGTATATTGGTTTTTCTGTAGCTCTGGCACTAAAAAAACATTTCTGAGCATTTAACCCATAAAATGCCAATCACGACAAGACAATTGTCGTCTGCTTTGCCGTCGGGGGGGGATTACCTAAAAAGTATTTTTTTTTGCAAACAGCATGGAACCAGATCAGACTGCTCCTATAGGAGCAGTCTGATCTGGGTCCACACTGTTTGCCTGTATGAAAAAAACATTTCTTAAAAGTTTGCAAGAAGATTCAGCAGACGACATAAGCAGACGACATTTTCAGATGTAGTTTTTTCTCGGCTTCTTAAGGGTTAGGACACAAACTTGCCTGCTAAGTTACACAAACTAGCTGTCCAACAATTCTTTTGTTTTTGTTTGATTTGAGGTTTAACGTCCCTGTCAACACACTGTAGGTCATTTTGGAGACGTTGCTTCCAATTTTGTGGGATTTTTAACCGACATTGAGATGAAATGACATATCAAGCTCTGTCACCCAATGAAACCAATAGGGTTTATAAGCATGGATGGTCCAACTCGCACCGCGTTACCTGGGCAGGCTTAGATCCTCTGAGTGGTTTACCAGTACTCGTGTGCGGTCGGTTTCAGCTCTGCGTGCAAGCATCATGCAGCCCATTTATTTCTTTAAGCCCAAATGGGCGGGGGCCACCCACAATCCTAGCCATAGAAACTAGGGGTATTGTAGTAGCCAAGCTTCAAACACTCATATGCTGATCAAACTGCATGCACATGCTTGCTGATTTGCATATGAACCCCGCCAAGGGAATTGTGGCTTCGATCATTCCGTCATGACAAATTTTAACTGCGCATGCCCAGCCATTCAGAGGGGCCAGGGATATGGCTTTCTGTCTGAAGGTTCCTCTTGATTCACTGCTTGTATGAGCAAGCAGCGAAGGTTCTGGCGAGACTGTGCGGATGTGCAGGCTCGCCAGAACCTTCGCTGCTCGCATAGGCGATAAGTACCAAAATCGCTTGACGGGGCCCTTATAAGGAACAGTGTTATAAATAGGATGTGGGTTCTTTTGTTTTGTTTTTCATTGGCAGGTTCATATTCTGTTAGTGGGAAGACTCAGTGTTCTTTGATTCAGCCACAGGGGTTTGGCACAAAGACTTTTAACCCTTATCCTGCTGAATAGATTCATTTATCCACAGCCATTTCTGACTATCCACCAATCAAATTACTTGCTTTTACATATTTCATCAATTCACAAACTGCATGACACACAGTGTAGATCCAGATCAGATGGCTTCTTCATGATAGGGGCAGTTGTGTTCAGCAGGATAAAGGTTAACCCCAAAAGATTGGAAATACATATTTCTATAAGTATAATATCCTAGTCTTGGAGTTGAAAAGTCTCATACCGAACCCCAATGGGCTACATGATGCTTCCACGCAGAGCTGAAACCGACCCACACACAAGTACTGGTAAACCACTTGGAGGATCTAAGCCTGCCCATGCAAAGCGGTGTGAGTCGGTCCATCCATGCTTATAAACTGCATTGGTTTCATTGGGCGACAAGGCTTGAGATGTCATTTCATCTCATGGTTGGGTAAAAGTCCCACAAAATTGGAAGCAATGTCTCAAAAATGACCTTTACAGTGTTGACAGGGACATTAAACCTCAAATCAAACAAACAAACAAAACCGAACCCCAATGGGGCTTGAAAATCCTTCAAAATTTCACTTGTCCTGCATGACCAAGGGCATGCAAGTTTTGTTTGAAAATATTAATTTTATTGTCCATTTATTTTAGGTCAAGCCCACGAGATACACCCTCCATCAAAAGATCAGCCTGGCATTGTTGTGCACATATGTGAAGACCCTGAAGGGTATAGAGCCATACCAATGGAACAAACAAGATGTCCCGAGAGAAAAACGTGATCTCACATATTGTAGGAAATATTTAATTGGATTGAAGTGTTTTGAATGTCAATTAACTGGACTACCCCGAAATATGATGAACTTGTAATTGCTTGCAAGGGAAAGGGTTCTGTTGAAATATGACATTGCAAAAGGAGAGTTTTATATGACACAAATACAGGAGTTAGTTCTTCTATTGCGATATGGTGAATAATTTAGTGAGCCCGAAGTGAAAAGGGGATTTGTTGAATGGGCAAAATTTGAAGGGTTTGCTTAACCCTTAATATGCCATGAAAAACTACATTTGAAAATGTTGTCTGTTTACGTCGTCTGCTGAGTCTTCTTGCAAACTCTTTTTAAAGTATGTTTGCATACAGGCAAACAGTGTGGACCCTGATCAGACTGCTCCTAGAGGAGCAGTCTGATCTGGGTTCCCACTGTTTGCAAAAAAAAAAAAGAAAAAAAAAAGACTTTTAAGGTACTGTGTGCAGATGTCAAAGCAGACGACAATTCTTATGTTATGATTGACATATTTTGGGTTAAGCATAGTCTTTCTCATAGTCGTAGGCTGAAGGTTCAGATCCAGTTCAATTAACTGGTCATGCACATTTTACTGATCATTGTGCATATGTGCAATAAATTCCTTTTTCAAAATGGGCAGGCCCATTGGTATGTATATTTTGCAGTGGCAGAGGGAATGATCATGTGTGAAGTGGAGAAACCGGTGTAAGGTGCTTTGATAGCCACATTGTTGGCCTCTCTTTCAAGGGTTGGTTGGTTGATTTGAGGTTTAACGTCCCTGTCAACACTGTATAGGTCATTTTGGAGACGTTGCTTCCAATTTTGTGGGACTTTTACCCAACATTGAGATGAAATGACATCTCAAGCCCTGTCGCCCAATGAAACCAATAGGGTTTATTAGCATGGACGGTCCGCCTCGCACCGCCGTTCCTGGATAGGCTTAGATCCTCTAAGCGGTTTACCAGTACTAGTGTGCGGGCCGGATTCAGCTCTGCGTGGAAGCATTATGCAGCCCATATATTTCTTCAAGCCCCTATGGGCGGGGGCATGTCTCTCTTTCAAGGGAAGATAAGTCTTGTGTAAAAGAATATCCATATAAAGCCTATATATAGCACTGTACATCAAGGCAGTTCCAGAAATGCTTGGCAAGGGCACACTGTGTTTTGCACATATTGGGAGGTCAACAATCATGGCACGTTGTCTGACCATCATGTGGGACTTAAAAAGGAATACAATGTTTTGTTCAAAATCAGAAGATCTGTATTTTTTTGTGGGTCAACTAGTTATTAGGGCCCCGCACTGAAAGTGTGGGTGCCCTTTAGTAATCACTCAGTCCGTCCGTCTGTCTGTCCGTCTGTCCGTCCACAAATTTTCCTACTCCTCTGATAGCGCTGCCGGGGCCCTAGTCAGTTTCACTGACAGCTCTAGTTAGATCAAATTACTGGTATTGGAAAGCATTCTAGATGCAGTTTTGAAAAAGTTAACCACACTGTATGGTGAACAAGTCAAATATGGGATCCCTTGAGTGTACCAATTCATTTTAGATTTAAGAGGAATCAATAACCCCACCAGGGGAAGCATTTCTTGCAAAAATATTTGTCGCCCTTGTCAGTAGGGGTTAACTCTCAAATGAAAGAATTTGCACCCCTCCTTTAAGAGTAGATCCTGTTTATATAATGGCTCAATATTTAGGAAAGCTAACATGAAGTGTCAAAAGTTGTCTTCCCTGCAAGGAATACTGGAAAATATGCTAGGTGTATTTCCTTCCCCTTAATATCGGTGAAATTCCACTATTAAGACCACCTAAAATTAAGACTAAATCTGCTTAGCAGGTTGAAATTATTCTTTCTTTGTGTTTTCTGCATATAGTGTCCTCTGGTAAGAGACCAATTTTGGGACTGTTCAAAAGTGGTCTTAAAGACCACTTTTGAACAGTCCCAAAGGTGGTATTAAGATAGGAATTTTACTGTACCCTGAAAGTTAGGACATTTGAATTATTTTTAAAAGAAATTGATTTTTGTGGAGAAAGGCAATTAACCCTTGTCCTGCTGAACCCGGATATGCCTTTTCTTTGAAACAATGTATATCCAGATCAGATGGCTTCTGAAGAAGCCATCTGATCAGGATCTACATTGTTTGTCATTCAGGTTGTGAATTTGTTGTAATAATTTGCATCTAGTAATCTGATTGGTTGATAATCGGTAGTGGGTGTGACATATGAATATTCAGCAGGACAAGGGTTAACCCTACAAATGCTAAATATATTTCAAGAGCAGACAACAACTTCTTAATTTTTCTTTCTTTTTTTTCAGAGAAATAAGATGACATTTCATGTGAGTCGTCTGCCCTGCCCAGCGGACAATCATCACGAAAACACGCCTATATAATTTTTTCCCTTTAAACCCCACTTTTAAATAGTAAAACTGGGGTTCTTGGGGGTATACCTTATTTTTCTAATTGCTGCTCTAAAATATAGATTGTGGGTACTCGTTAGAACCGCCTCGATGAGGCGGTTCTAACAAGTGCCCACAATCTATATTTTGAGCAGAAATAAAAAAAATATCACAATTTTTCATCATAAAATTTTCATTTTTTCGGCGATAAAGGTGGCAATGTATTTGTATAGGCGGGTTTGCGTAATGTCACATGTAATGTCAAACCTTATTTTTGTCTGAAAAATAAGAAATGAATAAGTTGAAAATGCCATCTGCTAATCATGCTTAGCACATGAAGGGTTAATGTCTCTTCCTGCCTTAGAATTTGCTCCTTGTCTATACATTGGTAAAGGGACATAATGCATGTATCTTTTTTATACCCTTTGCATCTCCACTGCCTGTTTTGATGTTTTGTGTTCATTTACTCAGATTTACCACAAATACTACAAGTAAAAATATGATCCTTGACTCTTAAAGCATAAAGAAAAACCGTAGATCAGATGGTAATCTGTCTTTTTTTTAGCTCACCGTCACGTAGTGACGAGGTGAGCTTTTGGGATCACTTTTTGTCCGTCGTCCGTCTTGCGTCCGTGCGTGCGTCCGTGCGTGCGTAAACAATTTCTTTAAACGACATCTCCTCCTAAACCACTGATCGGATTTTGACCAAACTTCTCAGGAATGATCCTTAGGTGGTCCCCTTTCAAAGTTGTTCAAATGGTTCCGGTCCGTTGCACATCTAGGTCACAGGAGCCAAAAATAGATTTTTTTCACCAAAAACTTAAAAAATCTTCTTCTCTGAAACCACAAGGCCCAGGTCTTTGATATTTGGTATGAAGCTTCATCTAGTGGACCCCTACCAAGATTGTTCAAATTATAGTGCTGGGGCCAAAAATGCCCCCGCCCCGGGGCCCTTTGGTTTTACATAGGCTTATATAGGGAAAATCTTTAAAAATCTTCTTCTCTGAAACTACAAGGCCCAGGACTTTGATATTTGGTATGAAGCTTCATCGAGTGGACCCCTACCAAGATTGTTCAAATTATAGTGCTGGAACAAAAAATGCCTCCGCCACGGGGCCCTTTGGTTTTACATTGACTTATATAGGGAAAATCTTTAAAAATCTTCTTCTCTGAAACCACAAGGCCCAGGTCTTTGATATTTGGTATGAAGCTTCATCTAGTGGACCCCTACCAAGATTGTTCAAATTATAGTGCTGGGGCCAAAAATGCCCCCGCCCCGGGGCCCTTTGGTTTTACATAGGCTTATATAGGGAAAATCTTTAAAAATCATCTTCTCTGAAACCACAAGGCCCAGGACTTTGATATTTGGTATGAAGCTTCATCTAGTGGACCCGTACCAAGGTTGTTCAAATTATAGTGCTGGGGCCAAAAATGCCCCCGCCCCGGGGCCCTTTGGTTTTACATAGGCTTATATAGGGAAAATCTTTAAAAATCATCTTCTCTGAAACCACAAGGTCCAGGTCTTTGATATTTGGTGTGAAGTTTCATCTAGTGGACCCCTACCAAGATTGTTCAGATTATCAAATTATAGCCCTTGGGCCAAAAATGCCCCTCCTCCGGGGCCTTTTTGGTTTTACATAGACTTGTATAGGGAAAACTTTAAAAATCTTCTTCTCTGAAACCACAAGTCCTAGGTCTTTTATATTTGGTAAGAAGCTTCTTCTTAAGGACCCCTACCAAGATGATTCAAATTATAGTGCTGGGGCCAAAAGTGGCCCCGCCCCGGGGCCCTTTGGTTTCACATAGGCTTATATAGGGATAATCTTTAAAAATCTTCTTCTCTGAAACCACAAGGCCCAGGACTTTGAAATTTGGTATGAAGCTTCATCTAATGGACCTCTACCAAGATTGTTCAGATTATAGCCCTGGGGCCACAAATGCCCCCATCCCGGGGCCCTTTGGTTTTACATAGATTTATATAGCCCCGGGGCCATTTGGTTTTGCATAGGCTTATGTAGGGAATATCTTAAAAAAAAAATCTTCTCTGAAACCACAAGGCCCAGGTCTTTGATATTTGATGTGTAGCTTCATCTAGTGGACCTTTGCCAAGATTGTTCAAATTATAGCCTTTGTTGATGTTTGGTATGAAGCTTCACCTTTAAGACCTCCCTCAACATTATGCACATTAAAGCCCTGGGGCCAATAATGGCTCTCTCTTGGGCCCACTTGTTACACTATGGATCAGGTGAGCGATCCAGGGCCATCATGGTCCTCTTGTTCTGATTTTTCTGAGAAAATAAGGCCTGAAGTTTCTTAGCAGATAACACATGTAATTGCAAGCCTCATTTTCCCAGAAAAGAATACTTTTTTGGATATACCATAAAAATCCTAAAAATTCAGACACCTTGCCGTAATTCTCCTAAAATCTTGACAACTTTGTTTCTGAATCCAGCAAGGAGTCCAAAAGGTGCAGATGGAATGGCAAACAGTGTAGACCCTGATCAGACTGCCACTGAAGGAATAGCTTATGCTTATCTGTTCCAGTATTTAGGATCATTACGGTAACATGGTTTAAAGATGGATCCCCAAAATGTATAGATAATATAGAAAAAAGACTATAAATGTTCATTTTGTCTATATAATCATATTATTTTTGTTTGGATTCAAAACTGTTGTTTAACTAACACGGTTTCTGTTATGGAACCCAACAATAATGTTATAAAGAGGTCATGGTGTACCTGTATTCCCAATTCCTGGGACATTGAGACAGGGGTTTGGATCTCGAGTACCTAACCTGGAAATTAGAAGAGAGTATGTTCAAATTCTATTGCTTACCTAGGGGATTTTCCACACAAAACTGTGCACCATGATATGGAAGTTTTTAAAATTGTCAAATTCAACAGGGTAGTCCCGCCATCACAACCATGGGGGATACCTTAGTATAAACAAATCTCATATATTATAATGTGATAAATGTGTCTGGGTGATTTGTAAAACATATAGAGACAACAAATGAATGAACAAATGAATGAATGAATAGTTGAATGAATGAATGAATTAATGAATAGAAGAAACCAATGGATATCATTACGCTAACAAGTCCGTGAAATGAAAACCCCCTTACACCCCACTTTATATAGAGAAAACTGGGGTTTAGGGGGTATACATTATTTTCCTTATTTCTGCTCATAGACATAGGTTGTGGGTACTGATTAGAACCGCCTCAATGAGGTGGTTCTAACGAGCACCCACAATCTATGTTTTGAGTATAAATAAGAATAATAGCACACAATTTCATCAGAAAATTGACCGTTTTGGAGATGTAAAAAAGTGCATTATGATGCATGGGTGTGTTATCGTAATGTAAAGTGCCATGAAAGCAATACACACTACTTTTAATTAGTAGTTTTACTCTTCCATAGTCCTTTAGCAGTTTTAAACCAGATTTTACAGGATAAACCTTAAAAGTTCGGACACCTTGAGGACTTGCTGTAATTCTCCTAGAATTTTAACTGCTGAATATTTATATATGCCACACCCACTACTGATTATCAACCAATCAGATTACCTGATGCAAATTATTGCAACAAATTCATGAGCTGAATGACAAACAATGAAGATCCTGATCAGATGGCTTCTGAAGAAGCCATCTGATCTTGATCTTCATTGTTTGAAAGATAAAACGATTCCAGGACATTTGCCCCCCAGGACATTTGCCCCCCAATGAATTAATCTAAAAATGGACATTTGCCCCCCAGTTGAAAATGCGACCTGGACATTTGCCCCCCAGAGCTTATTTTTGGTATGGACATCTGCCCCCCAGTGCTTATTTTACAGGTGGACATTTGCCCCCCACTGCTTATTTCTGAAAAGGACATTTGCCCCCCAGATAGACCAGGGCTAACACAAAGGAGGAAAACAATGTATTTATTGGTTTATTATCATCAGAAATACAAAAATTAAAGCAATAAATTACTCCATCTATATAAATATGAATCCCATAATAACCTGCTGTTATGGACAACCCCTACGTTAGAAAGCAGTATGGATCCCGATCAGATGTCATATCTGATGGGGATCTATACTGTTTGTCATGCAATTTGTTAAGTTAACAAAAATATACCAAGAATGTGACGGTTAATAGTCAACAATTGGAGATGCTTAATTTATTCAGCAGGATAAGGGTTAAGCAAGTCAGCTACATATTGAGTTTGTGCCTCACTGAGGGTCCAGTGTCAGACGCCTATACTCAAGTGGTTTTTACACTGGATACACTGATGGTTAATTCTTGAAGAAACTGAAATGATCTTGAATGGGCTGTAAAACTTTAACCAAAACGTTATCATGTAAATTATGTAGCTATATACAAGTCTGTGTAATGAATATCCTTGTCTAGCCAGGTTGGGGGGCAAATGTCCCTTTCTGAAATAAGCAGTGGGGGGCAATTGTCCGCCTGTAAAATAAGCACTGGGGGGCAGATGTCCATACCAAAATTAAGCTCTGGGGGGCAAATGTCCGGGTCGCATTTTCAACTGGGGGGCAAATGTCCATTTTTAGATTAAGTCACTGGGGGGCAAACGTCCTGGGGGGCTAACGTCCGGAGACCAGATAAAACATATCCGGGCTCAGCAGGACAAGGGTTAACAAATTTGTTTCACGAAAGTGTTCAAATGGTGCAGACCAAATGGCAAACATTGAAGACCTTGATCAGACTGTAGGAGCAGTCTGCTCTGGGTTTGCACTGTTTGCTTAGGCCTATCTGTCCCAATACTTTGGATCATGATGGCATACCTTGTATCCTATAATTTTAAGGGACTTCATCAAACACTGTAGCCACAGATCAAACACAACAGAATTTGGTGTCTGATCAAGGTCTGCATGGTTTGCTAAAAATATATAGAAAATAAAAAAAATGCAACAAATAAACAATGCAGACATACCCGGAACTAGAAATAGACCTGCCCAAAAGTATTAAATGGCAGATTCTATTTGTCATAATATGGATCAATAATAACCATTAGTTGTCTGGAGTAGTAATTTTCCCATTCGAATCATTGAAACATGATTCTTGCTGTTTGATTCCTTTTCATAAAATTGTTTTCCCTGCAGAAGAAAATAGTGGCCACCAAGTTAGAAGGGATTCAAATATTGTGAAGATATTTGTTTGTCAGTTATCTCCCATTGAAAAATCTACAGCCGGCAAAAACATGCAAAATTATTGAGTATGCAAATAGTTAACCAACCCTTTTACACGTATTTTCAGTTTGCAATGCTCAATTATCTGTTAAAGTGGCCTAAAACTTTGAAAATGAAGTCTCTTGCCGGTAAATTTGTTAACCTGAACTTGTCTTTGCGACCCACTTGTTTTGGTGTTTCCCAGTTCATTTTCAGTGTAAAGCGCATGATTTACAGGTAACCTTCAGTCTGTGGGATAATTTGTGCAGCTGAACATGTCTTTAGATGACCCACTTGTCATAGGGTAACAAAGTTCATAGTTGGTGTAATGCTCATAACTTACAGGTAACTTTCAGTGTATGGGATAAATTAGGAAACATGACATCAATTAACGACAAAAGAAGTAAATGTCAAACTGGCTAGACAGTGGAGGTACTTGAGGCTAATTTGAATGAGGAAACAAACATGTACAAGACAACGATTTTCGATTCAGACAAAATGAAAAGTAATGAATAAACACACAAAATATCACATTGCCATAATGATCGTACGTATTGGGCCAGATAGGTCTGAGCAAACAGTGCAGACCCAGAGCAGACTACTCATGAAGGAGCAGTCTGAACAGGGTCTACACTGTAATTCCGTTGACGCTGTTTGGACTCCTTGTCGGGTCGTGAAACAAAGTTGCTAAAATTTTAGGAGAATTACAGCAGATCTTCCAGGTATCCAAATTTTTAGGATTTTTATAGTATTTGTTCTTGGTGTCTGGTGATTGTGCTCTGTTTGCAGACAAAGAATACAGTCCCATTTAACCCTTCTCTTGTTGAATATTCAGTTTAGCCACACCTATTTCTGACTTGAACCAATCAGATTACTTAATGTAGTTTGTTCTCACAAATCCATAAACTGAATATCAAACAGTGTAGATCCTGATCAGATGGCTTCATGGCTTCTTCAGAAGCCATATGATCTGGATCTACACTGTTTCCAAAGATAGGGGTTGTCATGAACAGCAGGATAAGAGTTGAAAAACAAAACAAAAAAGCGATAAGGACAAAAATCACTAGTCCTTGTAATGATTCTAGAAATTAATTTCATTGTTTGTTTCCATTTTGCGTTACTTTTGTGACTGTTCTGTACTTAGACTGTTTTTTTATAACTTCAATAGACAATGTGTTTGTTTGGTTTTGGAGTTTAATCCTTAAGTCAACACTACCGTATTTTGCCGTGTATAACACAAACTCGTGTATAATACGCACCCGATTTTCAGTGTCTGATCGGCGGGAAAAAAATAAGTTCGTATATATAACACGCTTCAGTTTTACCCAGATGCCCCACAGGTAAAAGTTGGTTCCCTGTTCCAGACTTAAACAAATTCGGTGTATGGCAATGTGACATTACAAGTGTAAATGTGTTTTGTTTATTTTTTCTTGGTGGGAATAAAAGGAATGTAGGACAAAACACCCCCCGGACAAAACACCCCCTGCTCATTTTGGCATAGGTGGACAAAACACCCCTCATGTTTTTTACAGGGTGGACATAACACCCCCTGCAACTTATGAAATGGTGGACAAAACCCCCCTCATATGTTTTGCAAGGTGGACAAAATCCCCCCTATCATGTGGACAAAACCCCCCTCAGACAGAAATCCTCTGTGTTTATTATTGCTATAGAATTCTGGTCCCTTGAGTAATAATCTGTAGGCAAAATCCCTTCCAAGATATGAACATAAAATTAATGTATGCTTATCAACAATAGTTTTGTTTCAAAAATGTGTGAGGGCATGAAGTATGAAGAAATTAAATGGGCTATTAAGTATTAAATAAACTTTATTGTGAAATTTTTCTTGTACCAGTATGCTAATTGATTGTTATATTCAGTTTGTAATTGTTCAGTTAATTTTCTAATATGAATTGTGATTGTATAAGTTCCAGATCATTATACTTTTAATTAGCTGATTTAGAGCTCGTAATTGTCTCTTAATTACCTAGTTTACTTTGTGCACCATTTTCTTAATTGCAACTTGATCAAAAATCACTTTAATCTATGACCAAGTATTGATGGCTGTTTTTCTATATAATCAATACATTTTTGTTTGGACATCACACAGTGATTTAACTTACATACCTGGTTTATGTGTGTAACAGGAACACCCTTCAACTACTGGTGAGGTGCCCAATCTAGCATCAGGGGGATTTTGTCCGAGGGGGATTTTGTCCACATGATAGGGGGGATTTTGTCCACCTTGCAAAACTTATGAGGGGGGTTTTGTCCACCCTGTCAAAAGTTGCAGGGGGTGTTATGTCCACCCTGTCAAAAACTTGAGGGGGGTTTCGTCCACCTATGCCAAAATGAGCAGGGGGTGTTATGTCCAGGGGGTGTTTTGTCCGGATACCGAATAAAAGACAAATTATCGTAAGTTTTTCCCCAAAGTCGTCGCCAAAAGACATAATTGAAGTGTGACAAGGGTCATTTCTAAGGGTACTGTTCTCTCTATCTTGTGAAAAAAATAATGACAAAATAGTTTTATTTGACAAAAAATAATTTCCAAGACCCAGAGTGTTAAAATAAGTTTTTGTTATGACACCCCCTTACGGATTACAAAATGTGTGTATATTGGGCACAGTTTTCTAGAGTTTTGAGTCGCTTGACACGTCCAATAATTAGCACCTTCTCAACTGCAGTATTCTAAATCCGTTTGTTGTGAAATTCACACCTCGGTGCAATAAACACCAATGACTGTTGATAGCATGTCATACTGCAACGCTTCATTTAATTATATACAAAAAAGGCAAATGGAATATTTTTATACTGAAGTGACTCTTCTAATTTACAAGCAGTCTTATTGTTTGGAATAATTTCCTACAATTCACATTGAGGACCGTCTGCTCAGAGCTGCCTGTGCAGTCGCGCAGTCTGATCAGCTCCTTGTGCACTGTAACGATAGCTAAGGGCCCAATGCTCCTTCGTGCAGCAATAGAAATCTCTACAATTCACATGTGCACCCTGCAAAGACCGTCTGCTCAGAGCAGCCTGCGCATTCGCACAGTCTTATCAAAGTTTGTTGTGTTCCTTCGTGCAGCAAGTGAAATCTCTACAAAATACATGTGCACCCTGCAAATACTGTCTGCTCCGAGCAGCCTGCGCATTCGCGCACCTTATCAAATTTCGTTGTGCTCCTTCGTGCAGCAAGAGAAATCTATTCAATTTACATGTGCACCCTGCACAGTCTGTCTGCTCAGAGCAGCGCAGCGCATTTGTGCAGTCTTATCAAACTTTGCTGAACCCTCTAAGGATTGCTCTTTCGTCCAGGAAGAGAAATCTTTATAATTTTCATATGCGCCCAGCAATGACCATTCACTCAGAGCAGCCTGCGCATTTGCGCAGTCTTGTCAGTGTTCAATGTGCAATCTAAGGATAGCTAAAAAAATCTCTGGTCAGACTATATGGGTGCATAGGCGGGTCTGATTCTTCGCGGGGACGCACGTGTTCAATTGTAGGAAATTAATGCCCCGGCTCAAATTAAAGTTACGCATAGTTGCTTCCCTTACTTAGCTGTCAATCAACTATATATATATAGATTCAGGCTTTTCTTTCATTCGTTGTTACGTTAATAAAGTCAAATTTTTGAAACAAAAATAAGTAATTACAGTTTCCAGGTAAGAAAATATATTCAGGGGCTTGCTTGGTATCCAAAACTATCTGTTTTTCGTTGAAGACGGTCTAACAAGAATGTTTTGTAGTAAATTCGCGATTGTCATTAGATTTCGCGACCGCGAAACTTCAACAACGTTTTGAAAAATGTTGGAAGTTTTGTGTTCTGTTACATTACACGCACCCAGTTTTGATTCCATATTTCTGAGAGAAAAAAGTGCGTATTATACACGCCGAAATACGGTATTTAGGTTTTGTGAACTGGTAACCTAACCACACTTAACACTTTTGGGGCCAAATTGATTTCTGAACATGACTCCAAGCACCAAATTAATTCCCTGGCATTTTCTACAGCTTGAACCACATTAAAAAAAAATGATCAAAAGCGTTTTTAAGTAAAAGCTTGTTTTTGCCGCTTTGCAACATTCTTTAGCCAGTTATTTCCATTAATTTGTTGATATAAAAGATGGAATGACATCCGTACTCCAAATCGCAAAAAAGTAACAAGGGGGCAGTCACAGTTATGTGACTAGGGGGACAGAAAAGTTTATTACCTTGGCAGGCTTATACATAAGGGGTTGAATCAGTACAGTGCATATTCTTTTGCCAGAAATTGACAACTGACCTTCCTGAATCAACAGAAGGTAGAGAATGACCAGAGAAAAAATTATATGATCAATCTCCATGTAAGAGTGTTGCTGCAGGTATCTAACCCGCAACCTCTTGTTTTCTTCTCAGACTCGCATCCAACTGAGCTGCCAAGGCCAGCTCAGTAGAGAATTTCAAACAATACATGTACAATTAACAATCATAGGATTTGAAAACAAGCAAGGTGCTTATATGAATCATCTCCCAATTGTTTGTTTGTTTGTCAAACCATGTTTCAACATTTGGAAGTTCTGTTGTTCTCCATGACCTAGTAGTTAAGAGCATTGTCTTCCAAACATTTGCCATGGCATTACCATAACGCACCCGTGTGACATAGTGTATGGTTTAATATCATATCAATGGGAACACCTTCAGGGGAGGCAACTCTTTCAAAAGTATTTTTGTCTCCTATGTCAATAGGGGTCAACTCTTAAAAGAAAGAATTTGCTCCTAAGGAGCAAATTCTTTCCTTTAAGAGTTGACCCCTTTTTCCATGGGAATGATCTTATGGAAAGGCAAACAGGAAGTTTCGAAAGTTGTCTCCCTTTGAAAAATGGCAGACAAATCTGCTAGGTGTTTCCATACCACTAAAAAATTACATGTACTGTAGTTAGGACTGTCAATATAAGTTGAAAATACAAGTTGACAGATCACGGTATTCATCTTGAAATTGTTATTTGCCAACATAACTGAATGGTGCTATCAGAATGGCAAACAGTACAGACTAAGGTCTGACCTCAGGAGCAGTCTGATCTGGGTTTGTACTGTTTCTCACAGCACTTCTTCCTATTACATGTTCTTAAATTTATGATATGTCATTTTTTACATTCAATAGATCTTGTAGTTTGCATGTTTATATCAGTTCATTTCAGTATGTATGATGTATGATGTATGATTGTGTATGCTGTGAAATAGAATAGAAATAGATTTTGATATTAGAGGAAGGCACAGTCTGACATTAACAATCAGTAGAGACCTAGAGCAATTGCATTGTTAGGCTGGTCTCAGACCTCAGTGATAAAACTGATTGTAATACTTAAACCTGAATGTATAGCTTATCTGTAACCCATTCCAGCTAAATGTAGATACTGCTCTGTATTAGCTTAACTCTTTGGGTGCACAAGTCGCATAATTGCCTGGCAGAGCACCCTAATTGCATTTTTGCGACCTGGAGTACTGATGTGATTCCACCATTTAGATAAACTAATTAAGGGAAATAACTAGCTTGAGTATTCTGCAAATCATTAGGTAAGACCTCTTTTGGCAAATAGAAGTTTTTACTTTAAAAAAATGTTTTTGATATTATCTTAACATGGTTCAAGTGGTAGACAATGCCGGGAACTAAAAATAAATCAGAAATCAATTTAGCACCGAAAGAGTTAAAGAACAGACGGTGTCTGTTTAGTTTTCATTATATACCAGTCTTTTACATGGTCAATATCAGCTAGCCTTTAGCATGTTTTGGCAACACCAATAGATGACACTATTTAACCCATATCTTGCTGAATATTCATTTAAACCACACCCATTTCTGTCTATCAACCAATCAAATTACTTGATGTGATTTATTGCTACAAATTAATAAACTGAATGCCAAACAGTGTATATCCTGATCAGATGGCTTCTTCAGAAGCCATCTGATCTGGATCTACACTGTTTGCAAAGATAGGGGTTGTCGTGAACAGCAAGATAAGGGTTAAACATATGTTTTGTAAAGCAAGGCTGCTTCCTCTCAACCGTTTTATAACACTATTGTTGGATTCTAAGCAGAACCCTTGTTAATTAAACAGCTGTGGTATATCCAAACATAAATGTATAGATTATATAGAAAAATTACCATTTATGGTCATTTTTCTAGATGATCTGTCTTTAAACCTTGGTATATTAAAAGTGTGTTCTAATGAACAGTGTTATAAAGACGTTTAGGTCAATATCTAAGTAATTCTTTCTGTGATAACAGTTAATATGAACTTCACAAACCATGGTTTTAAAAACAATGTTGAGCTCATAAAAACTGTCTCCACTTATATTCAAATTCAGCAGACAAAAAAGCAGCCTGCTCAAATGTTTATGTTTTTCTGGGTCTTTATTGGTTGTTTGTGCAAATTTATATACATGTATATGTGTCTGGAATCTCTTTGTTTGATTTGAGATTTAACATCCCCGTCAACACTGTAAAGGTCATTTTGGAGACGTTGCTTCCAATTTTGTGGGACTTTTACCTGACACTGAGATGAAATGACATCTCAAGCCCTGTCGCCGAATGAAACCAATAGGGTTTATTAGCATGGACGGTCTGCCTCGCACCGCGGTTCCTGGACAGGCTTAGATCCTCTAAGCAGTTTACCAGTACTAGTGTGCGGGCCGGATTCAGCTCTGCGTGGAAGCATCATGTAGCCCATATATTTCTTCAAGCCCCCTGGAATCTCTTTAAACCATTGACTGTGTTCTTGTCATTTTTCACTATCATGAATGTTTCTCACCTTTGATTACAGAGGAAGAGATGAGGTGCAGGTTTGATGTAAACACACCTTACCCTTATCCTGCTGAATAAATTAATTTTGTCACATTCTTTGATGACTATCAACCAATCAGATCACTTGATACAATGTATTTGTTCTATTCACAAACTGCATGACAAACAGTGTAGATCCAGATAAGAAGCCATCTGATCTGGATCTACACTGTTTGCAAAGGTAGGGGTTGACATGTTCCTCGGGATAAGGGTTTAGCCTCTTTGTAACATTGTTCATTATAACATGGTTAAGAATATAAGAGGGTTTAAAGCTGGATTCCAAAAATGTTAAGATTATATAGAAAAATGACCATAAATGGTCATTTTTCTATATAATCTATACATTTTTGTTTGGAGATACCATGTATTCTTCTTTATGATGACAATTTATGGTCATTTTTCTATCGATACATTTTTGGGATCCATCTTGAATCTGTGCCATCTCCAAAACCATGTTATTACGAATGGTGTTAAAATGAGGTTGTGATGTACTTGTCTGAATTCATTGAGGTTATAGAATTACAAGTACACAAAATATACAGTTCAAGGTGAACTAATAAAAAAACTCCCTAAATAATCCTGATGGGGGGAGTACATATCATAATCAGATTTACTTTTACATTGAATTACAGGATTCAAGTTGCAACTACATGTATTTGATGTAATGTTCAGATGTAACACCATTTCGTGATGACATGTCAAGTGAACTGACATTATGACAGTCATGAGAATAAGCATTACCTTTGATACATCGTGAAACGTAAAGGTTACTGGTTATAGCTTGTTATATAACAGGGTTTTTTTTATTTCGTTAATATGACATTTACATCATCTCTTGAAATGAAAACACTTTACACTCATGAAATGTAGATACCGTATTCGGGTGTGTATTACCCGCATTTACGTACTACCCGCACCCCCTTTTTTTTTTCCAAAATCTGGGGGAAAACTGTTATACTGTTGTATTACCCGCATGGAACATTTGCTGAAATTTTGGTGGATGCGTAAGTGAGAAAAAGTAAGAATTTGGCCAGTTTTTGTAGCACACAACGGAACGCGCAGCGTCTTCAAAAGGCGGGAAATTGCACGTGCGTGCGAGTATCACCAGAAAGCATGTATTTTGCATTAAAATGTTGAAAAAAACTTTACCTGTTCACCATTGTTATTTATTTATTAACCCACATATGCCCGCGGCCCTTTTTTGGGACATCTGCAAACAGTGCAGTCCCAGATCAGACGCCTCAGAAAGACGCCGCAGACGTTTCTTTTTTGGGACATCGGCAAACAGTGCAGTCCCAGATCAGACACCTCAGAAAGACGCCGCAGATGTCTGATTTGGATTTACACTGTTTATTGATTTATAGCGGTTCAATTATGACACTATTGTTAATCCCTGTCATATAATTGCCACCCTGCGGTGCGTGCCGATAAGGTGTGAAAATATGGTCAAGTTATTTGCGTTTATTCCCCAATCATAAAATTTAATCCGCAATCAGTGTGAAAATTATTTAATTGCTCCTAAGACGAGTTGCTACGACTATTCTGCTATCTCGTGAATGGTTATGTTTTGGCGCCAAATAGCAGACGCTTGGCGAGAAAAGTTGAACTCTTTGTGTTAACACATCTGTATTCTGTTGTTGGTTATTGACACGGAGCTTACGGTAAGCGCTGTTTTGTTAGCAAGAATACTTTTACCGTTTCCAAACATTTTTTTATGAGACAGATACGCCCCATTAAGATAAAACAATAGACACGTGTGGGGTTGCTGGGGTTCGATGACGTCATTTACCGATCGCGTGCAGAAAAAAACTAGCGGTGATTTGTGGGCAGCAGTTTGGATGCCGGAAAACTTTGATGTTCGCATTGAACTTGCTTGTTTATTTTGTTTAAAATCAGAGTTTTAGGAATAATACTCACGAAATCGGGCTTGCTAGTAATAGAGATTGTTATATTACTCATGTGTAAGTAAAATTGAGTGGACAATTAAACGTTATTTATGTCGGGAATCGTAAAAGGATAGAGCATAACATGAGATGCATCGTATTTTCAGCTGACAAAAGTAAAAATAAAATGGTCCAAAAATTATTCGGGCGGATTACCCGCACCCAGAACTTGGGCCTGTAATTTGAGGGAAAAAAACTGCGGGTAATACACGCCCGAATACGGTACATGTTTTTTCATGTTTTCAGTAAAACAGAATTCATATTCAGATGATCTATATACAGTTATGTATAGAGATTAAAAAATGTTCTCATAAACCTTTTCATATTATTGCATTATAGCACAATTAGGATATAACATGGTTCAAAGATGAATCCTAAAAAATGTATAGATTATATAGAAAAATGACCATATATGGCCATTTTTCTGTATAATCTTTACACTTTTTGTTTGGGTTGGATATAAAGATCATTTTTCTATATAATATTTACATTTTGTTTTGGATATAATGCTTGGTTAACTCGCATGGATTCTGTTTTGGACCCCAACAGTTCTGTTAACAAGAGGTTGTTGTTTCTACATTACATTCATGATACATATATTTTCAGTCATCCATTCCCTTTTCTTTAAAGACATGTTTACTTTCTGTATGAAGTTTGAAATAAATAAAATGCATGTACATTACAAGAGATCTGGCTTTATGCCCTGTGCAACGTGGGATGGCCAGAATCAGACTGAATGATCTTTAGGCAATGATAAATTAGTTTGAGAAATACATTTCATCAAGTTAACAAGTCTGTATAATGAAAACCCCCTAAAACCCACTTTATCAGGAAAAGTGGGGTTTGTAGGGGTTTATATCATTTTCCTTATTTTTGCTCAACTACATAGATTGTAGGTATTCATTAGAACTACTTCATTGAGGCGGTTCTAATGAGCCCCAACAATCTGTGTTTGGACTGGAAATGAGAAAACTATCAAAAATTTTCAGTTGAAAAATACTAGTTCTAGAGATATTAAAGGTGCATTATTGAGCTATCTGGAAAAAATGCTTCCAAAAATAAAATACATATAGCCGGTATTTTTCTTTAAAACAATACAAATGAGTGCATTTTATGCAAAAATGCGAACAATTATGATGACAGGTAAACGAGTTTGAGAGGGATTCCCTAACTAGGTTTCGAACACTAGTTAGATCTATTTTTAGTTCGTGACAAAAATAGAATCCCCATATACGACGTTATGCAACGTTCATTTTTGGCCTTGTTTGCTTAGGCCATGCCTGAATCGGAAAAAATATGACGCTGAATACCATGCCATAAGTAACGACACTCAGAGACGATACTGTCGCCATGTATGTGTAAAGTGACAGATTTATTTTTAGAACAGAAATTCCTAACACATGTTCAGAGTGAAGGGTAAACACGAATGAAAACGACCATTTTCACAAAGTTCTGAAGCTGTATTTGGCTCCAAAAGTGTACACATGACAAAGGAGTGTGCATTGAAGATAAAAACCAGAAAAAAAATTTGAGACCCGGTAGCTCAATAATGCACCTTTAAAGACGCCATTTTAGGATGCGGATGCGTTATCGTAATTTTTTTTTTTTAGAAATTCAAATATTTGAAATTTGGATATCACCATTTTCAGCTTTGCTATCCCAACATTCAGTGAGTTAATGATTTCATTGATGCATTAAGGTACTAGCTAAACAGGTTTTGTTAGCACTTAAAGTGCCAATCACAACTATTTTTTTTTTATTTTTCAGAGAAAATAAGGTTGGATTGTATCATTTATTAACATTGTCCTTCTGCACCACAACAAACCCTACCTTTGCAAACAGTGTAGATCCAAATCAGATGGCTTCTGAAGAAGCCATCTGATCAGGATCTACACTGTTTGACATTCAGTTCATGAAGTTGTAGGAATGAATTACATTTAGTGATTTAATTGGATGAAAGTCAGAAATAGGTGTAGCTTAATTTATTTGCCAGAACAATAGTGATGAAAGGCAGGTCAGTGTACATTGCTGTGCCAGGTAGCTTCTCAATGGTCATAGGCTCATTTCCTAGTCCAGACACATTCTTATGAAGACTGATCTTGTAACATTTTCTGCAGTCATTCTCGCCTTTCTGCAGATCCAGTACTTCATACTGGTCAGCTGCTGCTTTTGAAGTCAGAGATTTATTATAGCCCCGCTTTGAAAAGGTGGGGCTATACTGGATTTTCCGTGACCGCAAAATTAAAATGCATTTTGCTTAATAACTTCAATGTTTGTGGTCCTACTTCAATGAAACTTATACTTCACTTGGTCTCTAAGGTAAGGAAGTGTAGCAGCAGAATTGTGACTAAGGGCCCATAACTCTTGGAGTTATGTCCCTTGATAGTTTTTCAAATTTTAAAATGGATTTTTATGTTTGTGGTCCTACTGCAATGGAACTTGTACTATACTTGGTCGGTGTAATAGCAGAATAGTGACTAAAGGCACATAACTCTTGAGTTATGTCCATTGGTAGGTTTTCAATTTTTGTCAGTCTTGAAAATTTTAGTAACAGATTTCTCAGGAACTATGAAAGTTTGAAATATGAACTATGAAAGCTGAAACTTCGTATTAACTTGGACAATCACTGGATGTATTGTGTATAGCAGAATAGGTGTTCAAGGGTCCATAACTCTTTGAGTTATGTCACTTGATAGGTTTTCAAATTTTGCCATTCTTGAAGATTTTCGTATCAGATTTCTCAGGAACTATAAAAGCTAGAAAGCTGGGAAGTTTGTATAAACATAGACAGTGATAGAGTTATGTCCCTTGGTAATTTTTCAAAAATATTAAAATACATTTTGTTCAATAACTTTTATCTTTGTGGTCCTACCTAAATAACTTATACCACTTTTGGTCTTTAAAGTTAGGAAGATGTAATGACCAAACAGTGGCCAAGGGCCCATAACTCGTGGAGTTGTGCTATGTTACCATGCCCTTCAGTGATGTACCTGGTAAAGAACTAAGATTTTGATACTATTGGTCTTCCTCCTGTAATAGTGCTGCAGTGGGGCTATAGTCAGATCCTTTGACAGCTCTAGATTTCTCTGGAAAAAAATTCACATAAACATCACGTGAACAAGTCCGTGAAATGAATACCCCCACTAAACCCCGCTTAATACAAACTGTATGAAGAAAACTGGGGTTTACAGGGGTATGTATTATTTTTCTTATTTCTGCTTCAAGTCAAAGGTTGTGGGTACTTGTTAGAATTGCCTCAATGAGGCAGTTCTAACGAGCACACACAACCTATGTTTGCAGTATAGAAAATATCATTTTTCAAGGAAAATAACCATTTTGCAGATGTGAAAAATGCACCATATTGGATGTGTGTGTTATCATAATGAAGTTCTTGGCCAGAACTGTTTAACTATCATCGTTTTCACTTTCAACCCCAACAAAAGTTATTAAAGGTTGTGGTGTTCTTGGAAAATGCTGTCTACTAATTGTGATTGGTGCTTTAAGGGTCACCTTCATGATTATTATTTAACCCATTGTATGCTAGTGGACTCATCCATTGCTATATGTTGGACAAGTCCATTTGTCATATAAGGGGTGTCAGGCCTATTTTTTTTCGTTTTTATTCTATTTTTTTATGGAAAATTCGGTTAGCAAATAGTGCAGGCCAAGATCAGACGCCGCGTTCTGAGGTGTCTGATCTGGGCCTGCACTGTTTGCCAAGGTACCCCTTTGGGAGCAGAAAAATTAGTAGTAACACTTTTTTGAAAAGCGTATAAAGCTGTTAGGTGACTTTAATACCCAATACATAGAGAAATTGGAAAAAGAAAATTAACCCATCCACCCCATATCTTTTACTTGAATATTGCATGATAATGCATGACGCTATTCTTGTCATCATAAATTATTGATACAGAAATAAAATAAATTTATTGTAATAATTTGAAATTTGTTTCCTTTATATGCCTACTGTGTTTTTATACCCCACCACACGATAGTGGCGGGGTATTATGTTATACCCTCCGGTGTCCATCCGTCCGTCTGTCCGTCTGTCCGTCCGTATGTCCGTCCGTCCGTCCGTCTGTCTGTCCGTCCGCACCGTTTCCGATCGATAACTTGAGTAATTTTTAACGAATTTTTTTCAGATTTTGCATACATGTATATATCAGGAATGAGTGGTATGGGATTGTTAATGGGCAAAATCCGTTAACATTTGACAGAGTTATGGCCCTTTTTAGTTCAAAATAAGGGGTTTTGGGGCGTTTCCGATCAATAACTTGAATATTTTTTCACGGATTTTCTTCAAATTTTGTATACACATTGGCATTGGGTATGAGTGGTTTGGGATTGTAAATGGGCAAAATACATTAACATTTAACGGAATTATGGTCGTTAAAAATTCCGATTAAATGGTTTTTGGGGACTTATTCCTTTACTATATGGAATATTTGGATGAAACTGCACTGATGTATAAACGACCATAATAAGCAGGTTTTTTGTTGTGAATACACAAAATGCGTTAACATTTAACGAAAAATTGGTCGTTAACAATTCCCATTAAATAGTTTCTGCGCATTTATTCCTTTAATTTACGAAATATATTGATTATCACTGCCAGTGTAGTGGTTAGAGTGCTGGACCATAAATCCTATTGTTGACTATGAATCTGAGGGGCGTGAGTTCAAATCTCCGTCAAGGAATGGAAATTTTTTTTTTTTTTTTCGTTTTTTCTTTTTTTTTTTGTGTGTGTTCTTTTTAGCTCACCTGACCGAAGGTCATGGTGAGCTTTTGTGACCGTAAGATGTCCGGCGTCGTCGTGCGTCGTCCGTCGTCCGTCGTCCGTCGTGCGTAAACTTTTTCTTGTGAACAAACTAGAGGCCACAGTTTTGGTCCAATCATCATCAAACTTGCTCAGAATGATCATCATGACAATATCTCGGTCAAGTTCGAATATGGGTCATGTCGGGTGAAAAAGTAGGTCAGTAGGTCAAATCATAGAAAAACCTTGTGAACACTCTAGAGGGCACAGTTTTGGTCCAATCATCATCAAACTTGCTCAGAATAATTATCATGACAATATCTCGGTCAGGTTCGAATATGGATCATGTAGGGTCAAAAAGTAGGTCAGTAGGTCAAACCATAGATAGTCCTTGTGAACACTCTAGAGGGCACAGTTATGGTTCAATTATCATCAAACTTGCTCAGAATGATCATTGTGACAATATCTCGGTCAAGTTTGAATATTGGTCATGTCGGGTCAAAAAGTAGGTCAGTAGGTCAATTCATAGAAAAACCTTGTGAACACTCTAGAGGGCACAGTTATGGTCCAATCATCATCAAACTTGCTCAGAATAATCATCCTGACAATATCTCAGTCAAGTTTGAATATGGGTCATGTTGGGTCAAAAAGTAGGTCAGTAGGTCAAATCATAGAAAAACCTTGTGAACACACTAGAGGGCACAGTTATGGTCCAATCATCATTAAACTTGCTCAGAATGATTGTCATGACAATATCTCGGTCAAATTTGAATATTGGTCATGTCGGGTCAAATGTAGGTCAGTAGGTCAAATCATGGACGAGGTGAGCTTTTGGGATCACTTTTCGTCCGTCGTCCGTCGTCAGTCCGTGCGTCCGTAAACAATTTCTTCAAACGACATCTCCTCCTAAACCACTGATCGGATTTTGACCAAACTTCACAGGAATGATCCTTAGGTGGTCCCCTTTCAAAGTTGTTCAAATGGTTCCGGTCCGTTGCACATCTAGGTCATAGGAGCCAAAAATAGATTTTTTTTTCACCAAAAACTTAAAAAATCTTCTTCTCTGAAACCACAAGGCCCAGGTCTTTGATATTTGGTATGAAGCTTCATCTAGTGGACCCCTACCAAGATTGTTCAAATTATAGTGCTGGGACCAAAAATGCCCCCGCTCCGGGCCCTTTGGTTTTACATGGGCTTATATAGGGAAAATCTTTAAAAATCTTCTTCTCTGAAACCGTAAGGCCCAGGTCTTTGATATTTGGTATGGAGCTTCATCTAGTGGAACTCTACCAAGATTGTCCAAATTATAGTGCTGGGGCCAAAAATGCCCCCGCTCTGGGGCCCTTTGGTTTTACATGGGCTTATATAGGGAAAATCTGTAAAATCTTCTTCTCTGAAACCGCAAAGCCCAGTTCTTTGATATTTGGTATGAAGCTTCATCTAGTGGACCCCGACCAAGATTGTTCAAATTATAGTGCTGGGGCCAAAAATGCCCCTGCTCCAGGGCCCTTTGGTTTTACATGGGCTTGTATAGGGAAGAGCTTTAAAAATCTTCTTCTCTGAAACCGTAAGGCCCAGGTCTTTGATATTTGGTATGAAGCCTCATCTAGGGGACCCTTACCAAGATTGTTCAAATTATAGTGCTGGGGCCAAAAAAGCCCCCGCCCCGGGGCCCTTTGGTTTTACATGGGCTTAAATAGGAAAAATCTTTAAAAATCTTCTTCTCTGAAACCGCAAGGCCTAGGTCTTTGATATTTGGTATGAAGCTTCACCTAGTGGACTCCTACCAAGATTGTTCATATTATAGCCCTGGGGCCAAAAATGCCCCTGCTCGGGGGCCCTTTGGTTTTACATGGGCTTATATATGGAAAATCTTGAAAAATCTTCTTCTCTGAAACCGCAAGGCCCAGGTATTTGATATTTGGTATGAGGCTTCATCTTGTGGACCCCTACGAAGATTGTTCAAATTATAGTGCTGAGGCCAAAAATGCCCCCGCCACGGGGCTCTTTGATTTTTCATAGGCTTATATAGGCAAAATCTTTAAAAATTTTCTTCTCTGAAACCGTAAGGGCCATGTTTTTGATATTTGGTATGAAGCTTCATCTAGTGGACCCCTACCAAGATTGTTCAAATTATATTGCTGGGGCCAAAAATGCCCCCGCCCCGGGGCCTTTTGGTTTTACATGGGCATATATAGGGAAAATCTTTAAAAATCTTCTCTGAAACCGCAAGGCCCAGGTCTTTGATATTTGGTATGAAGCTATACCTAGTGGACCCCTACCAAGATTGTTCAAATTATAGTTCTGGGGCCAAAAATGCACACGCCCGAGACCCTTTGGTTTTACATAGGCTTATATAGGGAAATCTTAAAAAATATTCTTCTCTGAAACAACATGTCCCAGGTCTTTGATATTTGGTATGAAGCTTCACCTAGTGGACCCCTATCAAGATTGTTCAAATTATAGCCCACGGGCCAAAAATGCTCCCGCTCCAGGGCCATTTGGTTTTACATAGACTTATATGGGGAAAATCTTGAAAAATTTTTGTCTCTGAATTCACAAGGCCTAGGTCTTTGATATTTGGTATGAAGCTTCATCTAGTGGACCTCTACCAAAATTGTTCAATTATAGCCCTGAGACCAAAAATGCCCCAGCCTTGGGGCCCTTTGGTTTTACATAGACTTATATAGGGAAAATCTTTAAAAATCTTCTTCTCTGAAACCACAAGGCCTAGGTCTTTGACATTTGGTATGAAGCTTAATCTTGTGGACCTCTACCAAGATTGTTCAAATTATAGCCCTGGGGCCAAAAATGCCCCCGCTCCAGGGCCCTTTGTTATTACATAGACTTATATATAGGGAAAATCTTGAAAAAGCTTCTTCTCTGAAACCAGATAGCCCTGGTCTTTGATATTTGGTATGAAGCTTCATCTAGTGGACCTCTACCAATATTGTTCAAATTATAGCCCTGAGACCAAAATCGCCCCTGTCTCGGGGGCCCTTTGGTTTTACATAGACTTATATAGGGAAAATCTTTAAAAATCTTCTTCTGTGAAACCACAAGGCCTAGGTCTTTGATATTTGGTGTGAAATTTCATCTAGTGGACCTCTATCAAGATTATTCAATTTATAGTCCTGGGGCCAAAAATGCCCCCGCCCCAAGACCCTTTGGTTTTGCATAGACTTATATAGTTAAATCTTTAAAAATCTTCTTCTCTGAAACCACAAGGCCCATGTCTTTGATATTTGGTATGGAGCTTCATCTAGTGGACCTCTACCAAGATTGTTCAAATTATAGCCCCTGCCCTGGGGCCCTTTGGTTTTACATAGACTTATATATAGAGATAATCTTTGGAAATCTTCTTCTCTGAAACAGCAAGACCTAGGTCTTTGATATTTGGTGTGAAGCTTCATCTAGTGGACCTCTATCAAGATTGTTTAAATTATAGCTCTGAGGCCAAAAATGTCCCCGCCCCGGGGCCATTTGGTTTTACATAGGCTATGTAGGGAATATCTTTAAAAAATGGTCTCTGAAACCCCAAGGCCCAGGTCTTTGATATTTGTTGTGTAGCTTCATCTAGTGGACCTTTGCCAAGATTGTTCAAATTATAGGCTTTGTTGATATTTGGTATGAAGCTTCACCTTTTTAGACCTCCCTCAACATTATGCACATTGTAGCCCTGGGGTCAATAATGGCCCTCCCAGAGGCCCACTTGTAACTCTATCATATGGGTCAGGTGAGCGATCCAGGGCCATCATGGCCCTCTTGTTTCTTTTTCTTTCTTTTTCATTTTGGCAATGAATTTATTTATTTTTTTTAATTTTTTTTAATTTTCCTCATTTTTGGTTTTTCATTCCTTTTTTTTCCCTTTTTTTTCACCCTTTTCTTCTTTTTGTTATACTCCATCACACGATAGTGCTGGGATATTACAATATACCCTCCGGTGTCTGTCCGTCCGTCCATCCCCACCATTTCCGACCAATAACTGGATTAATTTGTGCTATGAATCTAAGGGGCATGAGATCAAACCCCCGTGGAGGAATGGAATTTTCTTTTTTTCTCGTTTTTTCTTTTCTTTTTTTCCGTTTATTTTTCTTTTCTTTCTTTTTGCAATGAATTTTTTTTTTTTTTTCCTTTTTTTTTCTCATTTTTTGTTTTTCATTCCTTTTTTTTACCTTTTTTTTTTTTTTCCTTTTCTTCTTTTTGTTATACCCCATTACACGATAGTGCTTTGATATTATAATATACCCTCCGGTGTCTGTCCGTCCGTCCATCCGTCTGTCCGTCCGTCCATCCCCACCATTTCCGACCGATAACTTGATTAATTTTTCACATTTTTTTTTCAAATTGTGCCTACATGTTTATATCGGGAATGACTTTTTTTCTTTTCTTCTTTTTGTTATACCCCATCACACGATAGTGCTGGGGTATTATAATATACCCTCCGGTGTCTGTCCGTTCGTCCGTCCATCCACACCATTTCCGACCGATAACTTGATTAATTTCTCACAATTTTTTTTTGGAGTTTGCGATCAATACCTTAAGAATCTTTTCATGGATTTTCTTCAAATTTTAAAACACTAAAGGACACATACTATTGCCAAGGACAGTCACTCTGCTTTTCTGGTTATTGTATTATCTGCCCTTTTGATATACATGTATGTAGTTCCTTTACTATATTGAATGCCTTAGTGAAGTTTTACAGATAACTATAACACTTAAAAGTACCACTATTATGGGCAAGGCTATAACCATATTATCTTGCAGTGGTGGGGTATCATGCAGTGTTAGCGTGCTTTTATTATATTTAAACTTAGTACACATACACTGTTCATTAAACATGGTTTTGGATAAAACAGTTCAAAGACCCCAAAAATATATAGATTTAATAGGTAGAAAAATGACCATGGTCATTTGTTGCTGTAATCCCAAAAACATAGGTAATATAGAAAAACGACCATAAATGGTCATTTTTTCTGCATTATCTGTGCATTTTTGTTTGTCTATAACAAAGTTGTTTAACATGGTTTTTGCTTTGGACCCCAACGTTTAACGATGGGGTCCAAAGCAAAAACCATATTAAACGACTTTGTGTATAAGTGGTGTTACGAGCCAGGCGTAGCAGAAAGAAAAAGCAAACAAGCCTTTTGGAAAATTTTAACAAAATTTATTTACAAGTTAACTTTAACCTGTAGAAGTAATAAAATTAAATGTACTTAGCTCTGTTATGAAATATCCTGAATGAATCTATTTTCCTTGATCCCACAGAATTCACAGTCCAAAATGAAAAGTAATATCCTTTAACAATCCAACACAGAATTTAGAAATAACTTTTCTTAAATGCCCAAACATCAAACTCCAAAGTCTGACTCAATGAGAAAAATCATGCTCTTTTATAGACCCTAAGATTTCTCTAGAATGTTCCACAGGGTTGTGGAATAAGATGAGGTAATCTTCTAAAAATAATGCAAACCTGAACTTTCTGGAAGGTTCTGAAGTACTTTTCCTTGTAAACATGTTGTTTACAAAAAAGAAATTAATCTGTGACTCAGTTTTTCTAGAATCTTCTATAAAAAGATTAACAAGATATTTATAGCACTATTAGGTCACAGTGGGGTGAAAGTGGGAATCAGAAAAATAAATTCTTATGCATAACACTCCCCCTCTTCGAGGAAAAGAAAGATTTATGTAATAAAGCTTTCTTTTGCTTTAAGATTAATGAAATATTGAACATAGCATATACAATTACATGTATCTACAATCCACTTCAGTATGAAAGAAAAACACAATTCCTGACACTGTTCAAGCTCTTGAAAGGGCATCAGGGATAATGTTATCTCTCCCTCTAATATGTCTTATGTCTAAATTATACTCTTGTAGCATGAGACTCCACCTGAGCAACCGCTGATTTTTGTTTTTCATTTTGTGTATGAAAGTCAGTGGATTGTGATCACTGAAAACAACAATCGGTGCAGTAGTAGGGGTAAGATAAACTTCGAAATGTTGCAGAGCAAGAATCAGAGACAAGCACTCTTTCTCTATGGTAGAGTAATTTCTCTGATGCTTATTAAACTTTTTGGAAAAGTAGCAAACTGGATGATCCACACCATTTTCATCTTCCTGCAACAAAACACTACCTGCACCTACATCACTAGCATCTACAGCTAGCTTAAACTCCTTTTCAAAGTTTGGTGCTAAGAGAACTGGTTCACTCTTGAGTATGGCTTTAAGTTTATCAAAAGCATTTTGGCATATTGCATTCCAATGGAATTTTGTTCTTTTGCTGAGCAAATTTGTCAAAGGCTCAGCAATGACAGAGAAATTATTACAGAACTTTCTGTAATAACCAGCCATACCAAGAAATCGCATCAGCTGTCTTTTGCACGTGGGAACGGGAAAATTTGAGATAGCCTCAACTTTAGCATCAATGGGTTTCACATGACCTTGACCTACAACATGACCTAGAAATGTCAAACTTGCATGGCAGAATTCACTTTTAGCAAGATTGATTGTCAATTTGGCATTACTCAGTCTATCAAAGAATGCTCGAATAGTCCCAAGATGTTGATTCCACTGGTCGTTGTATATGATAGCATCATCGATATAAGCACTGCAGCCTTCCAGTCCCGCAATTACCATGTTTATTAAGCGCTGAAATGTTGCTGGAGAGTTTTTCGTTCCAAATGGCATGACTTTATAGTTAAATAATCCGTCTGGTGTTGTGAATGCCAAAACCTCCTTTGCTCTATCTGTAAGTGGAATTTGCCAAAATCCTTTCAGAAGGTCGAATTTCGTTATGTATTTGGCATTCCCGATGTTATCAATGCAGTCATCCATTCTTGGAATAGGAAAGCTATCTGTTTTACTTAAGGAATTAACTTTCCTAAAATCTGTACACATACGATATGTCCCATCAGGTTTTGGTACAAGAATACAAGGAGAACTCCACTCACTTTGGCTTGGTTCAATAAAGTCATTGTCTAATAGATACTGAACTTCTTCTTTAAGATATTTTTGTTTCACAGGATTCATCCTGTATGGGTGTTGTTTTACAGGTTTAGAACCATTTATGTCCACATCGTGAAATATTTTGTCTGTCCGTGTTGGAATGTCAGGAAATAAGTGTTCATATTCAAAAATCAGCTGTTTCAGTTCATTCCGCTGATTTGGCTCTAGATGTGACAGTTTCTGGTCAAGATTCCGTAGAATGTCAGAATTCTGAAGTTTTGATGATGTGGGATCCGACTTCACTGAATTAATATCCTCACAGTCATTGTCACATGAATTAAGTGGAACAGAGCTAACTAGATTGACTGATGTTAAAGATGTATTGTCCCTATCTATGTATTCCTTGAGCATGTTAATATGACATAGCTGCTTTAGCTTGCGCCTCCCAGGAGTGTTTATTATGTAATTTACGTCACTGATCTTTTTGTCTACAGTGTATGGACCATAATACCTGGCCTGCAACGATTTTCCTGGAATAGGCAAAAGAGCTAGTACTTTATCACCTGGTTTAAAATTCCTTTCTTTTGTCCCTATGTCATATAGCTGTTTCATTTTCATTTGGGCTGACTGAAGATTGGTCCGAGCAGCCTCACAAGCTTTTGAAAGTCTAGTTTTGAAATCGGACACATACTGAAGTAAATTCAGGGAGGTGTCATCATTGGAGAGAAATTTCTCTTTGAGAAGTTTCAAAGGACCACGAATAGTATGGCCAAATACTAATTCAAATGGACTGAAGCCAAGAGATTCTTGCACAGATTCTCTTACAGCAAATAAAAGGAGATGGATGCCTTCATCCCAATCCTTCTCTGTGTCAAAGCAATATGATCTTATCATGTTTTTCAATGTTTGATGGAATCTTTCAAGGGCGCCTTGACTTTCAGGATGATAGGCCGATGACTTATACTGTACAATGCCAAGTTCATGCATTACTTGTTGAAATATTCCAGACATAAAATTTGAGCCTTGGTCTGACTGAATAGATTTAGGAAGCCCAACAAATGTGAAAAACTTCACTAAGGCCTTGACGATTGTCTTAGTTTTGATATTTCTTAGTGGAATGGCTTCAGGAAAACGTGTGGAAGCACACATAATAGTCAATAGATATTCACAACCAGACTTTGTTCTGGGCAAGGGACCCACACAGTCTATAATTATTCGACTGAAAGGTTCATCAAAAGCAGGTATAGGCTGCAAATGAGCCTTAGGTATAGTCTGATTAGGTTTTCCTACCATTTGGCATGTATGGCAGGACCTACAATGCTGAGAAACATCTGACTTTAACCCAGGCCAGTAAAAATGATTAAGAATCTTGTGATAGGTTTTATTTACACCTAAATGTCCTGACATAGGAGTTTCATGTGCCAAGTTTAATATTTCGGGACGGTAAATCCGTGGAACCACTATCTGATGGTTGACAGTCCACTCGTCTTCTGCTGAGACGTCTGGTGGACGCCATTTTCTCATAAGAATGCCATTTTTGACATAATAACAGACTGCGACCTGAGATACTTCCTGCTCATCTAAAGCCCTTTCAAACAAAGGCGAAATTTCAGGATCCTTGTGCTGTTCTATAGCTAGTTGAGACCCAGACATTTTGTCATGGCCTAGATCTAAAGATGACTTATTGTCATGAAAATCTGCCTGCTTATCAGGCAGGTTTGAAGACAGAGACCTTGTTATCTCGTCATTAAAAGACTGACCCAAAAAGGTATCAGTTAAATCAAAATCATGTTTCCCATCAGTTTGCTTGGCCTTACGTGCCATAGCCCTTGTGACTGCACAGGACGGATAAAGATCAGGAATTTCCTGCTCAATGGGATCAGGTGGTTGATCAGTGCAAGGATTAGCAGTCAAAAGTGGGTTTACCACAACCTTATCTCCAGCTAAGTCATTGCCTAGCAACAAATGAACACCTTTAAAAGGTAAAGAAGGTCTAATACCAACAGCCACTGAACCGGATACCAAGTCTGATGACAAATAAACGTTATGAAGTGGAACATTAACAAATCCACATTCCACACCCTGAATAAGGACACTTTGGCCCAAAGAAGTCTTCTCGGAAAAAGGCAGAGTATCTGCTAGAATAAGAGATTGAGAAGCTCCAGTATCTCGTAAGATTTTAATAGGGGTAGGATGGGCATAACTGTCACCATTTAGTGACACAAAACCATCTGATAAGAATGGTTCATAAATCTCCATAACTGAATCAGTCTCAGATACTTTGATATCAGAAAGAGTTTCCTCCCTTACACAAGACTGTGGGTTTGGCCTTATAGAAGTCAAGCCTGTAGGCTTAAGTTCCTCTTGTCTTTCTCTTTCTTTCCTTCGCTTTAATTTTAAACACTCAGATATCAAATGACCTGTATTTTTACAATAATAACAAACTACTTGAGATTGAGATAAGGGATTCTGGTCTTTGTTTTCACCAGAAGGTTTGGGAAAATTTGGGCTTCTGTTTTCACCAGAAGGTTTGGAAGGATTCTGGCTTTTATTTTCACCAGAAAGTTTGGGCATAGTACTAGATGTATGGCTATAACTACCAGAAGGATTACTGGGATAGAATCTTGGACTTGTCTGTGGATTATAAGGTTTTCGAGGATAAGGCCTGTTCACAAATGAGACTTTATGAGTCAAAGCATAATCATCTGCCAAACGAGAAGCTTCCTCCAAAGTTTCAACCTGTCTCTCATCGAGAAAAGATTTAATGTCTGAATTTATGCACCGTTTGAACTCTTCAACAAGGACAAGCTGTCTAAGTTTGTCATGATCAGAGCCTACTTTTTTAGAAGAACACCACCTATCAAATAATTGTTCTTTGGTTCGAGCAAATTCTACATGGGTCTGGGAAAGTTCTTTTTTACAGTTCCTAAATTTCTGCCTGTAAGCCTCAGGGACCAACTCATATGCCTTAAGAATAAGCTCCTTAACCAGATCATAGTCTGAGCTTTGCTCGACAGTTAGCTGAGTGTAAATGTCTCGAGCCTTTCCGACAACAACGCTTTGCAAAAGTAAGGTCCAATGCTCTTTTGGCCATTTTAAATTTTCTGCAACTTTTTCAAAATGCAAAAAATACTTATCTACCTCTTTTTCCTGAAATGGCGGAACTAATCTGATGTGTTTTGTGGCATCAAAGTAACTACCAGAGTCAAAAACAGGGGTAGGTTTCACCCTATCCTGACCCTGGAGTTCCATTTCCTTCATCTTTAATTGAAATTGCCATTTTTCTCTTTCTATTTCAAGTCGCTCTTCTTTTTCTATTTTTTCTTTCTGAAGGCGTTCCTCCATTTCTCTTTGTTTTTCTTCCTGTTCTAATTTTTCTTTTCGAATTCGTTCTTCCATTTCTAATCTTTCCATCTGCATTTGTCTCTGCATTTCTCTTTCTTTTTCCTTCTCTCTTTCTTCCATTTCCCTTTGCTTTTCTTTCTCTCTTTCTTCCATTTCTAACCTTAACTTCTCCAATTCAATTTGCCTTCCTATTTCAATTTGTCTCATTTGTAATTCAGTATGTGAAACCATAATGAGAGACAAAGCAGATGGATCGAAAAGTTCTTCATCAACAAAAAACTGTACCAAAATATTCTTAATTTCATGCTTCTTCATGCTTGTTTTGACAGCAGTGACCCCATAATGGGAAGCAATTTCTAGCAAATCTGTCCTTTTGGCCAGATTAAACAACTCCTGAGTAGGCTGAGCCAAAAAGCTTCTCAAATCAAACGACATGTTTGCTTTTTGTTTGTTTTATAAAGTGTTTATGGAAATATAGATTGAGGTTAATTTGACAAAGTTTTTTTTTTTTTTTTTTTTTTTTGAAATGACAAGCCCAACAAAAATTTCACATGAAATGACAAGTACTATTTCACCTGAAATGCCAGTTCACATGAAATGACAATCCCCTATATGCCTATAGGGAAATACCAATCTTGTGAAGCAACTGCCAAATCTATTTGATAAGAAATGACAATTACCTGCCGTCACATGAAATGTCGGTTTTAAAATGCTCAAATGGTTTTATCCCGGACGAGCCCCCAATTTCTGTTACGAGCCAGGCGTAGCAGAAAGAAAAAGCAAACAAGCCTTTTGGAAAATTTTAACAAAATTTATTTACAAGTTAACTTTAACCTGTAGAAGTAATAAAATTAAATGTACTTAGCTCTGTTATGAAATATCCTGAATGAATCTATTTTCCTTGATCCCACAGAATTCACAGTCCAAAATGAAAAGTAATATCCTTTAACAATCCAACACAGAATTTAGAAATAACTTTTCTTAAATGCCCAAACATCAAACTCCAAAGTCTGACTCAATGAGAAAAATCATGCTCTTTTATAGACCCTAAGATTTCTCTAGAATGTTCCACAGGGTTGTGGAATAAGATGAGGTAATCTTCTAAAAATAATGCAAACCTGAACTTTCTGGAAGGTTCTGAAGTACTTTTCCTTGTAAACATGTTGTTTACAAAAAAGAAATTAATCTGTGACTCAGTTTTTCTAGAATCTTCTATAAAAAGATTTACAAGATATTTATAGCACTATTAGGTCACAGTGGGGTGAAAGTGGGAATCAGAAAAATAAATTCTTATGCATAACAGTGGCTATAGTGTATGACAGGAATTTACTCCTATCAGAAACATCCTATACATTAAACTGGATGGTGCAGGTGTGTGTCCCCTTGCTTGTTTCACTGCAACCTGGTTTTCATTCTTGGTGAGGACATTGCAGGGTAGTGGTTGCCCACTAAGGTTTGTGTTTTTCTGTTAGTACCCCTCTATCTTCCACCATATATAACTGCAATACACCATCATCTGCACCTTCTGGAATGTGATTTTGATTGAGCTTTCTGTGTGTATGTGGTTAAAGTAGATTAACAGATGCATACAGCCAGTGCATACAGCCCATGACTGCTACCACCCACTGGTGTACATATTATGCTAACCAAATCAGTCATGGGCTTAAGATTTGCTATGTTGGGTTATATCAACATAAGTTGCAGTCACACTAAAGTCTTATGCTTTGATAGACAAGCATGGGCTGGCTTTGCTGTCTGTTTCTCAGACTTTAGGGAAATCGGAAGTGGTTTTCCTATCAGATTTACTGAGTAGATGTCAATGAGGTTTAGGAACAGACCTTAAAGAAACCTTGGGCCATACTTTCACAACTAACAATGTTGTTAGTCAATATATCATTAAAATCGGCAAATATATTATTTTTGCTGCAAATGCAAAAACTACTGACATGAATAAGATATTGAACCAGTACTTAATAGTGATTACTAAAGATGCCATGAAAACCTGCATTTGAAAATGTCGTCTGTTGCATCATCTACGAGGACTGTTCAAATATGAATGCAACTAAACACATAAAAATGATTCAGTGATAGATTTCGATGAAAAATTTATTTTGTCCCCTCAAAGTATTCCCCTTTAACAGATATACAAACTTTCAGTCTTCTGATCCAATCATTGAATGCATTTTGGTAGTCTTTTCGGGGTATACTATGAAGGCACTGGAATATTGCAGAACCGAGGTGTTTGCGCTGTACAAAGTTTCGACCAGAAAGGTATTTTTTCAGCCGCAGGAACAAAAAAAAGTCACACGGGGCAAGGTCAGGGGAATACCGGGGGTGAGGGAGTTCAACAACCTTTTCCTGCTTCAGATAGTCTTGCACAATAAACGCCTTGTGCGATGACGCATTGTCTTGTAGCAATCTGACATTGGCCAAACCAGTTGCGGGTCTTGTTTTTCGAAATATTTCTTCAATTTTCGAAGAACTTTATTCTTGTAAAACTTCGCATTTACAGATTTGCCTTTAGGCACAGCAACCTGAATAGCAGGGCCCTGATTTGAAAAGAATATGGCATACATTACCTTCTTGACGCTCATGGTCCGCTTTGCAATGCATGGTCTTTTGCAATACTTTTTTGCCCTATTTTGTTCTGAATCTTTCGTTTTGGCTCAAAAAAGTGAACCCATGTCTCGTCACCTGTGACGACATTAGCAAAAGACCGTGCATTGTAATTTGGAAACTTTTTAAGCAACTTCTTGGCGCACTGAACACGTGTCTTTTTCTGCTCATCTGTCAACAGATGAAGAATCCATCTAGCACAGATCTTTCTCATTTTCAAATCCCGTTTCAGAATTGTATGAGCTGCTCCTAATGAGATGCTAACCATACTAGCTATTTGCCTAGTGGTGTATCGTGCATCGGTAGCAACTATTTCTTTCACTCTAGCAACCATCTTGGCAGATGTTGCTCTTTTCGGCCGATGATCATGTGGTGCATCTTCTGTTGAGCCTAGCTCACAGCTGAATTTCTTACACCAAAGAAAAACTGTCGGAAAAGACATTTCATTATGCCCATAAACCGAACATATTTCATCAAAAATGTCTTTGCACCGTATACCAAGAGTACAACGATACTTAATATAGGACCGTATTTCAAAGGCGTACTCTGACCTTCTTCCAACCATGTTTTGTATTAGTATACAAGAGTAGACAGTGTTTATCGAACGATATGCATGGCTAAAGTGCACGGATTTTAACAGGTTTGGTATCAATGTATAGGTAAAATGTTTTTCTACGCTGTGATATTTATTTCCAGGTGATTTTTGCATTAGTGCATGAGAAAACGTTCTACTTGCATTCATATTTGAACAGTCCTCGTAAATCTTGCAAACTTTTCAAACATATTTTTGCATACAGGCAAACTGGGGACCCCGATTAGACTGCTCCTCCAGGCAAACAGTTTGGAATAGTCTGATCTAGGTCCACACTGCAAAAATGAAGCAGACCGCAAAGCAGATGATAACTGTTGTGATTGGCATCTTATGGGTTAAACTTATAAGGCATGGGCCCAGGACTTGCAGCTTGAGGGAGGGAACTCTTTCCCGTAACCCATTTTGTGCTGAATAGAATCCTCCGCCTTATAAACAGCTGTAGTCCATTTCAAAATGTTGGGGTTTCAGGCTGTTTTATCTTAAAAATTGATTTAGAAAATGGCTGAACTTTCTGCAAATAGTATAGGCCCTGATCAGACGCTGCGTTCTGCCGCTTTTGATCTGTGCCTGCACTGTTTGATGCCATTCTGGGGTTTCCAGCACAAGATGGGTTAAACCATTTTCAAATGAAGAGCAGCTTTCTCACTAAATATGGCCCTAAATATAGCAGGAGTCCATTTAGAAAATTTAGCGACATCAAGTACAGTTACTTACAGAAATTCATAATCGCTGATTTTGCAAACATTGAAGGCCCTGTTGACCATGATGGTCCTGTAATGCTCACCTTAGCTCAGCCAGTCTTCATATCTATAATGACTGCTAGGTATGATGTGCTCAGTGTCCCCTAAGGCTCACAAGCTCTAGTGGGCAAACTTTTGATGTGAACTTTGTTTTATTTATGTGAATTTCAACTCTGATTTAACACAGATATACATCTGTATCAGGAAAACAATCACAAGGGAAATAACTCATGAGCCCTTAGCCAAAACTGTTTTTTCAAAGGGAACTAATTTTTGTTGGCCTCGCATCAGTATTTTATTCCTCAAAACATAGCTATCCAAGTTACTATTATTTCAAACAATAATCTTTGTACAACTGGAAATCCAAAATCACTTGATCGATAACATGGCCACTTTTCTCACTTTCAAAGTTGAAGTTTTAGCCTCACACTACTTAGAAAGATATGATCAAAACTTAAAAAGCCAAAGTAGTGACACAAGACTTTTCCAGCAGTCAAGGGGACACAACTCTAAAATTGTTAACGGGATTAGGTCAGTTTTTGAACTCATTCAAGAGATTATCCATGTCCTTCTTAGTTGCAAGTTTTAGGAAGATCCAAGGTCAGATGGGGACATTACTCTTTGATATATTTATGGATTTTGCCAGTTTCTGACCACATTAAAAAAATTATCCATGTCCTCCTTAGCTGCAAGTTTCCAATGAAAACTCCATGTATGCTACAGAGACAAATATGGGTGTTTTCAGCAATCAAAGGGACTACACTCATAAGATAATTAAAAGATTTGAGCATGTTTCGAACTGGTTCAAGATATTATCCATGTCCTCCTTTATTGCAAGTTTAGGAAGATCCAATGAAAACTAAGGCGCTGTGCTGCAGAAAAGCATTTTTTACCCCCGGTATACAATGTATACTATTTATACCCCCGGTATACGAAGTATACTATGGGGGTATATAGTTTTCGTCTTGCCGTTCGTCCGTCCATCTGTCCGTCCTTCCATCCGTCCGTCTTTTAACATTTTGGTTAAAGTTTTGCGTCAAAGTTTCTAGGAGATTGTATCTCCTTTGATAGATTTAGTTGATACTTACACTGAAGTTACATACTGGTCTTAAGATTTCATTGATGCATGTCCCCCCCCCCCCCCCCCCACACACACACACACACAGTGACTTGAGGTCAAGGACACAGACTTTGAAATTTTACATTCAGTTAAAGTTTTATGACAAAGTTTATAGATGCCTATTATGTTCTAAACTCTAAGACAAATTCTGTTGATACTTGCATCAATGTACCAGTCACAACATTTTGTGATGTATGTTCCTTCCCCCACCCACGGCGACCTGGACCTCAAGATCATGGACTTAGAAATTTTACATTTGGTTAAAAATTTATGACAAAATTTATAGATGCCTGTATGTTCTAAACTCTATCTAAGACAAATTCAATTCATACTTGCATTGATGTTGCATAGCAGTTCAAAGATTTCATTGATGCATAACCGGGGCACCCTGCTGCTTCAGTAACATTGATACCCCCACTCCTTCAGTCACTCCCTTGGTCCATTTAGAAATTTTATGTTTAGTTTAGCTTTTACAAGCACATTTATAATTCTTATAGCTTCTTGACATCTTCATTCATATTACATACAAGCTTGAAAGCTATATCAGAGTATGGCGCTGGCCGGGGGTATACATGACCCACTGGTCGCTTTCTCTAGTCCCAATGTAAGCCTTTGGGACCTCCCAACAAAGGCATGCTGAGTTGAGTTTTGGTTGAGTTCAGCCTGTTAGCTGCAGATTTGTTTGATTTGAGGTTTAACACTATATAGATCATTTTGGAGACGTTGCTTCCAATTTTTGGGACTTCTACCCCGACATTAAAATGAAATGACATCTCAAGCCCTGTAGCCTAATGAAACCAAAAGGGTTTATAAGCATGGACAGGCAGCAGAGATATGACTAATAGATCTTAGTTGGTGACAGATGAAGGCAGCCACTATCCTGTAAGCAAAGAGCACAGCAAAACCAGAGTTTCTGAAAGCAACAACTACTTTATTAAGGGGAATGGGAACACATTCAGGGAAGACAATGCCTGCAAAAGTATGTTTGTCTCCCATGTCAATAGGGGTCAACACTTAAAGACAAGAATTTGCTCCTGAGGAGCAAATTCTTTCCTTTAAGAGTTGATCCATTTTTAGCTCACCTGAGCCGAAGGCTCATGTGAGGTATTAGTATACCACGAGCCGGCGTCCGTCGTCCGTCGTCGTCCGTCGTCCACACTTTCAAAGAAGTATATCTCCGGAACCAGTGGGCCAATCTTGATCAAATTTCATGTGAAGCATTATCAGGTAGGGGGAAAGGCTGCATACTGTTTTCGGCAGATCGGATTGGAACTCTGGTTGCCATGGCAACAAATAGCTCCCATAGACTTAACATAGGAAAAAGTTTGTCATCACTCTAGCTCCGTCAATTTTTTTCTGATTGTTTTCATTCTTGCAGATAACGAGGACAGGCATGAAATCTCGATCAAGTTCGATTTTGGGCTGAATCGGATTATTCACTCAGGAGTTACGTGCTCTTGAGCGTTGAAAAAATTGCCTATTGACTTAACATGGGGAGAATGTTGTCATCACCGTAGCTGCTTCAATTATTTTCAGATTGGCTTTATTCTTGCAGATAACCAGCACAGCCATGAAATCTCGGTCAAGTTCGATGACTGGCAGAATCGGATTTTTCACTTAGGAGTTACCTGCCCTTGTGTGTTTTTGCATTAGGGTTAATGGGAATTAGGAAAAAGCTTGTCATCACTCTAGCTCCGTCAATTTTTTTCTGATTGTTTTCATTCTTGCAGATAACGAGGACAGGCATGAAATCTCGATCAAGTTCGATTTTGGGCTGAATCGGATTATTCACTCAGGAGTTACGTGCCCTTGAGCGTTGAAAAAATTGCCTATTGACTTAACATGGGGAGAATGTTGTCATCACCGTAGCTGCTTCAATTATTTTCAGATTGGCTTTATTCTTGCAGATAACCAGCACAGCCATGAAATCTGGGTCAAGTTCTATAACTGGCAGAATCGGATCATTCACTTAGGAGTTACCTGCCCTTGTGTGTTTTTGCATTAGGGTTATTGGGAATTTCAAAAATGTATATCTTAAAGACTACTTGGCCAACTTTGATCAAATTTCATGTGTCGCATTATTGGGCAAGTGGAAAGGCTTCATTAGGTTTTCAGGCAGATCTGAGTGGAACTCTGGTTGCCATGGCAACATCTAGCTCCCATAGACTTCACATAGGAAAAAGGTTGTCATCACTCTAGCTCCGTCAATTTTTTTCTGATCGACTTCATTCTTGCAGATAACCAGTACAGGCATAAAATCTCGGTCAAGTTCGATTTTGGGCCAAATCGGATTATTTACCTTGGAGTTACCTGCCCTTGAGCATAAAAAAATACGTTGTGACCACGATAGCAACTTTATTTTTATTCAGATCAGCTTCAAACTTGCAGGTAACGTGGACAGGCATAAAATCTCAGTTAAGTTCGAATCGGAATATTGACCTCAGAGTTACATGACCTTGAGCGACAAAAAATTTGCCCATAGACTTTACATAGGGAAAATGTTGTGACTACGATAGCGACTTGAATTTTTTTCAGATCAGCTTCAAACTTGCAGGTAACGAGGACAGACATAAAATCTCGGTTAAGTTCGATTTTGGGCCGAATTGGATTATTTGCCTTGGAGTTACCTGCCCTTGAGCGACAAAAAATACGTTGTGACTACGATAGCAACTTTATTTTTATTCATATCAGCTTCAAACTTGCAGGTAACGAGGACAGGCATAAAATCTCGGTTAAGTTCAATTTTGGGCCGAATCGGAATATTGACCTCGGAGTTACGTGACCTTGAGCGACAAAAAATTTGCCCATAGACTTAATTAGGGAAAATGTTGCGACTACGATAGCGACTTGAATTTTTTTCAGATCAGCTTCAAACTTGCAGGCTACGAGGACAGACATAAAATCTCGGTTAAGTTCGATTTTGGGCCGAATCGGAATATTTGCCTTGGAGTTACCTGCCCTTGAGCATAAAAAAATACGTTGTGACCACGATAGCAACTTTATTTTTATTCATATCAGCTTCAAACTTGCAGGTAACGAGGACAGGCATAAAATCTCGGTTAAGTTCGATTTTGGGCCGAATCAGAAATTGACATGGAGTTACGTGACCTTGAGAGACAAAAAAATTTGCCCATAGACTTAACGTAGGGAAAATGTTGTGACAGAAATAGCGACTTGAATTTTTAGCTCACCTGAGCCAAAGGCTCCAGTGAGCTGATAGTATACCAAGGCTCCGGAGTCCGTCGTCTGTCCATCCGTCGTCCACACTTTCAATGAAGCATATCTCAGAAGGCAGTCGACCAATCTTGTTTAAATTTTATGTGTAGCACCATTGGGCAAGGGGAAAGGCTGCATTAGGTTTTGGAGCTAGTCTGGTTCATTTGTTCCTTCATTCTTCTTTCTCTCCATATAGAGATAATCGACCAATGTTAAATTTTTAATCAAAGATTTCTCAGGAACTATAAAAGCTAGAAGCATCAAATTTGGTATTCAATAGAATAATGATGACTTATTTTGTGTAAGAGACATTGGGCTTTCTCAGCTTATTTGTTCATCTGTTCTTTCATTCTTCTTTCTCTCCATTTTGACCAATGTTAAATTTTCGTCAAAGATTTCTCAGGAACTATAGAAGCTAGAAGTCTCAAACTTGGAATGCAATGCAATAATCATGACTTATATCCTGTAAGGGTCAATGGGCTGGATTCTATTAGCAGATTTAGTAGTCAAGTCTGTGAATTGTTAAAACTTAAGTTCCTCAGGTGAGCGGTTTAGGCTCATTGAGCCTCTTGTCACAGAGTAACATCCCTTTGATTGCTGAAAATTCCGATTTTTGACCTTGTCATCACCGAAGCCCTTTGAGTTTTGATCGGATCTTTCTGAAACTTATATGCAAGGTGGCTGGGGATAAAGCCTCGGATGAGTTCACATACCGGCAAAGGTGGCCTATTTATCATAGAGTTAGGTCCCTTTGATTGCTGAAAATGTTGATTTTTGACCTTGTCAACACTGTAGCCCCTGTAGTTCCTCAGGTGAGCGGTTTAGGCTCATTGAGCCTCTTGTTTCAGTTGAACAGAGTTTATAGACAAGAATTCCGCCGAAGGCTATGTCGCGCCTGTGGTAAACTTGAACCTAAGGGTGAACGCTAGGGTGGTCGCAAATGTTGACGCCTTGACGAATGGACGGACGAACGAACGAACAGAGACGAACGGACGAACGAACCAACGAACGGACGGAAAACCGGGCGCCTATATCGCGCCATGCTAATAGTAGGCGCGACAAAAAGCAAACAGGAAGTCCTGAAAGTTGTCTCCCTTTGAAAAATGGCGGCAAAATCTGCCAGGTGTTGGGAATCAAACCATAGCAGTCACTGAGATAACAGGACATTTGACAGCACTCTGTAACACCAGGTTACACAAGCCACATCATGGTGCCTCATGCAAGAGCTTTAGGAAACCCCTTAACCCTTGAAATACCGAAAAAACCCACATCTGAAAATGTCGTCTGCTCAAGTTGTCTGCTGAATCTTCTTACAAACTTTTTAAAAATATTTTTACATACAGGCAAACAGTGTGAACCCAGATCAGAGGAGCAGTCTGATCTGGGTCCACACTTTTTGCCCAAAAAAAAGACTTTTAGGTAACCGACAGATGGCAATTGTCGTGATTGGCATCTTAAGGGTTAAAATGTGTGTTTTATGACCTGTCCAAAAGCCAAAGGTATTGATATCTTTTGCTGTTTAGACAATCATTTGCACAGTCATGTTAAACTAGAGGATCTGACTGTAGCCCCGCTGTAGCACCACTAGAAAAGAAAACCCCATAGTGTTGAAATATTTTTGAATTCATGCTAACCAGAAAACATCACTGTAGAACATGGTACATGGCAGCATAAAACTTATCAAGGGATTTAACGCCATAAACCTTAATTAGGGTATACACAATTCATCAACCCACTGTTCATGTGTGTACCAGGTTGCAACTTTGTAACCCTTACAGTTCTTGAGAATAGGTAAAAGTTTTGTGGAATAAGACAACAAATGTAAAAGTAATTAAGCAAACTGCACTTCCGTTTTTTGAAAACCTACCAAGGGACATAACTCCAACAGTTACCACTGACTCTTATCCTGCTTTACAAGATACATCCAGTTATTTTCCGTGTTTATATGAACATATAGAGTGTGTGAGTGTTTTGGGTTTTACGTCCAACCATCAGCTAAGATCATACGGAGATGGGACCTCGGTTTAAAGACTCATCCGAAAGTCTGCTATGAACATACAGCTTTCTAGCTTCCATAGTTCCTGAGAAATCTGTCACGAAAATTTTCAAGAAAAGCAAAATTTTAAAACCTACATCAATGGGTAACTCCATGAGTCATAGGCCCTAAGAAACTGTTCTGCCATTACACCTTCCTTATTTTCGAGACCAAGTGGTGAATAAGTTTCATTGAGGTAGGACCACAAACATAAAAGTTATTGAAAAAAAGTGTATTTTAAGTTTTTTGAAAAACTACTGAAGGATATAACTCCAAGAGCTATGGACCTTTGGTCCCTATTAATGTACAAAGGGTACAGCTGGTCATTGTCTATGTTTATACAAATTTTCAGCTTCCTAGCTTTAATATTTCCTGAGAAATCTGACAAGAAAAATTTCAAGAATGGCAAACTTTGAGAACCTATCAAGGGACATAACTAAGCATTATGGACCCTTCCAGTCATTGTTCATGTTTATACAACTTTCAGCTTTCTGGCTTTCAGTTCCTGAGAAATTGTCACGAAAGTTCTCGTGAATGGCAAAATTTTTAAACTTAACATGGGACATAACTCTAAGAGTTATGGGCCCTTGGTCACTATTCTGCTACTACACCTTCATTACCTAAGAGATCAAGTGTAGTACAAGTTTCATTGAAGTAAGACCACAAACAAAAAAGTTATTAAGCAAAATGCATTCTAAAATTTGAAAACCTATCAAGAGACATAACTGCAAGAATTATAAGCGCTTGGTCACTATTCTGCTGCTACACTTTCTTACCTTAGAGACCAAGTGTAGTATAAATTTTATCAAAGTTGGACCACAAACATAGAAGTTATTAAGCAAAATGCATTTTAATTTTGCAGTCATGGAATCACAGTCACAGAATGACAGAATCATGAAATGATGGAAGAACATGGCAAATCCAGTATAGCCCCACTTTTTCAAAGTGGGGCTATAATAATTGGAAAAGTCCTGGCTATCCTTGACCCAGATACTGGAATTATTAGACCCGTGTACCAGTCAAAAATTTCTCTCCGATATTTGTATCAATACAAAATGATTGGTATTCGATTAACCGTTGATACTGTCTCAAGAGACTAGCTCATGAAGTTTGAACAACAATTACTACAATAATTAGTCTGTTTTTAAAGACAGACTTCTATAATTTTATAACAAAATATACTTTGGGACATGCAACTATGAGTATATTGATATTTACTTAAGGATTGTGTTTTGAAAGCAAGTGAATAAGCAGTGTACATATACATGAATTTTGATTTAAAATGTGACTTTTACTTTGTTTTACCTTTCAAAATAAAGTATTACTCTAAACAAAATATACTGGATATGACTGTTTCTGTCTTTCGTATTTTTAGCTCACCTGTCACGTAGTGACAAGGTGAGCTTTTGTGATCACTTTTTGTCCGTCGTCCGTCGTGCGTGCGTGCGTCCGTTCGTGCGTCCATCCGTAAACAATTTCAAATAAGAATATCTCTAATACCCCATGGTCAATCTTGATCAAATTTCATGAGAAGCATCATCAGGTAGGGGGAAAGGCTGCATAAGGTTTTTGGGCTGATCAGATTGGAGTTCTGGTTGCCATGGCAACATATAGCTCCCATAAACTTACAATGGGAAAAAATTAAAATATCTTCTTCTCTGAAACCACAGAGCCCAGAGCTTAGATATTTGGCATGTATTAACGGCCAGTGGTCACCTACATAATTCCTGCCAATCATGCCCCTGGGGTCCAAATTGGCCACACCCCGGGGCCCCTTCGCTCCCATAGACTCATAATGGAACAAAAAGTTTCAAAAATCTTCTTCTCGGAAACCACAGGGCCCAGAGCTTAGATATTTAGCATGTAGCAACAGCAAGTGGTCACCTACATAATTCCTGCCAATCATGCCCCTTGGGTCAAAACGGGCCACGCCCCGGGGCCCTTTAGCTCCTATAGACTCATAATGGAAAAAAGTTTCAAAAATCTTCCTCTCTGAAACCACAGGGCCCAGAACTGAGATATTTGGCATGTAGCAACCGTAAGTGGTCATGCCCCTGGGGTCCAAATGCAAGTGGTCATGCCCCTGCCAATCATGCCCCTGGGGTCCAAATTGGCCACACCCCGGGGGCCCTTAGCTCCCATAGACTCATAATGGAAAAAAAAGCTTCAAAAATCTTCTCTGAAACCACAAGGCCCAGAGCTTAGATATTTAGCATGTAGCAACGACCAGTGGTCACCTACATTATTTCTGCCAATCATGCCCCTGAGTTCCAAATGGGCCACGCCCCAGGGCCCCTTCGCTCCCATAGACTCATAATGGAAAAAAGTTTAAAAAATCTTCTTCTCTGAAACCACAGGGCCCAGAGCTTAGTGGTATTTAGCATGTAGCAACGGCAAGTGGTCACCTACATAATTCCTGCCAATCATTCCCCTGGGGTCCAAATTGGCCACACCCCGGGGGCCCTTAGCTCCCATAGACTCATAATGGAAAAAAACTTCAAAAATCTTCTTCTCTGAAACCACAGGGCCCAGAGCTTAGATATTTAGTACGTAGCAACGGCAAGTGGTCACCTATATAATTCCTGCCAATCATGCCCCTTGGGTCCAAAAGGGCCACGCCCCGGGGCCCCTTAGCTCCTTTAGACTCATAATGGAAAAAAAAACTTCAAAAATCTTCTTCTCTGAAACCACAGGGCCCAGAGCTTAGATATTTAGCATGTAGCAATGGCAAGTGGTCACCTACATAAATCCTGTCAATCATGCCCGTGGGGTCCAAATGGGCCACACCTGGGGCCACTTAGCTCCCATAGCCTCATTAATGGAAAAAAGATTAAAAAATCTTCTTCTCTGAAACCACAGGGTCCAGAGCTTAGATATTTAGCATGTAGCAACGGCAAGTGGTCACCTACATAATTCCTGCCAATTATGCCCATGGGTTCCAAACGGGCCACGCCCCGGGGCCCTTAAGCTCCTATAGACTCATAATGGAAAAAAGCTTCAAAAATCTTCTTCTCTAAAATCACAGCGCCCAGAGCTTAGATATTTAGTACGTAGCAACGGCAAGTGGTCACCTATATAATTCCTGCCAATCATGCCCCTGGGGTCCAAAAGGACCATGCCCTGGGGCCCCTTAGCTCCTATAGACTCATAATGGAAAAAAGCTTCAAAAATCTTCTTCTCTAAAATCACAGTGCCCAGAGCTTAGATATTTAGTACGTAGCAACGGCAAGTGGTCACCTATATAATTCCTGCCAATTATGCCCATGGGTTCCAAACGGGCCACGCCCCAGGGCCCTTTAGCTCCTATAGACTCATAATGGAAAAAAGCTTCAAAAATCTTCTTCTCTAAAATCACAGCGCCCAGAGCTTAGATATTTAGTACGTAGCAACGGCAAGTGGTCACCTATATAATTCCTGCCAATCATGCCCCTGGGGTCCAAAGGGGCCACGCCCTGGGGCCCCTTAGCTCCCATAGACTCATAATGGAAAAAAAAGCTTCAAAAATCTTCTTCTCTGAAACCACAGGTCCCAGAGCTTAGATATTTAGCATGTAGCAATGGCAAGTGGTCACCTACATAAATCCTGCCAATCATGCCAATGGGATCCAAATGGGCCACGCCCTGGGGCCCCTTAGCTCCCATAGACTCATAATGGAAAAAAGATTCAAAAATCTTCTTCTCTGAAACCACAGGGCCCATAGCTTAGATATTTAGCATGTAGCGACGGCAAGTGGTCACCTACATAATTCCTGCCAATCATGCCCCTGGGGTCCAAACAGGTGAGCGATATAGGGCCATTGGGCCCTCTTGTTATTGATATTTTGTCCATTACACGAAGGATCTATTGCTACAAGGGCTGATCGATATGTTGTAAGCCTCATATTGAAGGTTTTTAATTTTGTCGGAAATATTGTATTATTTTTCAACATAATCCTCTTCAGTATCTATGCACTTTTACCAGCGGTGTTTAAGGGCCTCAATGCTTTTTTAGAACTCCTTTTCTTGGCTGTTCAGAAAGTCATCCACTGCATATATGATTCATCATCGGACAGAAAGTGGGTGTCTGAAATAGCCATTTTCAGTTTTAGAAACAAATGAAAGTCTGATGGAGCAAGATCAGGTGAATAAGGTGGATGCTCAATCAATTTAAAGCCACAATCATGAATGACAACCATAGTAATGACACTCTTGTGAACAGGAGTATTGTTCTAATGGAACAACACACCTTTAGTGAGCTTTCTGCTGCACTTAAGTTTAATATTTTCCTGTAACTGCATCAGAAGTGAAGCTTAGTATGTGCGATTGACTGTTTGTCCCTTTTGGAGATAATCTATCAGCATCCCAGAAAATGGAGGCCATAACCTTCCCAGCTGATGGAACAGTCTTTGCCTTCTTTGGCGAGCTTTCTCATTGCAAGATCCTCAGTCAGAATGGAATGTACTCTTTCCTGTGAAATGCCAACTCTACTGGCTATATATCTTTCTGTGACTCGTCTGTCAGTCATAACAATTTCATGGACTTTACTGGCCATTTCTGGGGTTGCAACATTGACGGACCTTCTAGGATGGGGGTCATCCTCAAGGCTCTGTCTGCAGCACTTACATTCTGCCACCCACCTTTTCACTGTAGCATATGAAGGGGCACCTTTCCCTAGTATTGCTACCATATAATTATATCCTTAGGTGTTAAACCTTTTTTATGCAAATATTGGATCACTGCTCTTTCACCGATTTTGTCCATTTTGCAAAAGCTGCTTGTCTTGTTTACTTTAGAGTGCTAACTTGCCGATATAAATTGACCAAATGAGACTTGTGAGTGAGTGAGTGTTTGAGTTTTACGTCCCACCAACAGCTAAGGTCATACGGAGACGGGACCTCGGTTTAAAGACTCATCCGAAAGTCTGGAGAAGCCCGGGATCGATCCTGCGACCCCTGGTTTACAAGGCGAGTAGCGTATCCACTACACCACGGAGGCTTCTAAATGAGACTTGTCCTTATATAGTCAGAGAATAGGACTTAAAAAGAACAACCCTGCATACCTCCTTCAATAGGAGGCTCACAACAAATCAACAGCCCTCGTATAACCACAAAAAAAAACAACACAAAACAACAACATTTTTTCAATAGATATTGTGATTCAATACACAGTCCTAGTAATTATTTTCCATATTTCAGCTACCTGTATATAACATTGATCCCTAAGAGACAAGGAAACACAATAAGAAGCTTACACAGGATCTTTGTGAAGTTTATTTTCTGATGAAGTTTTGTTATATGAAAATGTTTGAATAACAATGACATAAATATTCAAAAACATGATTTAAATATCAACAACAATTTCTAAAATATGCAAAACATTAAAAAACAAAGAAGCATGACGCACTGATTTTAATGAACTAGTCCTACAGGTGTGGGTCCCCTGTGTGACCATTTCATGCAGAATTTGTGGTTTCTTAAAAAAAAAAAAAAAAAGGTATTTTCAAACTGGTATTTTTAGCCCTGTGTAATAATGTATATGTAGCAAGGATTACAATTGTTTTGTTACTGGGGTTTTATGGTCTGTTAAAGAATGGTTCACAGGTTTTCCTTGACTAATTTTCTGCACACTTTTACCTGGTAGATTGGCTAATAATTTTTTAATATGAAATTAAAATATTTTATAGTAATAGAATAATTGGTAACACAGTCTAAACAGTCACAGACTTAAGATGTATATTTGCATTCTTAAGCCCTGTGCCATAATGGGCCTCCATGGCCTAGTGGATATGAGCGCTGTCTCTTAATCATTAGGTCTCTCACTGATGTGGGTTCGAGCCAGGCTCGGGTCACATGTGAGATGTCAAGTTCTGCAACGGAAGGTCAGGTGGTTTTCTCCACATACTCTGGTTTTGCCAACCTCTGATTAGCGATTGGCTCGATATGAGTGAAATAATCTTGAAAGGGCCGTAAAACAAAAAAAAGCCCTGTGACATAAGAGTACAGTGACAAAGTTATCAATGTATCATTATACCGTTACAAAGAGGTATTCAGCTGAATGGCTACAACTGATATATTTTCTGCTGATCTATTTTTTTCTTTTTTTGGCTGAGTCAAGATTTGTAAAATCCTATCCATTTTATTGCAATGCAAACCTTTCTGAAAAAAAAAGTCTATTCTTAAAGAAAAAAAACTTCCTCCTTATGAGCAAATTCAATCCTTTAAAGTAAACCAGGATCTAATGCGTATGTAACATGACGTTTGATTGGAAAACATCAAAAACTTGTGATGGTATATCCTGCAATATACTGTCAGAAACCCAACATCATCATATAACGTCACTTTCCTTGGCTGGTATTTGGTTTTACGCAGCTCACAGCACTTGTCGCTTTGGCCAAAATAGCAAACTTTCTAAGAAAACAACCGAAAAAATGTATTAGAATGGGGAAAATGTATTGCAAATTGTCATTTGGGGAGGTAAATTGTTGGTTTTACTGTCAGAAATTTCGTTTTATAGCTTCGTGTTAGCAGAGCTGTAAAACGTAATTTCTTACCATAAAAACCAACCTTTTACCTCCTCAAATGACGATTTTGAATACAGTTATCCCCTACTTGACCTCCACTGATACAGGAGACAAATACCTCTGAAAGAGCTGAAGAACTCTTTATGAGGACTCAGATTGTGTATCCATGCATTTTCTTTAACCTTTATCCTGTTGAATAAATTACTTCATATAATGTATTCATTCTATTCACAAATAGCATGACAGTGTAGATCCTGATCAGATGGCTTCTTCAGAAGCCATCTGATCTGGATCTACTGTTTGCAAAAGTAGGGGTTGTTGTGTTAATCAGGATAAGGGCTAAATGCAACATAAGGAAAGAAATGATGTTATAATACTGTTTACTAACATTAATTGTTTCCAGTGATAAATGGCAATAAATTATGCAGTGACAAGCTTGTTAACACATTTTGAATTTGAACAGAATGGTACCCCATACCCACCTACTACATATAGCGAGTCTTTTTAAAATTTAGGGGTGTCCGGCTGAGCTATTTAGAAAATGGGTGACCTTTTTGCAAGCAGTGAAGACCATGATCAGACACAGTGTTCTTTGGCATCTGATCTGGGCCTTCACTGTTTCCCAATGCCCTGTTTTGAAATTTACTGTCTAAAATGGTTTAAAATGGCCCTTTTAAACTTAAAGGTCCAAATATCAGCCTTTAAAATCTACAGGGTCCAATTAATAACCGATTACAAGAAACATTGTCTCAGTAAATAAAAGCATACAGCCAGCTGCAGCACCTTAGAATACCTAATTGTTTGTGTTGAGGTTTTACATCACCTCCAACACTACTTCAGTCATTTCGGAGACACTGCTTCCAATTTTGTGGGACTTTTGCCTGACACTGATATGTAATGACATCACAAGTCTTACTGCCCAAAGCCGCTAGGGTTTAAGAACAAGCCGTCTTGCACCCCTTTTGCTGGGAAAGCTCAGACCTTCTAAGTGACTTACCAGTACTCAAAAGTTTCAGTTCTGTGTGGAAACACTATGCAACCCTATCTATTTCTACAACCCCTGATGGGTGGGGGCACAGAATATGTAATATGCTGAACATGTTCTGCACTACAGCACCTGATTTTTATTCTACATTTCAAGAGGAGACAAGAAGAAATGTGCTTACAGTATGTCCCCAACTTAAACCTTCCCTGCTTAATTCCAAGTCCGCCACTTCCAATAATTTTAATCTGAATTCAACACGTACAAAGAGATGCATATAAAACACGCATTAGCAAATACAATCAACCAAAGTGTTACATAAACCATGCTGTAAAAACCTACTTTATGGCATTCAAGGGTGCAGATCAGCCTCTGCATCCACTGCTGGCTTAGCATCTTTGGGTTCACTAATTGGTTCAGCATCTTTGGGTTCACTAACTGGATACTGGTTCCTGTATATTTTTTTTATAACTCTTGCTAGCCTGTGCAGCTGTACAGGCTGGTTTTTATCTTACCCAGATGACATCATATGTTCCTGGCATAATGTCAGATGTGAGTAACTAATGTCTGCACAGACTCAAACTATCTTCACACAACATTGACTGGAATGTTTGTAGGAATTATATATTAACTCTTAACGCGCCAATCAAAACTGAACAGCAGATGACACTACAGTGAAAACCGAAGGCTTGTTTGCCATGCTTAATTTGAACTCATTCTTGAGTCCCTAGAGAAGTATTCTACAAGCTCAGGGGCCAGTTGTTCAAAACTAGCGAATTAACATAACTAAAACTTTGATAATTTAATATGGCAGATATGCTAATATTTTTGCTGAAAAAATGCTAGCAGCTTTTGCAGATGCAAAAGCTGCCCACATCTTTTCAGCAAAAATACCACTGTATTAGATATTGAACTTGCTATAACAGTTAACAATTTGACAATTAAGAGCTCGTTAAGCTAACTGCTTTGAACAACTGGGCCCAGATATCCATATATATATATGACAATTCAGGGAGGTCTTCAAAAAGGTCTGCAATTCTAATGAGCACACACAACATAGAAGTTCAGCATATATTATCCCCATTAAGCCTCCTGATTCGGCACTTAATTAACCCTCAGTAGCTCAAACTACCCCTATCTAGAAGCTAAGAGTACATTTTCATTGTGTTAAGGTGTTTAAACCATTCCTGTCAATACTATTTAGGTAATTTTGGAGACGTTGCTTGCAATTTTGTGGGACTTTTACCAGACACTGAGATTAAATGACATCACAAGACCTGCTGCCAAAACAAACCAAAAGGGGTTTATATGCAGGGATGGTCCAACTCGCACCCCTTTGCCTGAGCAGGCTTAGACCCACTTAACGGTTTACCAGTACACACCTGTGGTTGGTTTCAGCTATGCGTGTAACACCATGCATCCAAATCTCCAAGCCCTGATTGGCGGGGGCCTTCAAACCATTGAAAATCAATTGTTCATCATTTTTTTTAACTCTTAAGAAAAATCAAGTGTGACATTGCATGTGAAGCATTCACAGACAATGCACTTATTTTCTCTGAAGAACAAGAAGTACTTGAAAATCTAGCTGCTTTACCACTCTCTGGGGTAATTAAGCAATTACAAATTGATGTTATTTTTGGTATTTTTCCCTGAAAACAGGTTTGGACATTTCATGCAAATTGTCTCCAATGGGGACAATTTGCATGAAATGTCAACATCTGTATTCAGGGAAAAAACAAAAGCAACATTTAAAATGTCATCTGCTAAAAATTTTACCAAGAGTGCTAACTATTAATTACAAGGAAAAATAAAAGAGTAACGGCAGAGATACAAAAAGTTTTTCTCTGCTTAAATGCACCTTGTATGAACAATCAGAAAGTTATACACAGGTATACTTAGTTCTAATTGTCTTCATACTTCCCTTGTAGTATTGGTATCTGACTGTTTTCCAAATTTCCTTTTCCCTCTCCCATATATTGTAGCCTTGACCGTTTCAAGGCTGTTTTAATGGCAAACTATCACAAACTCATAAGCAGATCTGTTGATACAGCTATAAAAATGTAACAGGTGCAGAAAAATTTAGATGACTCTGGCCAGATTTGAACCCTGAGTGATAAGCAAACACTCTACAGCACCGCTATAAAAGCTTGTACCGCTTGCACTATACACATTATGAGGTAAAATGTTTCTTTTTATAGTTCACCAAAAATGCTTCATAACACTATATTTGGTACCATTGAAAAGTCTTTAGTAGCTAAATAACCGTGTTGTATCAAAAAAAAAATGTATAAATTGTATAGAATTTTTTCTATATAATTTATTCATTTTTGGGTTTCTTCTTCCAACTTTGCTATTATCCAAAATAGAAGCAGAGGCAACAATCAGGAATCAATACAATTAACCCACAGCTCCCATCAGAGACACCAAAGGGAAAGAAACACAAACATGAAGTAACAGACTCCAACGGAAACACCAACAATGGAAAGCCAAAAGGACAGTTACTTTCCCACAAAATGGCCAATAGGCTATCCAAACTAAAATAATATAAGCGACACAAACACCCAAAGACAAACCATAACAAAAATAAACCGCAACAGAAGAACCGCCTTGGAACAGTCTGCGGAAATGAATGTTATAATGAGGTTGTGTTGTACAGCACTGGTAGGTCAATTTTCTCTGAGCTGTGGGTTAATTTTATCGATTCCTGATCGTTGCCTCAGGCTTGACAGATGGTCCTGAAAGGGAATTTTAAGTTTTTCGTTTAACCCTTAAATTTATGTACTGTAAGCAATCAGCATAGACCCTGATCAGTTACTGCATTCTGTGGCATCTGATCAGGGTCTACAATCTTTGCCAAACCAAAAACATGATTCCAAGGTAACCCTTTTACGCACTCTGACCTCACAGCGATAAGAATAGTGTGACTACGAGGACTGTTCAAATATGAATGCAACTAAGCACATAAAAATGATTCTGTGATAGATTTCGATGAAAAAATTTATTTTTTCCCCTCAAAGTATTCCCCTTTAACAGATATACAAACTTTCAGTCTTCTGATCAAATCATTGAATGCATTTTGGTAGTCTTTTCGAGGTATACTATGAAGGCACTGGAATATTGCAGAACCAAGGTCTTTGCGCTGTACAAATTTTCGACCAGAAAGGTACTTATGCAGCCACGGGAACCAAAAAAAGTCACACGGGGCAAGGTCAGGGGAATACGGGGGGTGAGGGAGTTCAACAACCTTTCCCTGCTTCAGATAGTCTTGCACAATGAATGCCTTGTGCGATGACGCATTGTCATGTAGCAATCTGACATTGGCCAAACCAGTTGCGGGTCTTCGTTCTTTGAAATATTTCTTCAATTTTCGAAGAACTTTATTCTTGTAAATCTTCACATTTACAGATTTGCCTTTAGGCACAGCAACCTGAATAGCAGGGCCCTGATTTGAAAAGAATATGGCATACATTACCTTCTTGACGCTCATGGTCTGCTTTGCAATGCATGGTCTTTTGCAATACTTTGTTGCCCATATTTTGTTCTGAATCTTTCGTTTTGGCTCAAAAAAGTGAACCCATGTCTCGTCACCTGTGACGACATTAGCGATAGACCGTGCATTGTAATTTGGGAACTTTTAAGCAACTTCTTGGCGCACTGAACGTGTGTCTTTTTCTGCTTATCTGTCAACAGATGGGGAATCCATCTAGCACAGATCTTTCTCATTTTCTAATCCCGTTTCAGTATTGTATGAGCTGCTCCTAATGAGATGCCAACCATACTCGCTATTTGCCTAGTGGTGTATAGTGCATCGGTAGCAACTATTTCTTTCACTCTAGCAACCATCTTGGCAGCTGTTGCTCTTTTCAGCAGACGATCATGTGGTGCATCTTCTGTTGAGCCTAGCCCACAGTCGAATTTCTTACACCAACGAAAAACTGTCGAAAAAGACATTTCATTATGCCCATAAACCGAACATATTTCTTAAAAAATGTCTTTGCACCGTATACCAAGAATACAACGATTCTTAATATAGGACCGTATTTCAAAGGCGTACTCTTACCTTCTTCCAACCATGTTTTGTATTAGTATACAAGAGTAGACAGTGTTTATCGAACGATATACATGGCTAAAGTGGACGGATTTTAACAGGTTTGGTATCAATGTATAGGTAAAATGTTTTTCTACGCTGTAATATTTATCTCCAGGTGATTTTCACATTAGTGCATGAGAAAACCTTCTACTTGCATTCATATTTGAACAGTCCTCGTATTTTTTAAAAATAACCATTATCTGGATTTCCTACCAATCAGTAATAGTCAGTGTGGATTCAGCAGCTAAACTACTGCACTTTATAATTTTGGGTCGACTGAACAATCCACCCAAAAAGACTCAGATATGATCTATAATACAGTCAACCCTCTTTATACCAACATTCGTTATAACGGCAAAACTCGTTATAATGGCAATTTCAATGGAATGACCACTTAGCTAAAGGCTTAGCCTCGATTACGAGCAGTGTGGGCTTCCCTCGAATTGGAAATGCACAAATCTAGTCCATAATCATGAAAGTGTCTTGTAATCTAATACTCCAAGAAACAAATGTTATAGCTATGTGTTAGAATCACCCCACCGACACGAGTGTAACAAATGTCTATAACATTTTTTAATTGCCTCGTTGAGGCGATTCTAACAAATGTCTATAACATTTTTTTCTTGGAGTAATGATGAGGACAAGGCCTTTTATTACCTTTTATACTCCTAACTGGGATTCTTTATAACGGCAAATTCTTCATATTGGCACAATAATAGGGAACAAATACTGTCGTTATAACGAGGGTCCACTGTATATAAACTTTTTTATCACACTTGGAAAGGAATATTATCCCTCACCATGCTGAACCAGGATATATTCTTTTTTGAAAACAGTATTAATCCAGATCAGCTGGTTTCTGATGCCATCTATTCAGGATCTATACTGTTTTCCATTTTGCTTCTGAATCTATGGTAAATATTGAAATCATGTTACACAAATGGCTGAAAATTGGGGAGGAGTGTAGCATAGAAAATTGGGGAGGAGTGTAGCATGGAAAATTGGGGAGGAGTGTAGCATAGAAAATTGGGGAGGAGTGTAGCATAGAAAATTGGGGAGGAGTGTAGCATAGAAAATTGGGGAGGAGTGTAGCATAGAAAATTGGGGAGGAGTGTAGCACAGAAAATTGGGGAGGAGTGTAGCATAGAAAATAGGGGAGGAGTGTAGCATAGAAAATTGGGGAGGAGTGTAGCATAGAAAATTGGGGAGGAGTGTAGCATAGAAAATTGGGGAGGAGTGTAGCATAGAAAATTGGGGAGGAGTGTAGCATAGAAAATTGGGGAGGAGTGTAGCATAGAAAATTGGGGAGGAGTGTAGCATATTGAAATATTTTGCATGGTGAGGGCTTACAAGTTTAACATACATCTTGTTTACCAACATTATCTAAAACATCTATGAAAGCTATCGCAGCCTCCTGGCATAAAACATTTACAATGAAACAAATGTAGGTAGCACAGCTACATTTATAAATTGGTTTTGTGTCACTCATGTAAACATCTGAATCATCCTTTCATAATCATAATAATATGTACAAGCAATCAGATACTTATAATCTACATGTACACCACAACCTCTTTATAACACTATTGTTGGGGTCCAAAGCAGAAATCATGTTTGTAAAACAATCATATCAAAACAAAGATATTTAGATTATTATAGAAGAATGACCAATTATGGTCATTCTATATAATCTATACATCTTCCATATTATCTATATATCTTCTATATAATCCATACATTTTTGAGGTCTGTCTTTAACCCACTGTATACTGGTGGACTCTTCCATTGCTATATGTTGGACAAGTCCATTTGCCATATAAGGGGTGTGAGGCCTATTTTTTTTCGTTTTTATTCTATTATTGAAGGAAAATTCTGTTAGCAAATAGTTGGGCCTGATCTGGGCCCGCACTGTTTCCCTTTAGGGGTTTCATGCATGCAATGGGTTAAAACATGTTAAATCAACAAGAATTCCCTTTAAGGCTATGATATGCCTGTATTGATTTGAACATTAGAGTGAACACTATGGTTGCTGCAACTGTTGACAGACTGGCAAATGGATAGAAAACCAGACTCCTGTTTCACGCCATTCTTAAGGGGAATGGGAACACCTTAAGGGGAGGCAACTCTTGCAAAAGTATTTTTGTCTCCCATGTCAATAGGGGTCAACTCTTAAAGGAAAAGCAGGACCGAGCTTATAGAAAAGCGAACAGGAATTTCCAAAAGTTGTCTCCCTTTGAAAAATGGCAGAAATACAGTTATAAAGAGGTAAAGGTGTACTTAATATCACAATGAATAGTGGAGAGAAACCACTTCTTTAACACTGCATGCTGGGTATTCTTATCAGCAGACGACAGTTTGAAATATTTTTCTTATTTTCCCCCGAAAACAGGATTCAACATCTCATGCAAATTGTCTCCATAATTTTCTTATTTTTCCTAGAAAACAGAATTTGACATTTCATGCAAATTGTTTTACTATGGAGACAATTTGCAATTTGACATTTCATGCAAACTGTCTACTATGGAGACAATTTGCATGAGATTTCAAATCCTGTTTTGGGGGTAAAATAGGAAAAAATACCAACAATTTGTCATCTACTGAATTAGCCCAGACAGTGGTAAAGGTTAATACACAATTTATCCTTCAACAACTAGTATCCGTTCAAACAAAAATCACCAGATCTTCTATAAAAAGTTAAATTCATGTTAAAATGTTCTTGCTGAAACTCCTTTACCTCCATTTGTTAGGCACAAATACTCTCATAAAGATTTCATCTTGTTTTCCAACTCTTAAACTGACATCTTTGAAGCTCATTACGAAAACACCCCTATACAAATACAATGTAAACATTACCGCCCAAAAAACAAAGATTTTAAGATTAAAAATTGTGGCATTTTTCTTATTTCTGCTCAAAATATAGATTGTGGTACTCGTTAGATGAGGCGGTTCTAATGAGTACCCACAATCTATACTTTAGAGCAGAAATAAGAAAATAAGGTTTACCCTGGTATACCCCAGTTTTACTATATCAAAGTGGGGTTCAAGGGGGTCAAAATTATACAGGCGTGTTTTCGTGATGTAGACACACTATCGGGAATGTAAACTGAATAAACCAATCATATTGCAACTGCTTGCTTTAGCTTCAAATTCCATCCCACTTCTGTACACCATAATTATCATATGAATATTTGCCTCTAAAACAGTGTAGACCCAGATAAAATGATTCTAAAGAAAGAAGCAGTCTGATCTGGGTCTACTCTATTTTCCATCCCATTAGCATTTCCTGACACACCTCACAGTTCTACACCTTCAGGGGAGGCAACTCTTCCAAAAATATTTTGATAGGGGTATACTATTAAAGAAAAGAATTTGCCCAAGAAGCACCATTAATAGTGAACCCCTTTTTTTAGAGGGACTGAGCTTACAGGAACGCAAACACGAAGTCCCAAAAGTAGACTCAATTTTCAGCGGGGACCAGTTTATGAGGAAGAAGCAAACCAAAGTCCCAAAAGTTGTCTCCCATGTAAAATCAAAGCTCGGACAGCACTGGTGGGTCAATTGGATGATGAAATACCATAAAATTCCTAAAAAATTGGACACCTTGTCTGCTGTAATTCTCCTAAAATTTTAACAAATTTGATTCAGGACCCAGGTAGGAGTCCAAAAGGTGCAGACAGAATGGCAAAAGTAGCAGTCTGATCAGGGTCCGCACTGTTTGCTTAGGCCTACCTGTCCCAATACCTAGGATCATTAAGGTAGTCTTGATATGAGACTTAGACTGTTTCATTTAGCCCTGAACCCATTCAGTACCAGAAACCCCTAAAGGGGTACCTTTGCAAACAGTGCAGACCCAGATCAGACGGCACAGAACATGGCATCTGACCAGGGCCTACACTGTTTGCAAAAAGTTCAGCCATTTTCCTAATAAATTTTGAAGAAAACACCACCTGTCACCCCTAAATTTTGATATAAACTCCTGCTTTATTTAAGGAGGAAGACTCCATTTGGTATAAAAGGTTAAATACCATTATTTTAAGCAAACAGTGTAGACCCTGATCTGACGCCACATCCTGTGGCATGTACGCCACATCCTGTTGCATCTGATCTTGGTTTTCAATGTTTGTCAATGTTCCAGTAAATGGGTCCAGTCCAGATTTTCCAGACAACCAACCCGACACAGCATGTCATAGGGACGAGCAGTGTGGCTAAAAATAACCGTTACCTGGATTTCTTACAAATGCTACATGTGTGGTCAGTGATAGTCACATGGGCATTAGCAACAGAACTCAGATTCTTAACCCATTGTATGCTAATGGACTCTTCCATTGCTATATGTTGGACAAGTCCCATTTGTAGTATAAGGGATGTCAGGCCTATTTTTACGTTTTTATTCTATTTTTTACGGAAAATTCTGTTAGCAAATAGTGTAGGCCCTGATCAGACACTGCATTCTGCGGCGTCTGATCTGGGCCTGCACTGTTTGCCAAGGTATCCATTTAGGGGTTTCCCTGCATACAATGGGTTATAGCATCTTGATATGGACTGATTGACTCAAAAATGGCATAAAAAGTGCCAGCTTTGTCACCTCCCCTTTAAAAAAAATTGCACAGTTCTTAGGATAGCTTGTTCAAACTTCAGGATATTTATGCTAGTTTGTAAAGGCGTCCAACTTTTACGATAATTACAGCTTCTGGAAGGAACAGACGATGGCTCCAGCAGGAATTATCTCCCCCTTTCTCAGTGATAGAAGTTATTCGTACCAGATGAACAGGTGTCAGAAATTATTTCAATACTGTCATTATCAGGTGATGCCGTACCACTATCCGAGGCACCATTTGTATTGGTTGGAATTTGAAGACGTGCACTGTTCAATTTGCTTGGAACATATGTCACTGAACCAGAGTTTGTAATATTGACTGGTGTGTTGGCGGGAGTTGCTGGCTGCACGGGTGTACTTGAGCCCGAACTGGCCCCTGACGCAGAAGGGGTCACTGGAAATCCTATGATCTCTTTGACAGAGTCGGGTAATCTCTTGGCAGCTTTAAGTTGCAAGAAGATGCCCTCAGCTTTCTTTAAGTTGTCTTCCAGTTGGATGCCTAGTGTCATATCATTAATATGCTGAAACAAACCAGAACAGAAATTTACTGGCAAAGATACTCACAAAATACTGTACACAGCTTCAGATAAGGAGAAAGAAACCACAACCACTTTATAACACTATTAATGGGGTCCAAAGCAGAAACCATGTTAGTTACACAACCTTGTTATATCCAAACAAAAATGTATAGATTATATAGAAAAATGACCATTTAAAGTCATTTTTTTATATAATCTATACATTTTAGGGCCATTTATGGTCATTTTTCTATATAATCTATACATTTTTGGGGATCCATCTTGAAACTGTGTTATATCCAAAACCATGTTATAACGAACCATGTTATAATGAGGTTGTAATGTACTGAAAATAATTTCAGAATATTTTTGAATAATTTGAGAATATTTTTATCTTATTTCTCCATGAAAATATTTGTTATGAATAATTGTTAGAATCACTTTATTCAGGCAATGCTGACAAATACCCTAAACATACATTTCTAACAAAAAACAAGTTTGTTTGTTTGATTTGAGGTTTAACGTCCCCGTCAACACTGTAAAGGTCATTTTGGAGACGTTGCTTCCAATTTTGTGGGACTTTTACCCGACATTGAGATAAAATGACATCTCAAGCCCTGCCGCCCAATCAAACCAATAGGGTTTATTAGCATGGACGGTCCGCCTCGCACCGCAGTTCCTGGACAGGCTTAGATCCTCTAAGCTGTTTACCAGTACTCGTGTGCGGGCCAGATTCAGCTCTGCGTGGAAGCATCATGCAGCCCATATATTTCTTCAAGCCCCTATGGGCGGGGGCTGAACAAAAAACAAGATGTGTTTGTGAAACACTGATGCCCCCGGATAATGCATGTTAAATATGAAAGCAGTATCACTAAGCAATCGAAAGGTATGGCCAATGTTAAGTCTTAAAAAAAAGTAGGTCAAGGTCACAAGGTAAAAAATTATGGGATCGTTGGGAAGGTCTTGTGAAAAAGAATGCACATGTGAAATATGAAAGCCCTATCACTTACCAAGTGAAAGTTATGGACTATGTTAAAGTTTTAAAAAGTAGGTCAAATGTCAAGGTCAAGGTCATGAGGTCAGAATGTTTTCTGGAACAACATGCTTTAAGGCCAAAATTTCATTTCACCTTACTCACACATCAGCCCATTCAGATGAGCGGTGTCAGTTGCAAAAAAGTTTCCTTCTGTAGTCTTAGACTATACACTAAGGTAGTCCATAGACTGTAATGCAAAATGAATATCGCTTTAATTCTAAGAAATAAATGTTGCTTTCATGCAACCTATATGAGCACCATTTGTTTGATAATGGCTAAAGTACCCATGCATTTTCTAATGGATTCTAATGCATTACATCCTGTTGTTATCAAGCAGATTTTGCTCATTGTCCAAATTACTCTGGCTGGACAAAGCGGACAATTTTCCTCTTTCTTACGACTAAATAAAGGCATTTATCAAATTCCAACAAACTCAGAATGATGTATTGACACAACAAGTGTGTTAAGGTTTCACTAAACCCAAGGTTTTCTCATAAACCGGGGTTTCTTACAAAGTGTACAAAATTCATGTCACATTCCAAGCACTTGAAATGTATCAGGCATTTCACTTTCAATCAGACACACCAAGTCCACATAACAGCTCGTTTCTTACATTTGTGCCAAGCTAAAGAGGCAAACGATATTTTCAATGATACCTTATTGATGAAAATTTCAGGCCATGAACAAAATTTTCTTCACACATTCACAAGAACAATACTTACAAATAACTGTGTTGTTGTAATGGGACTTAAGGCTAGTATATGTTATAATGGAAAGTGTCACAAAGTATGTGTATTTGTATTTGCAATGTTTACCTTCAAAATTTCTGTAATACCAAATTTGTTTTCCATTAAAATTGACTTCTCTCCATCAAGTATGGCGAGGCAAATCAACAGGTGGAAATTCTTGCACGGTCTGTCTGTCCACAAAACCTGAAATATAAAAAACATGGTCTATACATTAGAAATTTCAGCTCAACCAAGTTTATCAAATCAACGTTTGTGTTATCAGACAGGGTACATCATGAAGGTAAATTTGTCTGTGCTTATTCATGTGCAAAAAGCTTTCAACATTTAACCCATTATATATGGGAAAACATAAATCCCATCAGTGACAAACAGTGCAGACCCAGAACAGATGACACAAAATGTGGCGTCTGATCAGGGCCTTCACTATTTGCAGTATGTTCAGCCATTTTCTAAATATTTTTCTAACAAGACATGTCATCAGACAGCATAGCTGGCCTGGAAGTGTCCTTGAGATCATAGGCATAGGTGGGGATATTGCTGAATAAACCTTTGAACCTATCATCATACCAATTATGAACCAAATCCATCATATGGTTTGGAAAATATGAGGTCTTAAAAATTTGCCCCAATATTCTAAGTCTGTGACCTTGACCTAAAAGTCATGGGTATGGGCAAAGAAAGGTATTGCTGAATAAAAGTTAGGACCTGTATCTATCCTCATACCAAATATGAACTAAGTCTATGACCTTGACTTTGAGGTCATGGGCATGGGCTGGGATATGGCTGAAAAAAAAAAACCCAAAAAACACTGGACCTATATATATCTTCTTATCAAATATGAACTAAATAAATTGTATGGTTTGGAAAATATGAGCTCTAAAAAATCTTAAACATAAAACCTCTATGTTCTTGACCTTGACCTTGAGGTCATGTGTATGGGCAGGGGTATTGCAGAATAAAACTTTGGACCTGTATCTATCGTCATACTACATGTGAACCAAGTCCATTATATGGCTTGGAAATTATGAGCTCTTAAAAAACTTTAACATGTGGACGCCGATTTAAACGACAACGCCGATGCTGCGGGTAGTGCAAAAGCTCTCCCTGGGTTTCATCCCGACAAGCTAATAATGACTGAAACTGAGACCCCAAACCTTTGAAATGGACTACAACTGTATATAAAGGGGGATATTCTATTCTGACAGTACAAAAAGGTTTAAACTGATTGAAACTTTATGGCATTTACTCTCATCTACTACAGCAACATGATCTGTTTCACTCAGCAGACGAGATCTTGTCCTCAGGTGAGGAGGAACAAAGTGTCAGGTATGATCCTTTGGTTCATAATTGAAACATGACAAAAATACTAGATCAAACTGTTACTGAAATGGTATGAGCTGTTGAAAGAAAATCTGACATCAGGGTATGCAACCAGGTAAGGCAAAAACCAGCCTGCTTAGCTACATAGATTACCCAAGTATAGATCCTAAGTATTGGGATAGAAAAGCCTAAGCAAACAGTGCAGACCCAGATCAGACTGTTCCTAAAGGAGCAGTCTGATCAGGGTGTACACTGTTTGCGATTCCATGTGCACCTTTTGGACTCCTTGCTGGATCATGAAACAAACTTATTTTAGGAAAAAAACAGCATATGCTCAATATGATGACAAATACTAGATCAAATTGCTACTGAAATGAATATGTGCTTGTAAGAAAATCTGTCATCTGGGTATGCAACCAGGGGACAATTTATGGCCCTTTCAAGATTATTTCACTTATTTTGAGCCCATCATTAATCAGAGGTGGGCAAAAACCAGAGTACCCAGAGAAAAACAACCTGACCTTTTCCGTTATAATTCAAGTCTTCTGCATTTTGTTCAATACATGCAACATGCATTCCTAATAATGCATCAAACTCAAGTATGACAACAATAGTAATTATGAGTTAAGAAAATGCCAACCTATTGATTCAACTTTCAATACTCAACACTGTATATTTCTGGCGAAAGAATGTGCACTGTACTGGTTAACAACTTACATATAAGCTTGCCCAGGAAAAGGGTTGGTAGGTAAACTGACCGGCTCAAAAATGACCTAAATAGTGTTGACTGGGCTGTTAAACTCCAATGCAAACAAACAAACAAAATCAATACTATATAAATGTGGTTGGTCAACATGCTGTAAACCACTTTATTTTTGCACCTAGAAAATTTTGCATTTCACCAATCCAAAACAATTTCACTGTGAACATTTTTTTCAAAATTGTCATGCCCATTTATCATTTCAGGAAGACTGTCTTGCACAACAAACCTATGCAATTTTCTCAAATTGAAATTTCTCACTCCCAAAGTTGGTATACAGTAATATCTGACAGATGCAAGCATGCAGCTACAAACAGATTTAATGGATTTATTTCCATGAATGAATGGATGAATGAATGAAAGAACAAACCTCCCATAATCGCATTGTATCACTGAAGGAAAACTCTCTCTTGAAATAAATTAACAACCATCGGAAACAAAAATAGAAATTCCCAGAGTCATGGCTCTCTGAAAAATAGAAGAAGAATCAATGAATATAGAAACATAACATTAGCAAAAACAAGAGGGCCATGATGGCCCTGGATCGCTCACCTGATCCATAGAGTAACAAGTGGGCCTCAGGGAGGGCCATTATTGACCCCAGGGTTATAATGTGCACAATGTTGAGGGAGGTCTAAAAAGGTGAAGCTTCATACCAAATATCAACAAAGGCTATAATTTGAACAATCTTGGCAAAGGTCCACTAGATGAAGCTACACACCAAATATCAAAGACCTTGGCCTTGCGGTATCAGAGAAGATTTTATGAAAGATTTTCCCTATATAAGCCTATGTAAAACGACGGGCCCCGGGGGCGGGGGCATTTTTGGCCCCAGCACTACATAAGCCTATGTAAAACCAAATGGCCCCGGGCAGGGGCATTTTTGGCCTCAGGGCTATAATTTAATCAATCTTGATAGAGGTCCACTAGATGAAGCTTCACACCAAATTTCAAAGACCTGGGCCTTGCTGTTTCAGAGAAGAAGATTTTCAAAGATTATCTCTATATAAGTCTATGTAAAACCAAAGGGCCCCGGGGCGGGGGCATTTGTGGCCCAAGGGCTATAATTTGAGCAATCTTGGTAGAGGTCCACTAGATGAAGCTCCATACCAAATATCAAAGACATGGGCCTTGCAGTTTCAGAGAAGAAGATTTTTAAAGATTTCCATATATATATATATATATATGGTCAATATCAATATATATATATATAAGTCTATGTAAAACCAAAGGGTCTCGGGGCGGGGGCATTTTTGGCCCCAGGGCTATAATTTGAACAATCTTGATAGAGGTCCACTAGATGAAATTTCACATCAAATATCAAAGACCAAGGCCATAGGCCATGTGGTTTCATAGAAGAAGATTTTTAAAGATTTTCCCTATATAAGCCTATGTAAAACCAAAGGGCCATGAGGCGGGGCATTTTTGGTCTCAGGGCTATAATTTGAACAATCTTGGTAGAGGTCCACTAGCTGAAGCTCCATACCAAATATCAAAGACCTAGGCCTTGTGGTTTCAGAGAAGAAGATTTTTCAAGATTTTACCTATACAAGTCTATGTAAAACCAAGGGCCCCGGAGCGGGGGCATTTTTGTCCCAAGGGCTATAATTTGAACAATTTTGGTAGAGGTCCACAAGATGAAGCTTGGTACCAAATATCAAAGATCAGGGCCTTGCAGTTTCAGAGAAGATTTTTAAAAATTTTCCCGATATAAGCCTATGTAAAACCAAAGGGCCTCGGGCAATATAATTTGAACTATCTTGGTAGGGGTCCACTAGATGAAGCTTCATACCAAATAGCAAAGACCTGGGCCTTGCAGTTTCAGAGAAGAATATTTTTTAAGATTTTCCCTATATAAGCCCATGTAAAACCAAAGGGCCCTGGGGCAGGGACATTTTTGGCCCAAGCACTATAATTTGAACAATCTTGGTAGAGGTCCACTAGATGAAGCTTCATACCAAATATCAAAGACCTGGGCCTTGCGGTTTCAGAGAAGAAGATTTTTTAAGATTTTCTCTATATAAGCCTATGTAAAACCAAAGGGCCCCGGGGCGGGGGCATTTTTGGCCCCATCATTATAATTTGAACAATCTTGGTAGGGGTCCACTAGATGAAGCTTCATACCAAATATCATAGACCTGGGCCTTGCGGTTTCAGAGAAGAAGATTTTTAAAGATTTTCCCAATATAAGCCCATGTAAAACAAAAGGGCCCAGGGGCGGGGGCATTTTTGGCCCCAGCACTATAATTTGAACAATCTTGGTAGGGGTCCACTAGATGAAGCTTCATACCAAATATCAAAGACCTGGGCCTTGTGGTTTCAGAGAAGAAGATTTTTTTAGTTTTCGGTGAAAAAAATCTATTTTTGGCTCCTGTGACATATATGTGCAATGGATCGGAACCATTTGAACAACTTTGAAAGGGGACCACCTAAGGATCATTCCTGTGAAGTTTGGGCAAAATCCAATCAGTGGTTTAGAAGGAGATGTCATTTTAAGAAATTGTTTACGCACGGATGACGGACAAAAAGTGATCCTAATATAAAACACAAGAGGGCCATGATGGCCCTGGATCGCTCACCTGATCCATAGTGTAACAAGTGGGCCCCAGAGAGGGCCATTATTGGCCCCAGGGCTTTAATGTGCATAATGTTGAGGGAGGTCTTAAAGGTGAAGCTTCATACCAAACAACCAAAAAGGCTATAATTTGAACAATCTTGGCAAAGGTCCACAAGATGAAGCTACACATCAAATATCAAAGACCTGGGCCTAGCGGTTTCAGAGAAGAAGATTTTTGAAAGATTTTGCCTATATAAGCCTATGTAAAACCAAAGGGCCCCCGGGACAGGTGCATTTTTTGCCCCAGCACTGTAATTTGAACAATCTTGGTAGGGGTCCACTAGATGAAGCTTCATACCAAATATCAAAGTCCTGGGACTTGTGGTTTCAGAGAAGAAGAGTTTTAAAGATTTTCCCTATATAAGCCTATGTAAAACCAAAGGGCCCCGGGGCGGGGGCATTTTTGGCCCCAGCACTATAATTTGAACAATCTTGGTAGGGGTCCACTAGATGAAGCTTCATACCAAATATCAAAGACCTGGGCCTTGTGGTTTCAGAGAAGAAGATTTTTAAAGATTTTCCCTATATAAGCCAATGTAAAACCAAAGGGCCCCGTGGTGGGGGCATTTTTTGTCCCAGCACTATAATTTGAACAATCTTGGTATGGGTCCACTAGATGAAGCTTCATACCAAATATCAAAGTCCTGGGCCTTGTGGTTTCAGAGAAGAAGATTTTTAAAGATTTTCCCTATATAAGCCTATGTAAAACCAAAGGGCCCCGGGGCGGGGGCATTTTTGGCCCCAGCACTATCATTTGAACAATCTTGGTAAGGGTCCACTAGATGAAGCTTCATACCAAATATCAAAGACCTGAGCCTTGTGGTTTCAGAGAAGAAGATTTTTAAAGATTTTCCTTATATAAGCCTATGTAAAACCAAAGGGCCCCGGGGCGGGGGCATTTTTGGCCCCAGCACTATCATTTGAACAATCTTGGTAAGGGTACACTAGATGAAGCTTCATACCAAATATCAAAGACCTGAGCCTTGTGGTTTCAGAGAAGAAGATTTTTAAAGATTTTCCCTATATAAGCCAATGTAAAACCAAAGGGCCTCGTGGCGGGGGCATTTTTTGTCCCAGCACTAAAATTTGAACAATCTTGGTAGGGGTCCACTAGATGAAGCTTCATACCAAATATCAAAGTCCTGGGCCTTGTGGTTTCAGAGAAGAAAATTTTTAAAGATTTTCCCTATATAAGCCTATGTAAAACCAAAGGGCCCCGGGGCGGGGGCATTTTTGGACCCAGCACTATAATTTGAACAATCTTGGTAGGGGTCCACTAGATGAAGCTTCATACCAAATATCAAAGTCCTGGGCCTTGTGGTTTCAGAGAAGAAGATTTTTAAAGATTTTCCCTATATAAGCCTATGTAAAACCAAAGGGCCCCGGGGCGGGGGCATTTTTGGCCCCAGCACTATAATTTGAACAATCTTGGTAGGGGTCCACTAGACGAAGCTTCATACCAAATATCAAAGACCTGGGCCTTGTGGTTTCAGAGAAGAAGATTTTTAAAGATTTTCCCTATATAAGCCAATGTAAAACCAAAGGGCCCAGTGGGGGGGGCATTTTTTGTCCCAGCACTAAAATTTGAACAATCTTGGTAGGGGTCCACTAGATGAAGCTTCATACCAAATATCAAAGTCCTGGGCCTTGTGGTTTCAGAGAAGAAGATTTTTAAAGATTTTCCCTATATAAGTCTATGTAAAACCAAAGGGCCCCGGGGCGGGGCATTTTTGGCCCCAGCACTATAATTTGAACAATCTTGGTAGGGGTCCACTAGATGAAGCTTCATACCAAATATCAAAGACCTGGGCCTTGTGGTTTCAGAGAAGAAGATTTTTAAAGATTTTCCCTGTATAAGCCAATGTAAAACCAAAGGGCCCCGTGGCGGGGGCATTTTTTGTCCCAGCACTAAAATTTGAACAATCTTGGTATGGGTCCACTAGATGAAGCTTCATACCAAATATCAAAGTCCTGGGCCTTGTGGTTTCAGAGAAGAAGATTTTTAAAGATTTTCCCTATATAAGCCTATGTAAAACCAAAGGGCCCCGGGGCGGGGGCATTTTTGGCCCCAGCACTATAATTTGAACAATCTTGGTAGGGGTCCACTAGATGAAGCTTCAAACCAAATATCAAAGACCTGGGCCTTGTGGTTTCAGAGAAGAAGATTTTTAAAGATTTTCCCTATATAAGCCTATGTAAAACCAAAGGGCCCCAGGGCGGGGGCATTTTTGGCCCCAGCACTATAATTTGAACAATCTTGGTAGGGGTCCACTAGATGAAGCTTCATACCAAATATGAAAGACCTGGGCCTTGTGGTTTCAGAGAAGAAGATTTTTTAAGTTTTTGGTGAAAAAAATCTGTTTTTGGCTCCTGTGACCTAGATGTGCAACGGACCGGAACCATTTGAACAACTTTGAAAGGGGACCACCTAAGGATCATTCCTGTGAAGTTTGGTCAAAATCCGATCAGTGGTTTAGGAGGAGATGTCGTTTAAAGAAATTGTTTACGCACGGACGGACGGACGGACGCACGACGGACAAAAAGTGATCCCAAAAGCTCACCTCGTCACTACGTGACGGTGAGCTAATAAACCTCTTCATACTGCTGTTCATTGTAACACAGTTTTGAACATATTGTAGATCCTTACATATCCCAAAAATATGTATAGATTACAAAGAAAAATGACCATTTATGGTACATACTGGTCATAAATCGTAATTTTTCCTTACCTGCTGCAAGGACAGCAAGCCTCTTCCAACTGTAAACCAATGTCAGTTGAATGCTCCGGTGACATAAAATAAACCACACCTTCCCATACCTGCCAACTTTCACCCATTAGGAGTGAGTTTCACAATTTTTCCATGCACTTTGACCTCACGATCATGTTGCCAAAATAAGGCAAAAATCACAATTTTTCCACCTCCTCACGCTTGGTATTTTTATCAGCCATATTGTTTGTGGATAGTCATTTGGAATATCTTGGATTTCTTCACTATCTATTTTGGAGATGGAAAAACCCCCTAGTATATTTTTAGCTGTATTGACTATCTTTAACCCAATGGCAGTTTACCCAGTACCCACAAACAAATGCAAGTTGCCAACAGTTTTCTATCTGTATGAGCATGAACAGGGATGCCCTTTGCTGATCTTTTCATGTAAGTATGTTTGAACAATTATTTAATCTCTCCCAGATGTAATGAAAGTAAATATTTACCTATGAATGAGCAATGTCACGTAGTTTCGTGACTACGAAAATCGTAGTCTTTATCTCTCAAACTAAGAATTGTATTGTTATTTGGTAATGGGTGTTCTAACACTTCAGAAACAATTGTTTTGCAAAACAAAGGCTGTTAAAGTCAGACATTAAGCACTCCTTGCAATTGCATGAAAACTGTTTCTGAGTAAAAGAACCTAATTTCAGACAGATCATATATTCAGACAATCTTTAGTTATTGCAAATACTGTTAATTATTGAAGCTTAAGTATTATACCAGTGATTTATTGGATAATACATAAAATGCAAACATGTAATTTTTCTGATTGTACTAGTGGACTGGAGTGTGTCTATTAGTTTGAAAAAAAAATCTCCCCCATGGAAATTTTGGGGAAAATATTCACCGCGCTTTATTCCATCGAATGCCGTGACACGCAGAATCTCCCCAATGAAAAATTTGAAAAGTTGGCAGGTATGACACCTTCCCCTCACCCAACTATCCCCAGGCTTAACCCATAGTACCAGAAACCCCAAAACCGATACCCTTGCAAACAGTGTAGGCCCAGATCAGACGCCGCAGAACGCGGCGTCTGATCAGGGCCTCAAATAACCTGACACCCCTAAATTTTGAAATGAACTCCAGCTACATATAAGGAGGAAGATTCCATTTGGTACAAAAAGGGTTATAAAGGGTCATAGCATCTTGTCAGAAGGCATAATGGGAATAGTTTAGGGATACATTTTTGAGCTTCTACAGAATAGAGGTATGTTGTGTGTACTCATTAGAATTGCCACGTTAGAATTGCCTTGATGTAATTTATTCATTCCAATTTCCAAATTTCGCTGTCACTGAATGACAGTGTAGATCCTGATCAGAAGCCATCTGATCTAGATCTACACTGTTTGCAAAAGTAATTGTTGTTATTTTTAGCAAAACATGTACATGTAATCAAATACTTGTTTTGTCATGTATATTGTCCCATTCTTGCCTAGAATATGTAAAGGGATCATGGGCAAACAGTGCAGACACCTGACCAGGGTCTTCACTGTTTACTAACAAGATTTCCTCTCAAAATTAGAATAGAGTTGAAAAAGAAATAGACCTGACACACCTTAAATAATAAATGGACTTGTCCAACATATACGAATGGAGGAGTCCACCTGTTTACAATGGGATAAACTTACCTAAATAGCTACAGAACTCTGGGTCAACAAATTGCATCAATTTATGTATCTCAGCCATCTGATGCTTCATCTCTTCTTGACCTACAGTGAAATTACCATGCTGAAACAAAACAGGTACAGTCAAACTTCAGTAACTATGGGCTAGAGGTCATTTTTCTACATACAGTAGAACTTCGATGGCTCGAACACCGATGGCTCGTTTACCATGGATGAGTCGAACCCATTCTTGAGCCCCTAGCGAAATCCTCTACATAAGAAATAGTGGGGGATAACTGAGGAGATTTTAGTCTTTAAGCTTGCAAATGTATGCTGTGTGTACTCATTAGAATCGCCTCGATGAGGCGATTCTAATGAATACACACAGCATACATTTCCATTATAGAACACCGAAAAATGTCTAAAAGTATCGCGTTATGCCTCCTGGCAGTAACCTCAGTGGCTTGAACTACCCCTGTCTCGAACAGTTTTTTGAGGTCCCAAAGGTGTTCGAGCCATTGAAGTTCGACTGTAAAGTATACCTTTTGTTGGGATATAAAACAGTTGTTCATCATGATAACATATCTGGCGACATAGCATTCTTTCAGATCTTGTGAATTAATTTTCTGATGAAAATTGGTGATATTTTTCTTATTTCTACATAAAACGTATGTTGTGGATGCTCTTATGAGTACCCACAACCTGTCTTAATCAAATTTTGCATAAATGTTGATACTGATAAGAAGTCATTTCCAGGGAAAATCAGGGTCCAAGTATCAATTAATACATACATTGTTATTCCCCATAGCAAATTTTGAAAACTGGTTTTTCCTGCATATCTTGATTACTAATGGAGAATCATATCATATTTTGCATTAATGTTGATATTCAGATGTTGCTGTAACACAAAAAGAAGGGTCAAGAGTTCAATACTGTTATAATTATTCCCCTTTGTAGTTCTACACCCCTGTAAATCCCTGTCTACTCTATGTGAAGTGGATTTTAGAGGGTATTTACTGATGTGATTCCAATGGGTACACCACAATATACATTTTAAAGACAAAAGATAATCTCCACAGTTTATCCCTCACTATTTCTTATCAGGGGCTATGTGAAGGATTTCCTAGTGGCCCAAGAACAAGTTCGAACCAATCATGGTAAAAAAAAAGCATCAGTGTTAAGAGTCATTAACTGGAGAAATTGAGATGCTCCAGAAGTTGTAACTGTCAACCTGGCCACAACACTATTAACCCTTTTTGTACCAAATGGAATCTTCCGCCTTAAATATACCAGGACTCCATTCCAAAATTAAGGGGTGTCATCTTGTTTTCTTCAAAATTTACATGGAAAATGGCTTAAATTTTCACCAACAGTGTAGGCCCTGATCAGATGCTGCGTTCAGAATGCGACATCTGATCTGGGCCTGCACTGTTTGCCAGGGTACCCGTTTTGGGGTTTCTGGTACAAAATGGGTTAAACATTTTTCATGGTAAATTCACTTCAGCATGAATTTTATACAGCTCATAAATTTTAAAATGCCAACTACCTTTGGCTTTTTAAAATTTATAAACAGGACAAACATTATGTTCCGATTTGAGAAAGAAAATGCCTCATGTGTTTGTGTTTTTACAATTTGAGCATTATTTATAAGCAGTGCAAACAACGATACCTGCTGATCTGAGCAGAAAAATTGCCTCATGTGTTTATATTTGAATAGTTTTTAGCATTATTTATGAGCACGACAAACAGCATTAAGTTCTGGATCTGAGCAGGAAAATTGTATTTTAACATTTTGACCATTCTTTATTAGCAGTCAAATGACAATATCTGCTGTTCTGAGCAGGAAAACAGCCTCATGTTTGTAACTGAATAGTTTTTAGTATTATTTATGAACAGGCGAACAACATTATCTGACGATCTTAGCAGGAAATTGCCTCATGTGTTTGCATTTTAAAAGTTTGAGCATTATTTATGGGCAAGACAAACAACATCAATATGCTGATCTGAGCAGGATATTTTCCTCTGTTTGTTACTTAATAACTTTGAGAAACACAAATTTCATGCTCTACGCATGCTCAAATGAGAAGAGCATAAGAGTAGTTTAATGACCTCACACTCTGTGTTACTAACCATTCTCTCCATGAGCCCAGCAAAGCACCAGAAAGCATCCACCTCATTTTCCATCACGACTAGTATTGGGGATAGTAAATCACTCATACCTTGTACATAACCTATAAAAAATGTTTACATTCTCAAAGCACTTACAGAAAACCCCATTAAGTTAACTATTGCAGGGCAATGCTGTTCAGACTTAATGAATACATTGACTCACACCAAGTCACATTATCATTAACCCTTTTTGTATCAAATGGAATCTTCCTCCTTATATATGGCAGGAGTCAATTTCAAAATTTTCCGCCATTAGTAAATGCAACGCCGTTATGGACGGCGTACATGTAATGTTACGGAAAGTATCTAGCTAATTTGCATATTTAATCCACTAGTGGATTATCGAAAATATTAAATGGCGTTATTACACTCTCAGACGTGACGTCATATGATAAATTCATTTCTTGAATAAAACAATTACATTATGTGACCATAATATATAATGGATCTTATAGAAGCTGTCATTTTATACAAAATTTATGGGGTTCTACTCTAAAGGGAAAGAATTTGCTTCTGAGAAGCAAATTCTTTCCTTTAATAGTAGATCCCTGGGGTTCTTCTCTAAAAGGAAAGAATTTGCTCCTGAGGCCTTTAAGAGAAGATCTCTTTTCTGGAGGAATTTCCTGTAAAGGAAAGCAAACAAGTCACAAGCTATAATGGTAATGGTGGAAAAATCTAGCAGACCCAGCAGATGTATCCTTTCTACTAAAGTTCATTTTTACTAATATAGCATCTATACCTTTCCGAAAAGCCTGAATGTGTTTATTAAATAAGCTGTCTTTTTGTATCTTTCTAGTTTACTTAAAACCTATTTATTTCATACAAATGAATTAAGTGGAACTATCATGCTCATTGGTTAGTGCAGTTGCCTCTGATGCTAGAGGCCTAAGGTTCCATTCCAAGCAGCAGTGATAAAATTTTGGTAACCAAACAGGCTCCATTGGCATCATTTGCAGGGATCAATGTCATAAAGTGCACCATACTTCAGATCGAGACTTTAACTGGAGGCCCCTTGTGTAGGGATAGTCATCCCCTGAGCAACTTAAAGACCCTGCTGTAATACAACATAATTACACTGCAACCTCGTTATACCGCTGATCGTTTAAGCGCGGAAATCAGTATAACGCGGGTGTTCCATGGCTCCCGTTTTTTTTCATAATTTAAGGCAAAAAAAAACACTTTTTGCCCCATGAATTATGGTAAAAACTATTGTGTATTGGTTTCAAACCTGTGAAAAAAAAGTGGTAATAATTTCAGTCAATCAAGTGGATTAACGGTCCACTGCACTAAATCTACCTGTTCAGCGTATGCAAGTGACAATTACAAAGGGATTAATTGAGACAAACTGGTACAAATACCTTGATTACCTAGTTTTCACACCTTACCACACAGTTTATTGCCGTCTTATCAATAAGCCATAGGCGAGTATTCACAGTTTAATAGTATTGACAACTTGAGTAAATAAGCGAGAATACAGGCATTGTCTTGGCTGATGGTATTTTGACTGCCGAGTTCGGCGGAAAAATGGGGAAAAAATGACCATTTTCAAAACTGGCGGACAAAAGCAAAAAAATGGAGCGACAGACCAACAGCGTTATAATGATTTCCCCCCAACAAACGGCCCCACGGATTTACCACATGCAGATGCACAGATGAAAACAGCGTCTGCATTGCTCTGTTTTGGCGCGAAAAATGATAAAAAAACAAACATTTGCCCAGCGGTCACCTTACCTGTGTTTTTTGTGACCTGTCATTGCTTAACCTTGAAAGTCGGTGAACTAAACATTACAGCCAAATCTCCAATACACAATAGTGCAGATAAAAAAACCCAATAATACACATTAGCAGTGTCATTCATATGGACCGTTACACACTTACGGTGAATAGGCGATTATGATTCATATGTCTGACCAGGATAATAAATGGGATTAAAAAGATAAACAACCAGTAATATTAGAACACTTTTTATTGATCTTTCTTTTTTCAACAACTAATACACTCAAATTAACATTTTGAAATTTCATATTGTTGGTGGGTGGGGTACACATTGCTCGACGACGATATGACGTTTGTCGGTGCCCCCAAATTTATAACGCGGTGATCACCACTAACGCGGTTGGGGTTCTTGGACCCCACCACCCGCGTTATAACGTGGTTGCAGTGTATTACTGTGTAGGCTTTCATCCTCCAAATCTGCATAACTGTACACCATCTGATGTCGTCAACAGAGGATAAGACGTATTGGAAGAAAGAAAGAAAGATGCTTCTTACATAACAGTGTTTATCCAATCTGGAAGATTCTGATTATAAATATTACAGTGACAGACCTAATGTTTAAGGGTCAGCGCTGTAACCATTATGCCATGGAGGCCCAAAATTGCCAGTTTGATAAACTAACATGACTTTGAACAACTGGTTTAAGGATGCTGACTGAGTGAATGTGGTGGGGTTTAACAATACATCAACCCTTGTTGGTCATTTTGTGTCGTGTCTCCCAGAGAAAGGGAGAAAGGAGACAGAAGAGGTAGTAGAGGAAAAGAAAGTGAGAGAGCAGGGAGAAAAGGAAAATGAACTGAAGTGCAGAAACGGAAGAAATAACAACATTTCCCCTCTACCCATACCTGCTGCAATGACAGTAGGCCTTGCCCAAGCAAGGACAGCAGGCTTTGCCCAAGTGTAAGCCGGTATCAATTGGATGCCCCAGTGATGCAAAATACATGAAACCTTTGCCTCACCCAACCACCCTCTCCCAAGATGCAGAGGATTTCTTATTATAAACTTACCTAAATCAAAGTTATACATGCAATAAGTCATCAAGATATCATTCAATACTTGTAGATTAGGATTTCCTTCTCCTTCAAAGAACTTGTGGGTTCGGTCTGTTCGTGTTACATCTTTTTCTGAAAACATAATACAGTCGAACTTCAATGACTCCTACATCTTTCGGTATTGAAAATTGGTTCAAGACAAGGGTAATTTGAATTACTCTGAGTTCCTCATAGTATCAGGTTAGGAGACATAATGGGAATAATTAAGGTATATCATTAGGATGTTCTATAAAACAAAAATATGTTGTGTGTACTCATTATAATTCCTCCACAAGGAGATTATAATGAGTGCACACTTAAGTTTTTTGTTTGTTAATGTTGAGGTATTATGGGCCCATCAATACTGTTCAGGTCATTTTGATGACATTACTTCTGATTTTGTGGGATTTTTACCCAACATCAAGATGAAATCACATCTACGGCCATACCACACAAAGATACTAGACGAGTTTATAACCAGGGATGATATGACTTACACTACTTTACCTGGGCAGGCTTAGACCTTCTAAGCGGTTAACCAACACAACAAACAACAACTTTTAAAAATAAAAGTAAAAAAATCTTCTTTAACCCATTTTGTACCAGAAACCCCATAACTGGTATTTGACAAACAGTGCAGGCCCAGATCGGGGCCTACACTGTTTGCAAAAGGTTCCGCTATTTTTCAAATAAATTTTGAAGAAAATGCAACATGTCACCCCTAAATTTTTAAATGGACTTCTGTTATATATAATGAGGAAGATTCCACTTGGTACAAAAAGGGTAAATTATCCTTCACTATTTCTTATCTGGAGCTATGTGAAACAAGAACGTGTTAGACTCAGCCAAGGTAAATAAGCCATTGGTTTTAAAGCCATTGAAGTTTCACTGTGGCCAAATATTACAAAATAATTCCAATTCCCCATCATTATATGATCCCTGCCAAGGAAATTTGTGTCTTCGAGCATTCCGTCACAACAAATTTTAACTGCGCATGCCCAGCCATTCAGAGGGGCTAGGGATATAGCTTTCTGTCAGAAGGTTCCTCTTGATTCACTGCTTGTATGAGCGAGCAGCGAAGGTTCTGGCGAGACTGCGCGGATGCGCAGGCTCGCCTGAACCTTCGCTGCTCGCATAGGCGATAAGTACCAAAATCGCTTGACGGGGCCCATATACATCTCAAGCTATCTGATTGGTTGAAATAAATGTTTTATACTTCAATAAATTCCATGGGCAAGAATCTCAGAACTATTTCTCACAGCGACAGGTAGTAATATAACTTGACGTCAAAGAGCATGTTTAGAAACGGTAAAATTACGTCATTGTTAATGCAGTGACGTCAACAGTGTTCAATTGAAAGATGGACAACGCTTAACCCTTGTCCTGCTGAATATTCATATATGCCACACCCACTACCGATTATCAACCAATCAGGTTACTTGATGCAAATTATTACAACAAATTCACAACCTGCATGACAAACAATGTAGATCCTGATCAGATGGCTTCTTCAGAAGCCATCTGATCTGGATCTACATTGTTTCAAAGAAAAGGCATATCCGGGTTCAGCAGGACAAGGGTTAATAAAGTAGTAGATGTTAAAAGACAAATAAAACAAATTAAAAGATTTGGTGTTTTTTTGTTGTTGTTGTTTTTTTCGCCTGAGTTCCTTTCAAAGATGGCAGCGTCTAACTGAATAATCATTCTGCCGTGGCCAATGATAAGTTCATTCTTACGCTTTTCAAAGAATTCCTAAAATCTTACCATTTTGGAGACATTTTGAACATGTTGATAAGGAATGAATAGTCACTTTTGTGGATTTTATCGATGAGTAAACTCCGGTGAATCACAAACAAACTTAGCATGAAGCGATTCACCAGTTTACACATCGATAAAATTCACAAAAATGAAATTCATGCCTGTAATGGCATTAATATTTTCTATTCATCCTCATATCTTGATAATCACCCCAAAACTTTATTTAAACTCTATACTTTATTACAGACTTGCCTACCCCTCGAGACAGAAAATAGTAAGATCCCATGAAAAAAATTGTAAGATTGCAATTTTATTCATAAGGATATCAAGGTATTCGATGTGTGGTCAAAATAAGTTGACATAAAATGAAGTTTATTGTGATACTTCGAGCCGATGCAGCTTTTTTTTACCCAATGTGATTTTCCTTTGCAGAGGCTTCCATCTTGCTGCTTTTACCAAAAATTATTTGTTAAATGAGCCGTGATTGGATGACTTTCCTATCATTAGCCAATGAAATTTGACATTTCATCTTGCCACAAGAGTAAGCCATGTAGGATAACTCTTATCTTGTTCCGGTAAAAGAGCCTGCTAAACCGAACCGAACCACAAAAGGTACAAGGAATTACTGAAATTACTGATTTTTTTAAAAACACCGCAAATCGTACAGAATTTGCGCGCGATCGTAAGGTCGTAATTTAGGCACAAAAATAGTAAGTCTTATGACCAAATCGTAAAGATAGGCAAGTCTGTTATTAATACAAAATGTTTAAGTAAATTTTGACAAATGGATGCACAGATGAATAGCCAGAAACACACTGACATAAAAATTATGTACTTCATGTACAGTAAAAATTCTTATACAGGAAAATTCCTATATTAAGACCACCTTTGAAACTGTTCAAAAGTGGTCTTTGAGACCACTCTTGAAGAGTCCAAAAGGTGGTCCCTGACAAGAGGACATTGTGGGCAGAAAACACGAAGTTTAAGTACAGCCTTCAAAATAAGTTTTTTAAAGCAGAATTAGTCTTAATTTTAGGTGGTCTTAATAACACTTAATAGCAGAATTTCACTGTTTTAAGATCATCTTACGGCTTTTCAACAGTGGTCTGTTAGACCACTATTGAACCGAACCAAAGGTGGCCTCTTACCAGAGGACACTGGGTATAGAAAACACTTGCAATAATAATTGAAACTTTTTCAATATGCTTTTAAAAACATAAGTGTAAATTTTAGCTGTTCTTAAAAACAAACAGCATTTCACTGTACCCGAGGTAAAGAAAAGTTATTCAAAGTATCCTTTTAAATACTTCATTCACCCTTAGTATTTAGAAACCTCAGCTTACCACACTTGTTCTAAGATTTGAACAAGTACAATTTACAACCAAATGTTGTTTCTAAAAAAAGCTGGATGAGTGGCAAACAGTGTAGACAATGAGGAGAAGCTGCTTTATGCAGCATTTCATCTGAGTCAACAACTATTTGCTCATGGCCTAACTCTTATCATGCTGTTCACGACAACCCCTATCTTTGGAAACAGTGTAGATCCAGATCAGATGGCTTCTGACGAAGCCATCTGATCAGGATCTACACTGTTTGACATTCAATTTATGAATTTGTAGGAATAAATTACATCAAGTAATCTGATTGGTTCAAAGTCAGAAATAGGTGTGGCAAATCTGAATATTCAGCAAGAGAAGGGTTAACTGTCCAAATACATACAATATCAGTTAATGCTCACCTATAAGTTGTTTTCTTTCTTTGAACAATGAGAATCTGTTTTCTTGTTCTGATCTGATTGTTGTCCATTGAAGCTTCATTCGAAAATAGTCATCTCTGAAACAATTTTCATAGCTCAGGATAAGGAGGAGCACCAAGAACAATTTGGAGATAACTTTTCTTTTGTCTCCATTAAGAAAATGTTGTTTGTTTGTTTGTTTGTATTGGAGTTTAACGGCCCAGTCAACACTATTTAGGTCATTTTTGAGCCGGTCAGTTTACCTATCAACACTTTCCTGGGCAGATTTATACGTAAGCGGTTGACCAGTATAGTGCACATTCTTTCGCCAGAAACTGACAACTGCCCTTCTTGAATCAGCGGAAGGGAGAGAATGACCGTAGAAAAGATTTCATGATCAATCTCCACGAAAGAATGTTGCCAAGCTCAGCGGGAGTCAAATCCGAGTCCTCCTGATCACCAGTCAGACGCGCATCCGACTGAGCCAACGAGGCCCGCAAGAAAATGTTGTAGGTACTTGTTGGAATCCACTCAGTGAGGCAATACTAACAAATACCCAAAATATATGTTGTGGGTACTTGTTTGACTTGCCTTAGTGAGGCAATTCTAACAAGTACCCACAACATATATTTCTAACAAGAAATAAGAAAATTATCCCTTAATTATCTTCATTACTCCATCTTAGATGCAGCTATGGTTTTGAAATATATGAAATTAAGACAAAAAAAAGAAACAACCCTTAAATAAGAACAAAAATAAATATACATTAAATTTACATTTAATATGACGACACACCCCTGCGACAGTTTTTTTTCACATCTCCAAAATGGCCACTTTTCTGATGAAAACTCATGATATTTTTCTTATTAATGCTGCTAACATAGGTTGTGGGTGCTCATTAGAACCGCCTCATTGAGCTCATTGAGGTGGTTCTAACATCCCACAACCTATGTCTTAGAGCAGAAATAAGAAAAATAATGTTTACCCCTGTAAACCCCAGTTTTCTTTATATAAAGTTAGGTTTAGGGGGATGTATTTTTTAATGTGATGAGCCACAATATTGCCTAATATACAAGAATAACTTAAGATCAGCAGTGTAATTCTGGATGCTTGAACTTCCAGTTGTTGGCATTTTGAAATTTCTGGGTAGATCAAGTGAACTGAGCATGAAAAAAAGATTCACACATACACATCTTTATAACACTGTTCATTATAAACACAGTTTTTGGATTAAACATAATTAAATGGTAAATCACAAAAATAAGGTAGATTATATAGAATTTTTCTCTATTTGGATACAATACAGATGTTTAGCTAACAAGGATGCTGTTTTCAACTTCAACATCAGTGTTAAAAAGAAGTTATAGTGTATTACCACAAGCTTAGATTTTATTGTATTGTAATGGAGGTTAACAGACCAGTCAACACTATTTAGGTCATAACTGAGCCAGTCAAATAGTGCACATTCTATCACCAGAAACAGACAACTGCTCTTCTTGAATCAGCAGAAGGGAGAGAATGACTGTAGAAAAGATTTCATGATCAATCTCCACAAAAGAATGTTGCCAACCCAAGCAGGTATTGAACCCGTGTTTTTCTGATCACCAGTCAGACGAGCATCCGATTGAGCTACCTAGGCTGGCAACAAGGTCAGTTTTACAGCAATTATTGAGTACTTACAATCTTCTCTTCCTAGCTTTACTTCTACTGGCATATGTAGAATCCCACTCATAAACTCCCAACAGAAACTTCCAGACATCTATTCTAATGGACGGATCCATACCCTGACAGACAAAAAGAAATGAAGTAATAACAATTAACCCCTATCCAGCTGAATAAAATAATTTAGCCACACCCACTTCTGACTTTTCATCAATCAAATTACTTGATATAATGTATTCATTCTATTCAAAAACTGCATGACAAACAGTGAAGATCCTGATCAGATGGCTTCTACAATCTGGATCTACGCTGTTTGCATGGTAGGGGTTGTTGAGTTCAGTAGGATAAGGATTAACATCTGATAAGGGGGCATTATGAGGATACTGTGGGGCGGCTGTTTGTTTTTCCTTATTTATCCATGAAAGCATATGTTGTGGGTACCTGTTAGAACTGCATTCCTCTCTCAATTAGTATATGCACTGTCGCAAAGATGCAATATGTTCCCAAAAAATAAAGCCAGTGTCTCACCTTGGGCTATACACAATAGGGCAGATTGGCAACTCTGTGAGAAGGAAAATGCGATACAATGGGACGGCAAAAATGTTTAAAATGGGACGGCAAAAAATATTTACAATGGGGCATACACCTGAAATAAATCTCTTTGGTTGGAACTACTTTGTTTTACAAAATACAAGAGTGAAATTATATTTCAACGCGGGAAAGTTTCAGTCATGTCAATGTTATTCATGACATCATCTCAGTGGCGTCTGAGAAGATATCAACAGAAATTCAGAATGTGTGACGTTTGAGTCAGATTCAACGTTGAAACAAAGAAAACATGGACATAACCACTGAATATGAAGTTTGTTCTGTTTTATGTAATCTCACGGACAAAGGGAGGAATTATCTAGAAAAATAAGTCGGAGGCATTCACAAACGGCAGCTCCAACGATAAACCTACTTGGGAAAATCTTGCTTTATCCTGAATAAAAACTGGATCTTTTCAGGTAATGCATGTGGTTCAATTAAAATATTTTGGGATATTTTAGGACCAACCAAAATGCAGCTTCTGAAAATAACTGCAGAATTTTGGAATACACAAGCAAATCACACTCGTCTAGACTGACATGTTCATTTTTCAACTCACCATGAGGAATTCCTTGGTGAGCTGGCGAGCATCTATTTCGTTCCTGAGCTTAATGGTGTATCTTTTGAGCCAAGGGTTCTTTATTCTGACAGTGAAAGCTGTATTCCTACTGAAAGGCTATGCAGGCTTAATCGAGTCTTAGGTGAGTACTCATTTCTGAATACAATTTTTTCTTGATACAGGCCTTATGATATCAATACAATTTTAAACCATTTTGTACAGAAAGGAATCTTGCCCCTTCAATACAGCAAGAACCCATTTGAAATCTGAGGTGACAGGTTCAGTTATTGTGAGAAATTCATTGTGAAAATGGTTGAACTTTCTGCAAACAGTGAAGGTCCTGATCAGATGTCACATTCTGCGACATCTGATCTGGGCCTGCACTACTTGTCAATTACCCATTTTCGGCTTTCCTGTATAATATGGGTTAACATTCTTATCTCATCAAACTTACCCCTCTGAAGATCTGGTCCTTCACTTCTTCAACATTTATTATCTTTCCTTCCTTGTCCATGTGTTTGGACCACTGTTGTGACGTCAGAGGATCTCCCCGATTCACGTCTGGACGGGGTGGGAGTTTAGTCTGGAAAGGAAAAATTTGCAAAAACTTATTACAGTACATGTATATTAAAGTACCAACAAAAGGAGGATGGAGAAGATCATAAATGAAGAAAATTACAGTCAAACGTGAATGGCTCAAACACCCATCACGTAATCATGCCTATCAAATTTTGACCGCCTTAAACCCCACTTTTATAAAGTAAAACTGGGGTTTACTGGGGTATACATTGTTTTTATTTCCCCTCAAAACCATAGATTGTGGATACTCCTTCTCACGAAGTCACACAATCTATGTTTTGAGAAAAACTATTGAAAATATCAGAATTTTTTATCCGAAAAATTTCATTTTTTGGTGTTAAAATGTTTACCGGGTAATAAATCTGAATAGGCGTGTTTTCAGAATGTTTGGGACAATGAAAACTTGTTGAGATAACAACTGATGGTTAATTATAATGCCAGATCAAGAGGCAAAATGGGACTAATAATTCTAGTGAATAAAGGTATGTTGTGTATGCTCATTAGAATCGTCTCAATTAGTGCTCCTTAGAATCACCTAATTGAGGTGACTCTAATGTGTATACACAAAATACTTTTTGAAATCACTGAATATATTGATATCTGGAGCAATTGGATGAAGTTTCTAGAGTGTCAAGAGTGAGTTTGCACTAACCATGGTAAACAGGTCACCAGTGTTTGAGCCTCTGAAGTTTCATTGCATCTAAAAATTATATCTTTAAGGAGAATGGGAAGACTTGGCAGATTTTTCCACCATTTTTCAAAGGGAGACAACTTTCAGGACTTCCTGTTCACTTTTCTATAAGCCCCGTCCAACTGAAAAAGGGGTCAACACTTAAAGGAAAGAATTTGCTCCTCTGGAGCAAATTCTTTCTTTTAAGAGCTGACCCCTATTGACACGGGAGACAAAAATACTTTTGCAGGAGTTGCCTCTCCTGAAGGTGTATCCATTCCCCCTTAAGGGGAATGAAAAAATCTGGCATACCAGTATTTTCTATTTTTAAATGAAAATTTTTTTCATGACTTCCTGGTTACTAGCCTGTTAACTATCAGATCTCCTCCAAAAAGATGTCTACCGGGTATTCTGAAATGAAAGAATTACCTGCACAGAAGTATTTCTTTCCTTTCAGAGTAAGTTTTCATTTACCCATATATGCATAGCGGCCCTTTTTTGGGACACCGGCAACCAGTGTAGACCCACATCAGATGCCACAGAATGTGACATCTGATCTGATTGCATCTGATCTGAGTCTATACTATCTACTTAAAAGTATGTACATTTTTGTTGGCCCCCGCCCATAGGGGCTTGAAGAAATATATTGGCTGCATGATGCTTCCACGCAGAGCTGAATCCGGCCCGCACACTAGTACTGGTAAACCGCTTAGAGGATCTAAGCCTGTCCAAGAACCGTGGTGCGAGGCGGACCGTCCATGCTAATAAACCCTATTGGTTTCATTGGGCGACAGGGCTTGAGATGTCATTTCATCTCAATGTCGGGTAAAAGTCCCACAAAATTGGAAGCAACGTCTCCAAAATGACCTTTACAGTGTTGACGGGGAGGTTAAACCTCAAATCAAACAAACAATGTACATTTTTGTAAAGCTTACACACACGAAACAAACCTGAGACTCCTCTAACTTGAAAGGGACCACTCCAAACTCATTAGGTGGAATATTCCATTGTCATATATATGTTAACCTTTATCTTGCTGTTCACGACAACCCTATCTTTGCAAACAATGCAGATCCAGATCAGATGGCTTCTGAAGAAGCCATCTGATCAGGATCTACACTGTTTGGCATTCAGTTTATGAATTTGTAGCAATAAATTACATCAAGTAATTTGATTGGTTGACAGACAGAAATGGCTGTGACTTAAATGAATATTCAGCAAGGTAAGGGTTAAGGGCAATAGATACATTTTGAGGGAGGGCAACACTTTCAAAAACATGTTTGTCTCCCGTATAAATAAGGATCTACTCTTACGGTGCAGAAGATCAGCCAAATCTGGTAATGGAGATATTGAGATTTCAGAATAATGACTTCCAATTATGGGCATTTTCAAGGTAACTGACAATATTTTCTACATCATGCAAGTTATCAAATTACTGTAATGATCCTAAGTATTGTGACAGACAGGCCTTAGAAAGGCGCAGTCTGATCAGGGTCTCCAGTTTGCCAGTCCATCTGCACTTCTTTGACTCCATGCTGGATTATTAAACATTTTTTCTTAATTTTAGGAGAATTAATGCAAGTCCTCAAGGTGTCCGAACTCTTAGGATTTTTAGGGTAGATAATATACATTGTTATTTTGATGTTTGAGTGCCAAATCTCATAACTCTATGAAGAGAAATAAACATTCTATAAAGTGATGACTGCAGTGATGTACCAGAGAAATCAGTTTGTAGAAAGTACCCATCTCAGTACAAATACAGCATTTTACTACATGTTCTATTTTTTTAAGACTTGAAGTCTAGTCTGAATTCATACAAATATTTTCATATTTCCAAGATATGCTCAATTGTTTCTATCTCCACAGCTATTTCCCCTAGAGATGCATTCTTTCTTCAAACAACTTTACCTTTGTGACAACTTCAAAGCCTGGTTCATCTAGATTGCTAATTTCCATCCCTGGAATGTCTTCATTTAACTCATCCGGTATCCGAGGTGGTATCTCTTCTAACTCTGACTGCATCAATACATCTCTAAGAAAATTTGTCACTCGGGAAAAACTACCCATTGTTGTGGTGTAGGGGTCCTTAATGAATTTCTGTGATAGAAAAGAGAGTGATATACATGTAATAGTTTTCCTAAGGGCAAGAAGAAGAGTCTGGCCAGACTGACTTATTATTCAGACTGATCTGCATCTTCACTAGCCATACAGGTCTACTTGTACAATTTGTTGTATTCTGGCTAAAATGTAAGTACAGTCTAACTTCAATGGCTCGAAAACCTTAGGGACCTCGAAAATCTGTTCGAGACAGGGGTGATTCGAGCCACTGAGGTTACTGTCAGGATGCATAACGAGATACTTTTAGACATCTTTTCGGTGTTATATAATGAATATGTATGCTGTGTGTACTCATTCGAATCGCCTCATCGAGGCGATTCTAATGAGTACACACAGCATACATTTGCAAGATAAAGGACTAAAATCTCCTTAATTATCTCCCACTATTTCTTATGTAGAGGATTTCGCTAGGGGCTCAAGAATGGGTTGGACTCATCCATGGTAAACGAGCCATCGTTGTTCGAGCCATCGACGTTCTACTGTACTTCTACTATCTACAGTGAATCACCGATGTCTCCAACACTGACCTCATTTACCACGGCTGTTTCAACTTCACTTGGGTACCCAGGAAACAAATCCCATAACTGCAGATATTAACCCTTATCGCACTGCAAAAATTAATTTTGCCACACCCATTTTACATTTCAACCAATCAAATTATTTTATGCAATTTGTTCATTCGAATTTGTAAACTGAATGACAAACAGTGTAGATCCTGATCAGATTGCTGCTTCTGGCTTGTTTTGTTTGTTTGTTCGTATTGGAGATTAATACTATTTTATGTCATTTTTGAGCCAATTAGTTTACCTATCCACACTTTCCTGGGCAGGCTTAAACATATGTGGTTAACCAGTACAGTGCACATTCTTTTGCCAGAAACTGGCAACTGCCTTTCTTAAATCAGCCGAAAAGGAGAGAATGACAGTAGTAAAGATATCATGATCCATCTCCACAAAAGAATGTTGCTGACCCCAGCAGGTATTGAACCTGCATCCTCCTATCACCAGTCAGATGAGCATCAGACTGAGCTACCAAGGCCGGCAAACCAAAGGCTTGTCTCCTATCATATAATCTAGCTGTTGGTGGGATGTAAAACCCTTCAACAACATTTTCTTTTTCTTTTTAACCATTAAGTACCAGAAACCCCAAAACGGGTATTTGACAAACAGTGCAGGCCCAGATCAGACGCTGCAGAATGCAGCGTCTGATCAGGACCTACACTGTTTGCAAAAAGTTCAGCCATTTTCCTGATGAATTTTGAAGAAAACACAACCTGACACCCCCTAAATTTTGCAATGGACTCATGCTATATATAAGGAGGAAGATTCCATTTGGTACTAAAAGGGTTAAGAAATAAACATATCATATAATGTTGCTGTTATTTAGTGGATAACATCATGTACCGTATTCGGGCGTGTACTACCCGCATTTGCGTACTACCCGCACCCCTTTTTTTTGCCAAAATCTGGGGGAAAAATGTTATTCTGTTGTATTACCCGCATGGAACATTTGCTGAAATTTTGGTGGGTCCGTAAGTGAGAAAAAGTAAGAATTTGGCCAGTTTTTGTAACATAAAACGGAACGTGCGATCGTCTTCAAAAGGCGGGAAAATGCACGTGCGTGCGGCTATCACCAGAAAGCATGTATTTTACATGAAAAAGTTGTAAAAACCTTGTTATTTATTTATTAACCAATATATGCCCAGCGGCCCTTTTGGGGGACATCGGCAAACAGTGCAGACTCAGATCATACGCCGCAGAAAATGTTGTAAAAACTTCACCTGTTCACCCTTGCAATTTATTTATTAACCAATATAAACTTTCCCTTAATAAAACATTGTCATTGTTTTTATTCTTTTGTATTATCCCTTCCCTGGCCGCTGTTTGCGATTACGACTGATCATCGTCGTTACGCACTACGAACCGCTGATTAGCGGTGCTTTTGATGTGCAATTTAGACCACTCATCGGGTAAACACTTATTGCGCATGCAGTGTCCGTGTCCGTTAATCGATAGCGAATTAACATGATTAAAGTCGGCCTTTGTTTGTGTTAATTGTGTGTTTGGTAAAGGTGACAAAGTTGAGAACTTTGAGAAGTGACATATGACTAAATCTGACAAGTCATTCTAACCGGCCCTTCTTAGGGCCAACAAACCCTCAAGAAAGAATAGCCAAATAATGTCACTAAGTAGATATACATATCTACACGTCCCCTTTTCATTTTTTTACTCCGTTTCATTGATATATTTCTATTTGTTTTTCTGCTCCGCAAAAAAAAAATCCGCTGGTAAAATGTAGCATCCTTTTGTAAAAGCTCATTCTTGTTTCACGGAAACGCTCGAATATAGTCGAGTGACCACGATCGCTCAAGTCAAATATAGCGGCCAATCAAATCGATTGTAGCTATACACACCTTCTCAATTCCCGGAAATCAGACAAACCATGTGTACAAATGGATAAATAACTTGTTTATTTCGTTTAAAATCAGAGTTTTAGGAATAATTAGTACAAAATCGGTTTTCCTAGTATTGGAGATGGTTATATTACTCATGTGTAAGTTAAATCGAGTCGGCAATTAACGTTATTTATATCGGGAATCGTAAATAGATAGCGCATAACATTGAGATGCATTGTATTTTCAGCGGACAAAAGTAAAAAAAAAAAAGGTCCAAAACAAATTCGGGCAGATTACCCGCACCCCAAACTTGGGCTGTAATTTGGGGGAAAAAAACTGCGGGTAGTACACGCCCGAATACGGTAATTAATTTGATATGATCATACCTGTAATATGGTGACTGGAGCATAATGTCATGAAGCAATCTGTGACAACCTTATGTTTTCCTTTGAAATTTTTTTTTCACACTTCTTTGGCAATAAAATGTTTTTAAATTTATAACATGATAAACAGAATCTTACTGGAGTGGTCTTTTCATATGAAATTTAAGGAGTTTGACAGAGGCTTGATTCATAAATTTCAAATGAAATGACAACTCATGTAAGATCCTCTATACGATAATCTATTCAAATAAGTTTGAATAACAATCTGCAATGAGGTTTTTGCCTGGTGCAAAGATCTTTTCTTAACCCAGAAGTGAAAACTTGGCTACAGCAAATAACAAAAATATTCAGACTAGCTGCACATAGCAAACAACACAGACCTAGGTCTCTGCTCCAAATGGAGTGGTCAGAGCCGGATCTGCATTACCTTATTTACCAAAAAAATTCAGACCCTCTTTGATAAGCCTTATAATGTTATAACTTAAATCATTTTAGTATTCTAGCTGCAAAGACTTTTACTCTGTCGGGATTAGCGTAGACCTGATCAGATTTTTTGATTCTACATTGGTTGCTGAAGCTTATTTATATGATATTTTGGTGGCCGAACATTTAAGGTAAATATGGTATTTGCCTATCATTTTTTGGGTCTCCGGACGTTAGCCCCCCAGGACATTTGCCACCCAATGACTTAATCTAACAAGAGCACCGCAAGCGGGTGCCAATGCTCGTCTGCAGTTTCTTTTAGAAAACAAAAGTTCTAAGTCAAATCAAATTGCAAGATGGAGTTATAAAACTTGTAGGGAATGTAGCTCTTGTGATGGTGAGTATGTGTATGAAGTTTCATGAAGGTAGGCCAAATACTTTTGGAAATATGGTCAAGGTTAAGTTTTTTGGTTAATTTTTCGAAAAATAGGTCAAAGTTCAAAGGTCAAGGTCACAGGTCAAAAAGCGTGGTGTGACTGAAAAGGTCTTGTCCCAAGGAACATTCATGTGAAGTTGGAAGGCTCTGATGTGAATAGTATTGAAATAAGAGACAAAAACAATTTAAAAACCAGAGGACCAGTGGTCCTGAACCGCTCACCTGTCTGGTGACAATTTTCCTACTTAGATCAGCAGAAAATGTCATTTACCCTGCTCATAAATTTTAAAATGCCACCTCAATATTTGTTGGCATGGCGGCCATCTTGGGTCTAAGGCCAATGAATGACCTTGACCTTTCTCACCCATAGATCTTCATGTATTCAGTTACTTTACCTGATCTACCAATTTTGGTGACACTGTCTTCAATGGTTTCCTATTAATCCATTATTTTCACTTTGCCCCATGCAAAAGCCTAAGTCGGCAAATTTGACATTGCTGTAAAATAGGTCAAGGTCAACCCAGGGTCACCATTTGTACAAACCATGATGGGCCCGAGTACCATATGCTACATGCCAAGTTTCAAGGCCAATGGCCTTATGGTTCTGGAGAAGATTTTTGAAGGTTTTTTACCATATATGGGCATGGTGGCCATCTTGGGTCTAAGGCCAATGAATGACCTTGACCTTTATCACCCATAGATCTTCATGTATTCAGTTACTTTACCTGATCTACAAATTTTGGTGACACTGTCTTCAATGGTTTCCTATAAATCCATAATTTTCACTTTGCCCCATGCAAAAGCCTAAGTCGGCAAATTTGACATTGCTGTAAAATAGGTCAAGGTCAACCCAGGGTCACCATTTGTACAAACCATGATGGGCCTGAGTACCATATGCTACACGCCACGTTTCAAGGCCACTGGCCTTATGGTTCTGGAGAAGAAGATTTTTGAAGGCTTTTTACCATATATGGGCATAGCGGCCATCTTGGTCATGTGATCCAGACCCCGCGAACAAACTTTCGTTCCCCCATCCCACTGAGGCTCCATATGAAATTTGGCTTTGATTGGCCCTGCAGTATAGGAGAAGATCTTTGAAAATGTTGGACAGACGGACGACGGACCATGGCTATACTATAAGCTCACCTATGAGCCTAAAGGCTCAGGTGAGCTAAAAATCCATTATTTTCACTTTTTCCTATGCAAAAGCCTAAGTCAGCATATTTGACATTACTGTAAAATAGGTCAAGTTCAACCCAGGGTCACCATTTGAACAAATTATGATAGACCAGAGTACCATATGCTACATGCCAAGTTTCAAGGCCATTGGCCTTACGGTTCTTGAGAAGAAGAATTTCGAAGTGTTTTTACCATATATGGGCGTGGTGGCCATCTTGGTCATGTGATCTAGACCATATTGGCAGCTTTCCATTTGTTCAACTCCCAAAGGCTCCATATTGAATTTCACTTCAATTGGCTCAGTAGTTTCTGAGAAAAAATGTTTGAAATATGGAACCTGCGTGACCTTGGTCTAAGGTCAATTAATGACCTTGACCTTTCTTACACATAAATCTTCATGTATTCAGCTACTTTACCTTATCTACTAATTTTGGTGACAGTGTCTTCAATGGTTTCCTAAAAATCCATTATTTTCACTTTTTCCCATGCAAAAGCCTAAGTCGGCAAATTTGACATTGCTGTAAAATAGGTCAAGGTCAACTCAGGGTCACCATTTGTACAAACTATGATGGGCCTGAGTACCATATGCTACATGCCAAGTTTCAAGGCCATTGGCCTTAAGGTTCTGGAGGAGAAGAATTTTTAAGGCTTTTTACCATATATGGGCGTGACGGCCATTTTGGTCATGTGATCTAGACCGTATTGGCATTTTTTCATTTGTTCAACTCACAAAGGCTCCATATTAAATTTTACTTAAATTGGCTCAGCAGTTTTGGAGAAAAAAATGTTTGAAATATGGATCCTGAATGACCTTGGTCTAAAGCCAATGAATGACCTTGACCTTTCTCACCCATAGATCTTCATGTATTCAGCTACTTTACCTGATCTACAAATTTTGGTGACACTGTCTTCAATGGTTTCCTATAAATCCATTATTTTCACTTTGCCCCATGCAAAAGCCTAAGTCGACAAATTTGACATTGCTGTAAAATAGGTCAAGGTCAACCCAGGGTCACCATTTGTACAAACCATGATGGGCCCGAGTACCATATGCTACATGCCAAGTTTCAAGGCCACTGGCCTTATGGTTCTGGAGAAGAAGATTTTTGAAGGCTTTTTACCATATATGGGCATGGCGGCCATCTTGGTCATGTGATCCAGACCCCGCGAACAAACTTTCGTTCCCCCATCCCACTGAGGCTCCATATGAAATTTGGCTTTGATTGGCCCTGCAGTATAGGAGAAGAAGATCTTTGAAAATGGTGGACGGAAGGACGGACGGACGACGGACCATGGCTATACTATAAGCTCACCTATGAGCCTAAAGGCTCAGGTGAGCTAAAAAATGGAGAGAAAAGGGGAGATAATTCAATCAAATTGCAAGATGGAGTTATAAAACTTGTAGGGAATGTAGCTCTTGTGATGGTGAGTATGTGTATGAAGTTTCATGAAGGTAGGCCAAATACTTTTGGAAATATGATCAAGGTTAAGGTTTTCGGTTAAATTTTCGAAAAATAGGTCAAAGTTCAAAGGTCAAGGTCACAGATCAAAAAGTGTGGTATCACTTAAAAGGTCTTGTCCCAAGGAACATTCATGTGAAGTTTGAAGGCTCTGTTGTGAATAGTATTAAAATGAGAGCAAAAAATGTGTTTCAGAAAAAATTTGGAAAAGGGGAGATAATTCAGCCAAAATCAACAATATTGTTAAGGTCCTTGGTCAAAATGTAGCTCTTGTGATGATGAGTGTGTGTATGAAGTTTCATGAGGCTAGGTCTAATACTTTTTAAGTTATAGCCAAGGTTAAGTTTTTTTGGGACGACGCAGGACGACAACGCAGACGCCGGCGTGATGACAATAGCTCGAAAGTTTTTTTTCAAAAAACAGACGAGCTAAAAATGGACATTTGCCCCCCAGTTGAAAATGCGACCTGGACATTTGCCCCCCAGAGCTTATTTTTGGGATGGACATCTGGCCCCCAGTGCTTATTTTACAGGTGGACAATTGCCCCCCCCCCCCCCCCCCCCAATGCTTATTTCAGAAAGGGACATTTGCCCCCCAACCTGGCTAGACAAGGATATTCATTCCACAGACTTGTATATAGCTACATAATTTACATGATAACGTTTTGGTTAAAGTTTTACAGCCAATTCAAAATCATTTCAATTTCTTCAAGAATTAACCATCAGTGTATCCAGTGTTTGTTTGTTTGATTTGAGGTTTAACGACCCCGTCAACGCTGTAAAGGTCATTTTTGCTTCCAATTTTGTGGGAATTTTACCCGACATTGAGATGAAATGACATCTCAAGCCCTGTCGCCCAATGAAACCAATAGGGTTTATTAGCATGGACGGTCCGCCTCGCACGGCGGTTCCTGGACAGGCTTAGATCCTCTAAGCGGTTTACCAGTACTAGTGGGCGGGCCGGATTCAGCTCTGCGTGGAAGCATCATGCAGCCCATATATTTCTTCAAGCCCCTATGGGCCGGGGCTTATCAGTGTATCCAGTGTAAAAACCACTTGAGAATAGGCATCTGACACTTGAACCTCAGGCGGCACAAACTCAATATATGGTTCTGTAGCTGACTTGCTTAACCCTTATCCTGCTGAATAAATTAAGCATCTCCAATTGTTGACTATTAACCATCACATTCTTGGTATATTTTTGTTAACTTAACAAATTGCATGACAAACAGTATAGATCCCCATCAGATATGGCATCTGATCGGGATCCATACTGCTTTCTAACGTAGCGGTTGTCCACAACAGCAGGTTTTTATGGGATTCATATTTATATAGATGGAGTAATTTATTGCTTAACATTTTGTATTTCTGATGATAATAAACCAATAAATACATTGTTTTCCTCCTTTGTGTTAGCCCTGGTCTATCTGGGGGGCAAATGTCCCTTTCAGAAATAAGCAGTGGGGGGCAAATGTCCACCTGTAAAATAAGCACTGGGGGGCAGATGTCCATACCAAAAATAAGCTCTGGGGGGGCAAATGTCCGGGTCCCATTTTCAACTGGGGGGCAAATGTCCATTTTTAGATTAATTCATTCGGGGGCAAATGTCCTGGGGGGCAAATGTCCTGGAATCCATTTTTTGTCACATTTCTGGCAATAAAATGTACTTGTTTCAGTTTAGGACAACTAACGTGAATGTTCAATGCTTTATTATGATGATATATAGAATTTTTCACATGGCATTTTTCATCTCATACCCCATATCAGCCGAAGACTCCCATATCAGCCCTCGGAAAAATGTTCAGTTGTTGATTATGTTTAAAGCTCTTTTAAAAGCAAAGCAAAGTTTTAGGGGAAAAGCAAAGCAAGATTGGCTTTGTTTATACTTTTCTTAATGACAAGAAATTTCTGTGTGTCATAATCAACCATTATCAAGACTGTTTATAAATTCCAGAAATACATTTACATGTAAGAGACTTGTCCATTTCCAACCAAAAGTGAATATGATACGGCATAAATTCCACATTCATATTGCATATTCAAAACAAAGTATTTTGTAGTTATAAAAGATTGTGATAAAAAATATTTCAGTGCATGAAGATTTCATCAACTTATTTCAGATGGGAAACCCCAAGATGGGGCACTGGCATACAGTACAGGCCAAGATACGATGCTGGAAAATGTGGCATCTGTTCAGGGCTTTCATAGTTTGCAAAAAGTTCAACCATTTTCTGAATGAGTTTCCAGAGATAACTCCGATCTACAATCTGAAACACCAAAATTTCTAAGTTAGTAAGATTCTGTTCAGTATCACAGGGGATAAGCAACATGTACTTACAGACACCAGATCTGGTTTTGAATCTGAAAACAGCTGTAACTCATCAAACGACATTGATAAGGCCTCTGGATCATGTTCTTGTATGATGAACAGTCGATTGTCATTGGGAGACCTGAAACACAAAACTGCTTATTATAAGGACAATCCAGATGACGTTAGTAGCCGCCATTTAGATTTTTGTTTAGGTACATGCTTCAGTTTTATGTTATCATTTAATCATATTTCAATTAAAAAATTTCAAAAGCAAGCGGAGAAAGTTAATAAACAATCACATTCTATTGTAGAACATAATCAGCACTAGAAGTTGTTTAATGGAATTTTTTCTGAGACAATTCAGATTTTAAAGTCATTTTAACCAAAAAGATGGTAAGCTGTTAACGACATTATTTGGCACTGTAGATATCTGTTTATGGTTTCTTTTGACTGAACAGTTCTTCTGCTTATCATCCCTATTGCGAGCATATCCAGTCTAAATTACCTTGCTTGTAGTTTTATTATATTCTATCTTGAGTAAAACCTTTAATGTTACATAAATGCACATAAAAAATATTTATAAGCCATTGTTTCATGAAAATATACTACATGTGCATGTGAGGGCAGGTCAAAGCTGCTATTAATTCATTTCAGATGAAGGCAATGCTGGCCTTGGAACATGAATATTCAGACACTTGTTATTGAGCCTTATAGTGTCTTAAAATATTCATCATATACAGTCGACGCTCGTTATCTCGAACCTCACCGGACCGGATAAAAGAGTTATCGGTAGTATGAGATAACCAAAGTGTGACGTCACATGCATGTCGAAGCCCATTATTTGCCGTGATATGCTTGGTATTCTTGGTTATTCTACAGTAACTGCACTTACATGCACAGCCTATTGAGTTTTTAAAATTTGTTTATGAAAGTAATGGGGCTTGTCGAAGTATAGCGATTATAAAAGCTTTCTCTCATGTTTTGTTGTCTTTTAAATTCCTGCAAATTCGGGTATCCAAATAAGCTAAAAATAGACATGTACTTAAATGGACTGGTTACCCGCTTGTGAATGCAATGGTGAGCAGTACATGCTATACGTCATACGGTAGTCCCTTGCCGAGAAAGCTGGTCAAGAGCCATCTTTTTAGGATCTACACTGTTTGTATGTGCATCGGGACAAGGTACAGTACTCAATTTTGACACTAATGACGATTACATAAAACAACCAATTAAAGAGCCTGGTCATACCTAATTGTACATTAATACAAATCAGAGCCGCCTTTTATCACAGAAATCTTTGAAACCATTGAAACGAGGTGTTAAGATCAAAGGTTGAGCACCGCGTGTCAGTCTTTATTACATGCACGTGATTTTTGTAATAACGGTAAAGGTATTATTATTTTGTGCTAATTTTAATTACAAAAGCAGCTGGACATTGGAAAATTAAAACCATTGTGAGTATTGAGGAACTGTTTTGTAAATTCTTTAACTGAAAGACCGGCGGCATTTTTTTTTTTTTTCCTTCTTTGCGTCATGAATTTCGGTTCGAGAAATGCGGTAGTAAAGTCAATGAAAAATATATTCAGGGACTGAAAATGATGGGGGAGATAGCCGAAGTGTCGACTTAAAAGTAGTTCGACACATGCAAAGTTGAAATACAATAAATATATAGGGAACATATACGGGACTTAGAAATCGGTTCAACATAAGCGATAGGGTCGAGATAGGTGAGGTCGAGATAACGGAGTCAACTGTATTTTGGATGCAATGACTTTTGTTCAGTGGCAAACAGTGCAGACCCTGATCAGGGTCTACAATGTTTGCTCAGGTTTATCTTCAGGACATTTTGGTGTGTGAATATTTAGGGTAAATAAGGAATGTGCAGTCTCGTCAGAGCCTTTGCTGCTCCCAGACACATAGTAGAGACATACAGTTAGCTTCATGCAAGAAGTCATGTTTCTAGCCCTAATACATGTGGTTGGCTATGAATGTTTATTTGTCCCCCTGCCCACTGGGGCTAGGAGAAATAGACTGGGCTGCATGGTGATTCTGTGTAGAACTGAAACTGACCAAACTGGAGTAATGGTAAACTACTAGGAAGATCTAAGCCTGCCCCAAAAAAGTTACGGAAGTCAGACCGCTCCTTAAAACCTACTGGTTTCTTTGGGTGGAAGGGCTGGAGATGTCATTTCATCTCAAAGTCGGGTACAAGTCCCACAAAATCAGAAGCTAGATCTTCAAAATAACCTAAATAGTGTTGATGGGAATGTAAAATCTCAACGCAAACAAATGTATGCAAATTTGAAAAACACAAATAAGACAAGGGTAAGGGTCCTTTTCACACGAGTAAGCTCAATAATATTGAACAGTGATTTAAAAAAAAAAGTCTGTTTTCATGTATATTCTTTTTACCTTCTTATATGAACAAATTTTTCTAATTCTTTCAGCAAAGCTTTGCTACCACCATTGTGGAAGTGGACTGCTGGGTAGGTTGTGCCATCTTTGAGAATAAAGATAATATATGCCCAGCCATGGTTCGGGGCACTCCGCTTGAAACTTTTCAAGTCCAGCACATCAAAGCTGAGGTTGTACTTCTTCCTTTCGTTCTTCACATCATTTACTGAAACAAATACAAATTAACCTCTTTATAACACTGTTCATTATAACATTGTTTGTATATAACAGATTTTAAAGCTGAATCCCAAATACGGATGACTCTGGATAACTCGACAACGCATACCTCGATACTATCACTTACCTCTAAGTGAATACATGGGACTAACTTTATTTCCTATACAGTCAACCCTCTTTATACCGACTTTCATTATAAAGGCAAAACTCGATATAACAGCAATTTCAATGGAATGCTTATTTTGCTAAAGGCATAGCCTAGGTTTCTAGCGGCATGGGCTTCCCTCAGGTTGGAAATGCACAAATCGAGTCAATAGTCATAAACAATTCTTGTAATCTAATACTCCAAGAAACAAATGTTACAGATATTTGTTAGAATCGCCTCACCAAGGCGATTCTAACAAATGTCTGTAACATTTGTTTCTTTGAGTAATGATGGGGTAAAGGCATTTTATTACCTATCATACTCCTAGCTGGAATTCTTTACAAGAGGCTCAATGAGCCTAAACCGCTCACCTGAGGAACTTAAGTTTTAACAATTCACAGACTTGACTACTAAATCTGCTAATAGAATCCAGCCCATTGACCCTTACAGGATATAAGTCATCATTATTGCATTGCATTCCAAGTTTGAGACTTCTAGCTTCTATAGTTCCTGAGAAATCTTTGACGAAAATTTAACATTGGTCAAAATGGAGAGAAATAAGAATGAAAGAACAGATGAACAAATAAGCTGAGAAAGCCCAATGTCTCTTACACAAAATAAGTCATCATTATTCTATTGAATACCAAATTTGATGCTTCTAGCTTTTATAGTTCCTGAGGAATCTTTGATTAAAAATTTAACATTGGTCTATTATCTCTATATGGAGAGAAAGAAGAATGAAGGAACAAATGAACCAGACTAGCTCCAAAACCTAATGCAGCCTTTCCCCTTGCCCAATGGTGCTACACATAAAATTTAAACAAGATTGGTCGACTGCCTTCTGAGATATGCTTCATTGAAAGTGTGGACGACGGATGGACGGATGGACGGACGACAGACGACGGACTCCGGAGCCTTGGTATACTATCAGCTCACTGGAGCCTTTGGCTCAGGTGAGCTAAAAATTCAAGTCGCTATTTCTGTCACAACATTTTCCCTACGTTAAGTCTATGGGCAAATTTTTTTGTCTCTCAAGGTCATGTAACTCCGAGGTCAATATTTCGATTCGGCCCAAAATCGAACTTAACCGAGATTTTATGCCTGTCCTCGTTACCTGCAAGTTTGAAGCTGATATGAATAAAAATAAAGTTGCTATCGTGGTCACAACGTATTTTTTTATGCTCAAGGGCAGGTAACTCCAAGGCAAATATTCCGATTCGGCCCAAAATCGAACTTAACTGAGATTTTATGTCTGTCCTCGTTACCTGCAAGTTTGAAGCTGATCTGAAAAAAATTCAAGTCGCTATCGTAGTCGCAACATTTTCCCTAATTAAGTCTATGGGCAAATTTTTTGTCGCTCAAGGTCACGTAACTCCGAGGTCAATATTCCAATTCGGCCCAAAATTTAACTTAACCGAGATTTTATGCCTGTCCTCGTTACCTGCATGTTTGAAGCTGATATGAATAAAAATAAAGTTGCTATCGTGGTCACAACGTATTTTTTTATGCTCAAGGGCAGGTAACTCCAAGGCAAATAATCCAATTCGGCCCAAAATCGAACTTAACCGAGATTTTATGTCTGTCCTCGTTACCTGCAAGTTTGAAGCTGATCTGAAAAAAATTCAAGTCGCTATCGTAGTCACAACATTTTCCCTATGTAAAGTCTATGGGCAAATTTTTTGTCGCTCAAGGTCACGTAATTCCGAGGTCAATATTCCGATTCTGCCCAAAATCGAACTTAACCGAGATTTTATGCCTGTCCTTATTATCTGCAAGAATGAAGTCGATCAGAAAAAAATTGACGGAGCTAGAGTGATGACAAGCTTTTTCCTATGTTAAGTCTATGGGAGCTATATGTTGCCATGGTAACCAGAGTTCCACTCAGATCTGCATGAAAACCTTATGCAGTCTTTCCACTTGCCCAATAATGTTACACATGAAATTTGATCAAAGTCGGCCAAGTAGTCTTCAAGATATACATTTTTGAAATTCACATTAACCCTTATGCATAAATGCACAAGGGCAGGTAACTCCTAAGTGTATGATCCGATTCTGCCAATGATCGAACTTGACCGAGATTTCATGGCTGTGCTGGTTATCTGTAAGAATGAAGCCAATCCGAACAAAATTGAAGCAGCTACAGTGATGACAACATTTTCCCCATGTTAAGGTGATAGGCAATTTTTCGGGCGCTCAAGGGGACGTAACTCTTGAGTGAATTATCTGATTCGGCCCAAAATCGAACTTGACCGAGATTTTATGCCTGTACTGGTTATCTGCAAGAATGAAGTCGATCAGAAAAAAATTGACGGAGCTAGAGTGATGACAAGCTTTTTCCTATGTGAAGTCTATGGGAGCTAGATGTTGCCATGGCAACCAGAGTTCCACTCAGATCTGCCGGAAAACCTAATGAAGCCTTTCCACTTGCCCAATAATGCGACACATGAAATTTGATCAAAGTTGGCCAAGTAGTCTTTAAGATATACATTTTTGAAATTCCCATTAACCCTAATGCAAAAACACACAAGGGCAGGTAACTCCTAAGTGAATGATCCGATTCTGCCAGTTATCGAACTTGACCGAGATTTCATGGCTGTGCTGGTTATCTGCAAGAATAAAGCCAATCTGAAAATAATTGAAGCAGCTACGGTGATGACAACATTCTCCCCATGTTAAGTCAATAGGCAATTTTTTCAACGCTCAAGGGCACGTAACTCCTGAGTGAATAATCCGATTCAGCCCAAAATCGAACTTGATCGAGATTTCATGCCTGTCCTCGTTATCTGCAAGAATGAAGTCGATCAGAAAAAAATTGACGGAGCTAGAGTGATGACAAGCTTTTCCCTATGTTAAGCCTATGGGAGCTCTTTGTTGCTGTGGCACCCAGAGTTCTCATCCGATCTGCACGAAAACCTAATACAGCCTTTCCCCCTACCTGATGATGGTTCATATGAAATTTGATCAAGGCCGGCCCACTGGTTCCAGAGATATACTTCGTTGAAAGTGTGGACGACGGACGACGGCTCGTTGTATACTAATACCTCACATGAGCCTTCGGCTCAGGTGAGCTAATAATGGCATTCTTTATAACGGCACGATAATAGGGAACAAATATTGTCGTTATAATGATGGCCCTCTGTATATCCTTTGCATTTCAACTACCCATAACTCATATCACAGCTAATTCAAAATTATGCGTAACTCAATGCAGATGTTCAGTCCTGATTTACAAGATAATTAACACCACTTAACTTGAATTGCATTTTGAAGAAAAAAAATCGGTGATCAAATCGAATGCAATCTACAATCTGGTCAACAAACTTACATTTTAAAGTCTGTCATGCTTTTGACAAACAGTGTACAATGATTACCCTGCAGTAACTGTTTCATTCATTAAGTTACATTTTGGTACCAAAATTTATCGACTTTGTTACAATTTTTGGTTTAGACTCCTTTTCTCCAGATTTCCTAAAGAACCAAACCGTATGCACCCAATTCCACATATGTGATTGTCGAAATAATTGCAGGGTGATAGTAAAAATCATCACCCTCAGGCCTATGGGAGTTTTGTATGGGAAAGTCACATGAGGTATAATATCTATTATTCCACTAGCATTTAAGATAGCGCATCTTACCTTGTTTAGAATAGTGTGTTCTAAAACTTGTGATACAAGGTTAATTCTATTGCAAGAACATATATTTGCAGTTTTTACATTCAACCAAGTTCATAAAATTCTCATGTATTTAACCCTCGTCCTGCTAATGAATTAGTTTAGCCACACTCATTTCTCACTACATTGTATCAACCAATCAGATAACTTGGTATTATGTATTCATTCAATTCAAAAACTGCATGCCAAACAGTACTGTTTGCAAAGGTAGGGGTTCAGCAGGTTTTCAGCTGGACAAGGGTAAATACAGAATTTATTAATTGATTATCCTATATTACACAAGGTCAACCAATATTCAAAAATCATAAATCATGTTTTTAATTGCATCAATTAATAAAATTGTCATTAATCAAATAATTTCATATTGGCCCAGTTACAGGTCCTCGGTCAGCTGTATTGGCCTCGGCCTTCTGTCTCGTGCCAATACAGCAGACCTCAGACCTGTAACTGGGCCAATACGAAATTATTTGATTAATAACATTATAATACAGTTCAATAAAGCACAGCAATCTGCAAGAAGACCTGTCTGTGACCAGAGTGCTCTGAACCAGAAAAGTTGCTTATAGCTCAGAGGCTATACTATAAATTCATTGGCTGATCCAAGTCTTTTCTGGTCAAATATGTCTTCTTTTAGGTTTTGTCATATCCTGGATCATATTTGCTATTAACCCATTGCATGCAGGAAACCCCTAAAGGGGTACCTTGGCAAACAGTGCATGCCCAGGACCTGCACTATTTTCTAACAGAATTTTCTGTCAAAAATGGAATAAAAATGAAAAAATAGGCCTGAGACCCCTTATATGACAAATGCACTTGTCCAACATATAGCAATGGAAGAATCCACTAGCATACAATGGGTTAATTATTATCACATAAAATTGTGTTATTTAGTGGATATTGTTATGTCATAAAAATCATATTACCACATGTGCTATTGACACATGGTTACTGGCACGTAATATTAAGAAGTTGTCAGAGGGGTAGCCGGAAAAAATCCCCCTTGGACAAAATCCCCCTTTTTGTAAAGGTGGACAAAATCCCCCTCGAACAAAATCCCCCCCACCCCCCGGACAAAATCCCCCTCGCTGTATGTCAGGTTGGACAAAATCCCCCCGGAAAAAATCACCCTTGCTCTTAATTGTTCTAGTTAATTATCCTTCCACTACCCACAATATATTTTTTTGAGCAGAAATATGAAAAATATTGGAATCTGTTATTGGAATATGTCAATTTTCAATATATTTGGACAGGCGTTTTTCGTAATGGTAGAGGTTCTAAAATAGAAGTGAAGGCAACGATCAGGAATCAATACAGATCAGGAATCTAAGATCTGGATTCTACGTGTGCCTGGAACTGGGTTAGGTTAACTGATCATGCCAGACATAATCCTAATGGGTTGAGAGGTCCATAAAATCCCAAAGCATGATTGTACAATTACAAAAAGTTAATACAAGTATGCCCTTTTTACTTTGATCTTACAATTAAGGCGTAACTATACCAAATTTAGTGACACAGACAACGTCTCTGAAATGACCTATACAGTGTTGACGTGCAATAATTTCTCCATGAGCACCAATGTAGCTTTGATAGTACTGCACCAAATCTGATATGGAATCTGCAGTTTTCAAAATGACAGACTGATTTTTAAAAACCAGTAATTGTGCATGTGGAGGTGTGCGGGATACTTTCCACCTTTATAAACAGCAGTGCGGATTATGTCCGGGGGGGGGGGGGGGGGATTTTGTCCAGGGGGGATTTTGTCTGCCTTTACAAAAAGGGGGGATCTTGTCCAGGGGGGATTTTGTCCACCTGAACAAATGTTGGGGGATTTTGTCTGCCTTTACAAAAAGGGGGGGATTTTGTCCTGGAATCGTCAGAGACAACCCTAGTTTACTACCAAAATTGTTTTGGAACTTCCTAGGCAATTCAATCCAATTTAAAATTGTTATTTAATAAACAGGATCTTACATTCATGATCATTTCATGTGAAATTTATGAAAGTTTACAGAGACCAATCATGTATAAAGATCCTCTATTTACTATATGGTATAAATATAAATATACATGTACATATCAACCTGGCAGAAACCAGGTTTTTGTTGTGTTTTTTTTTTTTTTTTTACATCAAAACAAGTGTTTAAATTATATAAAAAAATATTTTTGGATAACAATAATTTACAACCCAAATTTGTGCCTAACATTAAGAAAACACGCCAATACATATACATTGTAAATTTTACCGCCGAAAAATCGAAAATTTTAAGAAGAAAAACTGTGATTTTTTCTTATTTCTGCTCAAAATATAGATTGTGTGTACACATTAGATCCGCCTCATTGAGGTGGTTCTAACGAGTATGCACAATCTATTATTTTGAGCAGAAATAAGAACAAGAGGGCCATGATGGCCCTGGATCGCTCACCTGATCCTTAGTGTAACAAGTTGGCCCCAGAGAGGGCCATTATTGGCCCCAGGGCTTTAATGTGCATAATGTTGAGGGAGGTCTTAAACGTGAAGCTTCATACCAAACATCAACAAAGACTATAATTTGAACAATCTTTGCAAAGGTCCACTAGATGAAGCTACACATCAAATATCAAAGACCTGGGCCTAGCGGTTTCAGAGAAGAAGATTTTTAAAGATTTTGCCTATATAAGCCTATGTAAAACCAAAGGGCCCAGGGACGGGGGCATTTTTTGCCACAGCACTATAATTTGAACAATCTTGGTGGGGGTCCACTAGATAAAGCTTCATACCAAATACCAAAGTCCTTGTGGTTTCAGACAAGAAGATTTTTAAAGATTTTCCCTATATAAGCCAATGTAAAACCAAAAGACCCAGGGGCGGGGGCATTTTTGGCCCCAGTACTATAATTTGAGCAATCTTGGTAGGGGTCCACTAGATGAAGCTTCATACCAAATATCAAAGTCCTGGGCCTTGTGGTTTCAGAGAAGAAGATTTTTAAAGATTTTCCCTATATAAGCCTATGTAAAACCAAAGGGCCCCGGGGCGGGGGCATTTTTGGCCCCAGCACTATAATCTGAACAATCTTGGTAGGGGTCCACTAGATGAAGCTTCATACCAAATATCAAAGACCTTGGCCTTGTGGTTTCAGAGCAGAAGATTTTTAAAGATTTTCCCAATATGTAAAACCAAAGGGCCCCGTGGCGGGGGCATTTTTTGTCCCAGCACTATAATTTGAACAATCTTTGTAGGGGTCCACTAGATGAAGCTTCATACCAAATATCAAAGTCGTGGGCCTTGTGGTTTCAGAGAAGAAGATTTTTAAAGATTTTCCCTATATACGCCTATGTAAAACCAAAGGGCCCCGGGGCGGGGGCATTTTTGGCCCCAGCACTATAATTTGAACAATCTTGGTAGGGGTCCACTAGATGAAGCTTCATACCAAATATCAAAGACCTGGGCCTTGTGGTTACAGAGAAGAGGATTTTTAAAGATTTTCCCTATATAAGCCAATGTAAAACCAAAGGGCCCCGTGGCGGGGGCATTTTTTGTCCCAGCACTAAAATTTGAACAATCTTGGTAGGGGTCCACTAGATGCAGCTTCATACCAAATATCAAAGCCCTGGGCCTTGTGGTTTCAGAGAAGAAGATTTTTAAAGATTTTCCCTATATAAGCCTATGTAAAACCAAAGGGCCCTGGGGCGGGGGCATTTTTGGCCCCAGCACTATAATTTGAACAATCTTGGTAGGGGTCCACTAGATGAAGCTTCATACCAAATGGGCCCCGTCAAGCGATTTTGGTACTTATCGCCTATGCGAGCAGCGAAGGTTCAGGCGAGCCTGCGCATCCGCGCAGTGTTGCCAGAACCTTCGCTGCTCGCTCATACAAGCAGTGAATCAAGAGGAACCTTCAGACATAAAGCCGTATCCCTGGCCCCTCTGAATGACTGGTCATGCGAAGTTAAAATTTGTCATGACGGAATGCTCGAAGACCCAAATTCGCTTGGCGGGGCTCAAATATCAAAGACCTGGGCCTTGTGGTTTCAGAGTAGAGGATTTTTAAAGATTTTCCCTATATATAAGCCAATGTAAAACCAAAGGGCCACGTGGCGGGGGCATTTTTTGTCCCAGCACTATAATTTGAACAATCTTGGTAGGGGTCCACTAGATAAAGCTTCATACCAAATATCAAAGATCTGGGCCTTGCGGTTTCAGAGAAGAAGATTTTTAAAGATTTTTCCTATATAAGCCCATGTAAAACCAAAGAGCCCCGAAGCGGGGGCACTTTTGGCCCCAGCAATATAATTTGAACAACCTTGGTAGGGATCCACTAGATGAAGCTTCATACCAAATATCAAAAACCTGGGCCTTGCGGATTCAGAAAAGAAGATTTTTAAGGATTTTCCCTATATAAGCCCATGTAAAACCAAAGGGCCCCGGGGCGGGGGCATTTTTGGCCCCAGCACTATAATTTGAACAATCTTGGTAGGGGTCCACTAGATGAAGCTTCATACCAAATATCAAAGACCTGGGCCTTGCGGTTTCAGAGAAGATTTTTTAGGTTTTTGGTGAAAAAAATCTATTGTTGGCTCCTGTGACCTTGATGTGAAACGGACCGGAACCATTTGAACAACTTTGAAAGGGGACCACCTAGGCATCATTCCTGTGAAGTTTGATCAAAATCCGATCAGTGGTTTTGGAGGAGATGTCATTTGAAGAAATTGTTTACGCAGGGATGCACGCACGGACGCACGCACGGACGACGGACAAAAAGTGATCCCAAAAGCTCACCTCGTCACTACGTGACGGTGAGCTAAAAACTAGAAATGGTGTTTGTAAAACACATTGCCCCCAACCATATGCTTGCTCCTAAATGCCTAATTTTCCAAGGGCCATAACCAAAGAAAATTTTTCAGAGTTTTTTCAAATGTTTCTCTGGTCATGTACTAGTTATTCCCTATCAGCCTGTCAAGTTTCCAGGCAACAATTGTAACTTTATTTTCCATGAGGAATCCGTATATGTAATTTCAAAACCCTAGCATACATGGTTATAAAGTTATGCTATGCATCACAAAGCATATAGAGCTACAATGTACATACATGTATACCAAAGTGACAAAGGACCATAACTCATGTAGTATTTTTTGGAATGAAGTCAAAAGTTAATCTTTTAGAACTTCCTATGCAATTCAATCCGATTTAAAATTGTTATTTGATAAACAGGATCTTACATTCATGATCATTTCATGTGAAATTTATGAAAGTTTACAGAGACCAATCAGATATAAAGATCCTCTATTTTCTATATGGTATAAATATAAATATACATGTACATATCAACCTGGCAGAAACCAGGTTTTTGTTGTGCTTTTTTTTTACATCAAAACAAGTGTTTAAATTATATGGATAAATATTTTTGAATAACTATAATTTACGACCCAAATTTGTGCCTAACATTACGAAAACATGCATATAGAGCTACAATGTACACACATGTATACCAAAGTGACAAAGTGATAACTCATGTAGTATTTTTTGGAATGAAGTCAAATCAGGTCATCTACTCATCACCACCAATCTATTCATCAACTTTCAAGGCTGTATGTAGCTCTAATAATTTTGAGATATTTTGTTGACAAGATTTTATAAAAAAAAAATTCAGAGGGCAATAACTATTGAAAGGGGCACAATCTGGATGAGAAAAAAAATATGTGTCCCTTAATTTTCCATGAGGAATCTATATATATGTAATTTCAAAACCCTAGCATACACAGTTATAAAGTTATGCTATGCATCACAAAGCATACAGAGGACAATGTAAAAATACCCAAAGTGACAAAGGGCCATAGCTCATTAAGTATTCTTCGGAATTTAGTCAAAAGTTAATCAAGTCATCTACTCATCCCCACCAATCTATTCACCAACTTTCTAGGCTCTAGCTTTTATATTTTTTTAGAGATTTTGCTGACAAGATTTTATCAAAAAAATTCAAAGGGCAATAATTCTTGAAAGGGGCACAATCTGGATGAGAAAAAAAATATGTCTCCCCTAAAATTCCATGAGGAATCCACATATGTTATTTCAAAACCCTAGCATACACGGTTCTAAAGTTATGCAATGCATCACAAAGCATATAGAGGTACAATGTAAAAATACCCAAAGTGACAAAGGGCCATAACTCATTAAGTATTTTTCGGAATTTAGTCAAAAGTTAATCAGGTCATCTACTCATCACCACCAATCTATTCACCAATTTTCAAGGCTCTAGCTCTTATAGTTTTTGAGATATTTTGCTGACAAGATTTTATCAAAACAATTCAAAGGGCAATAACTCTTGAAAGGGGCAAAATCTGGACAAGAAAAAAAAATGTTTCTCCTAATTTTCCATTAGGAATCCATATATGAAATTTCAAAACCCTAGCATACATTGTTATAAAGTTATGCAATGCATCACAAAGCATATAGAGGTACAATGTAAAAATACCCAAAGTGACAAAGGGCCATAACTCATTAAGTATTTTTCGGAATTTAGTCAAAAGTTAATCAGGTCATGTACCCATCACCAACAATCAATTCACCAACTTTCAAGGCTCTAGCTCTTATAGTTTTTGAGATATTTTGCTGACAAGATTACATAAAAAAAATCTCAAAGGGCGATAACTCTTGAAAGGGGCATAATCCGGACGAGAAAAAATATTTGTGTCCCCTAATTTTCCATGAGGAATCCATATATGAAATTTCAAAACTCTAACATACACGGTTATAAAATTATGCTATGCATCACAAGGCACATAGAGGTATAATGTACAAATACCCAAAGTGACTAAGGGCCATAACTCATGAAGAATTTTTGGGAATGAAGTCAAAAGTTAATCAGGTCATCTAATCATCACCACCAATCTATTCACCAACTTTCAAGGCTCTAGCTCTTATAGTTTTTGAGATATTTTGCTGACAAGATTTTATCAAAAAAATTTCAGAGGGCACTAACTCTTGAAAGGGGCATAATCTGGAAGAGAAAAAAAAAAAACATGCATCCCCTAATTTTCCTTGAGGAATCCATATATGAAATTTCAAAACCCTAGCATACACAGCTCTTAAGTTATGCTATACATCAAAAGCGTAACAGACGGACGAACAAATGAACGAAGCAGAAGCAATATGCCCCTCCAACTTCTTCGAAGTTGGGGACATAATAAGGTTTACCCCTGTAAACCCCAGTTTTACTACATAGGGGGTCAAAATTACATGTTTTTATGATGAATAGTTGGATGAGTGGCAAACAGTGCAGACCCTGATGAGATGCCGCAATCTGTGGCATCTCATCTGGGTCTACACTGTTTGCTCAGGCCTGTCTGTTCAAATACATATGGTAAAGTACAACATTTGTTAGGAATCATGCTCAGACAGAAAGCGAGACAGGTAAAACTAGAACTTGTTTTTCTACAAAAACACAGATGTCTCCCCCGTTTTTGACCTCTAAGTATAACCTTGACATTGGAGGTATTGAGCCGGGTCTTGTGTGCAACACATCATCTAATGAAGATAAACATTTCTGCAAAGTAACTTTAAAAATGTTCAAAAAATTTCAAAGGGCAATAACTCTTGAAAGGGGCATAATCCGGATGAGAAATAAAATATGCGTCAGCTTATTTTCCATTAGGAATGCATATATGAAATTTCAAAACCATAGCATACACAGTTCTAAAGTTATGCTATGCATCCCTTTTAGCATTCATTACAATGGGCACAAATTACCAAAATGACAAAGGGCCATAACTCATAAAGTATTTTTCGGAATTTTGTCAAAAGTTAATCAGTTCATATACTCATCACCATCAATATACTCAACAACTTTCAAGGCTCTAGCTCCAATAGTGTTTGAGAAATTTTGCTGACAAAATTTTATTGAAAAAATTTCAAAGGGCAATGACTCTTGAAAGGGGCATAAACCGGACGAGAAAAAAAATACGAGTCAGCTAATTTTCCATGAGGAATCCATATATGAAATTTCAAAACCCTAGCATACACGGTTCTAAAGTTATGCTATGCATCACTTTTAGCATACATTACAATGGGCACAAATTACCAAAATGACAAAGGGCCATAACTCACAAAGTATTTTTCAGAATTTTGTCAAAAGTTAAACAGTTCATCTACTCATCACCACCAATATATTCACCAATTTTCAAGGCTCTAGCTCCAAAAGTTTTTGAGATATCTTGCTGACAAGATTTTATTAAAAAAATTTCAAAGGGCAATAACTCTTGAAAGGGGCATAATCCGGATGAGAAAAAAAAATACGCGTCAGCTAATTTTCCATGAGAAATCCATATATGAAATTTCAAAACCCTAGCATACACGGTTCTAAAGTTATGCTATTGTTACGAGCCAGGCGTAGCAGAAAGAAAAAGCAAACAAGCCTTTTGGAAAAATTTAACAAAATTTATTTACAAGTTAACTTAAACCTGTAGAAGTAAGAAAATTAAATGTACTTAGCTCTGTTATGAAATATCCTGAATGAATCTATTTTCCTTGATCCCACAGAATTCACAGTCCAAAATGAAAAGTAATATCCTTTAACAATCAAACACAGAATTTAGAAATAACTTTTCTTAAATGCCCAAACATCAAACTCCAAAGTCTGACTCAATGAGAAAAATCAAGCTCTTTTATAGACCTTAAGATTTCTCTAGAACATTCCAGAGGGCTGTGGAATAAGATGAGGTAATTTTCTAAAAATAATGCAACCCAGAACTTTCTGGAAGGTTCTGAAGTACTTTTCCTTGTAAACATGTTGTTTACAAAAATGAAATTAATCTGTGACTCAGTTTTCTAGAATCTTCTATAAGAAGATTAACAAGATATTTATAGCACTATTAGGTCACAGTGGGGTGCAAGTGGAAAACAGAAAAATAAATTCTTATGCATAACACTCCCCCTCTTCGAGGAAAAGAAAGATTTATGTAATAAAGCTTTCTTTTGCTTTAAGAATAATAAAATATTGAGCATAGCATATAAAATTACATGTATCTACAATCCACTTTAGTAGGAAAGAAAAACACAACTCCTGACACTGCTCAAGCTCTTGAAAGGGCATCAGGGATAATGTTATCTCTCCCTCTGATATGTCTTATGTCTAAATTATACTCTTGTAGCATAAGACTCCACCTGAGCAACCGCTGATTTTTGTTTTTCATTTTGTGTATGAAAGTCAGTGGATTGTGATCACTGAAAACAACAATCGGTGCAGTAGTAGGGGTAAGATAAACTTCGAAATGTTGCAGAGCAAGCATCAGAGACAAGCACTCTTTCTCTATGGTAGAGTAATTTCTCTGATGCTTATTAAACTTTTTGGAAAAGTAGCAAACTGGATGATCCACACCATTTTCATCTTCCTGCAACAATACACTACCTGCACCTACGTCACTAGCATCTACAGCTAGCTTAAACTCCTTTTCAAAGTTTGGTGCTAAGAGAACTGGTTCACTCTTGAGTATGGCTTTAAGTTTATCAAAAGCATTTTGGCATATTGCATTCTAATGGAATTTTGTTCTTTTGCTGAGCAAATTTGTCAAAGGCTCAGCAATGACAGAGAAATTATTACAGAACTTTCTGTAATAACCAGCCATACCAAGAAATCGCATCAGCTGTCTTTTGCACGTGGGTACGGGAAAATTTGAGATAGCCTCAACTTTAGCATCAATGGGTTTCACATGACCTTGACCTACAACATGACCTAGAAATGTCAAACTTGCATGGCAGAATTCACTTTTAGCAAGATTGATTGTCAATTTGGCATTACTCAGTCTATCAAAGAATGCTCGAATAGTCCCAAGATGTTGATTCCACTGGTCGTTGTATATGATAGCATCATCGATATAAGCACTGCAGCCTTCCAGCCCCGCAATTACCATGTTTATTAAGCGCTGAAATGTTGCTGGAGAGTTTTTCGTTCCAAATGGCATTACTTTATAGTTAAATAATCCATCTGGTGTTGTGAATGCCAAAACCTCCTTTGCTCTATCTGTGAGTGGAATTTGCCAAAATCCTTTCAGAAGGTCGAATTTCGTTATGTATTTGGCATTCCCGATGTTATCAATGCAGTCATCCATTCTTGGAATAGGAAAGCTATCTGTTTTACTTAAGGAATTAACTTTCCTAAAATCTGTACACATACGATATGTCTCATCAGGTTTTGGTACTAGAATACAAGGAGAACTCCATTCACTTTGGCTTGGTTCAATAAAGTCATTGTCTAATAGATACTGAACTTCTTCTTTAAGATATTTTTGTTTCACAGGATTCATCCTGTATGGGTGTTGTTTTACAGGTTTAGACCCATTTATGTCCACATCGTGAAATATTTTGTCTGTCCGTGTTGGAATGTCAGAAAATAAGTGTTCATATTCAAATATCAGCTGTTTCAGTTCATTCCGCTGATCTGGCTCTAGATGTGACAGTTTCTGGTCGAGATTCCTCAGAATGTCAGAATTCTGAAGTTTTGATGATGTGGGATCCGACTTCACTGAATTAATATCCTCACAGTCATTGTCACATGAATTAAGTGGAACAGAGCTAACTAGATTGACTGATGTTAAAATATTGTCCCTATCTATGTATTCCTTAAGCATGTTAATATGACATAGCTGCTTTAGCTTGCGCCTCCCAGGAGTGTTTATTATGTAATTTACGTCACTGATCTTTTTGTCTACAGTGTATGGGCCATAATACCTGGCTTGCAAAGATTTTCCTGGAATGGGCAAAAGAGCTAGTACCTTATCACCTGGTTTAAAATTCCTTTCTTTTGTCCCTATGTCATATAGTTGTTTCATTTTCCTTTGGGCTGACTGAAGATTGGTCCGAGAAGCCTCACAAGCTTTTGAAAGTCTAGTTTTGAAATCAGACACATACTGAAGTAAATTCAGGGAGGTGTCATCATTGGAGAGAAATTTCTCTTTGAGAAGTTTCAAAGGACCACGAACAGTATGGCCAAATACTAATTCAAATGGACTGAAGCCAAGAGATTCTTGCACAGATTCTCTAACAGCAAATAAAAGGAGATGGATGCCTTCATCCCAATCCTTCTCTGTGTCAAAGCAATATGATCTTATAATATTTTTCAATGTTTGATGGAATCTTTCAAGGGCGCCTTGACTTTCAGGATGATAGGCTGATGACTTATACTGTACAATGCCAAGTTCATGCATTACTTGTTGAAATATTCCAGACATAAAATTTGAGCCTTGGTCTGACTGAATAGATTTAGGAAGCCCAACAAATGTGAAAAACTTCACTAAGGCCTTGACGATTGTCTTAGTTTTGATATTTCTTAAAGGAATGGCTTCAGGAAAACGTGTGGAAGCACACATAATGGTCAAAAGATATTCACAGCCGGACTTATTTCTGGGCAAGGGACCCACACAGTCTATAATTATTCGACTGAAAGGTTCATCAAAAGCAGGTATAGGCTGCAAATGAGCCTTAGGTATAGTCTGATTGGGTTTTCCTACCATTTGGCATGTATGGCAGGACCTACAATGCTGAGAAACATCTGATTTTAACCCAGGCCAGTAAAAATGATTAAGAATCTTGTGATAGGTTTTATTTACACCTAAATGTCCTGACATGGGAGTCTCATGCGCCAAGTTTAATATTTGGGAACGGTAAACCCGTGGAACCACTATCTGGTGGTTGACAGTCCACTCGTCTTCTGCTGAGACGTCTGGTGGACGCCATTTTCTCATAAGAATGTCATGTTTTACATAATAACAGACTGGGACCTGAGATACTTCCTGCTCATCTAAGGCCCTTTCAAATAAAGTTGAAATTTCAGGATCCTTATGCTGTTCTATAGCTAGTTGAGACCCAGACATTTTGTCATGCCCTAGATTGAAAGATGAGTTATTCTCATGAAAATCTGTCTGCTTATCAGGCAGGCTTGAAGACAGAGACCTTGTTATCTCGTCATTAAAAGACTGACCCAAAAAGGTATCAGTTAAATCAAAATCCTGTTTCCCATCAGTTTGCTTGGCCTTACATGCCATCGCCCTTGTGACTGCACAAGATGGATAAAGATCAGGAATTTCCTGCTCAATGGGATCAGGTGGTTGATCAGTGCAAGGATTAGTAGTCAAAAGTGGGTTTACCACAACCTTATCTCCAGCTAAGTCATTGCCTAGCAACAAATGAACACCTTTAAAAGGTAAAGAAGGTCTAATACCAATAGCCACTGAACCGGATACCAAGTCTGATGACAAATAAACGTTATGGAGCGGAACATTAACAAATCCACATTCCACACCCTGAATAAGGACACTTTGGCCCAAAGAAGTCTTCTCAGAAAAAGGCAGAGTATCTGCTAGAATAAGAGATTGAGAAGCTCCAGTATCTCGTAAGATTTTAATAGGGGTAGGATGGGCATAACTGTCACCATTTAGTGACACAAAACCATCTGACAAGAATGGTTCATAAATCTCCATAACCGAATCAGTCTCAGATAATTTGATATCAGAAAGAGTTTCCTCCCTTACACGAGACTGTGGTTTTGGCCTTATAGAAGTCAAGCCTGTAGGCTTAAGTTCCTCTTGTCTTTCTCTTTCTTTTCTTCGCTTTAATTTTAAACATTCAGAGATCAAATGACCTGTATTTTTACAATAATAACAAACTACTTGAGATTGAGATAAGGGATTCTGGTCTTTGTTTTCACCAGAAGGTTTGGAAAAATTCTGGCTTCTATTTTCACCAGAAGGTTTGGAAGGGTTCTGGCTTTTATTTTCACCAGAAAGTTTGGGCATAGTACTAGATGTATGGCTATAACTACCAGACGGATTACTAGGATAGAATCTTGGACCTGTCTGTGGATTGTAAGGTTTTCTAGGATAAGGCCTGTTCACAAATGAGACTTTATGAGTCAAAGCATAATCATCTGCCAAACGAGAAGCTTCCTCCAAAGTTTCAACCTGTCTCTCATCGAGAAAAGATTTAATGTCTGAATTTATGCACCGTTTGAACTCTTCAACAAGGACAAGCTGTCTAAGTTTGTCATGATCAGAGCCTACTTTTTTAGAAGAACACCACCTATCAAATAACTGTTCTTTGGTTCGAGCAAATTCTACATGGGTCTGTGAAATTTCTTTTTTACAGTTCCTAAATTTCTGCCTGTAAGCCTCAGGGACCAACTCATATGCCTTAAGAATAAGCTCCTTAACCAGATCATAGTCTGAGCTTTGCTCGACAGTTAGCTGAGTGTAAATGTCTCGAGCCTTTCCGACAACAACGCTTTGCAAAAGTAAGGTCCAATGCTCTTTTGGCCATTTTAAATTTTCTGCAACTTTTTCAAAATGCAAAAAATACTTATCTACCTCTTTTTCCTGAAATGACGGAACTAACCTTATGTGCTTTGTGGCATTAAAGTAACTGCCAGAGTCAAAAACAGGGGTATGTTTCACCCTATCCTGACCCTGGAGTTCCATTTCCTTCAGCCTTAATTGAAATTGCCTTTCCCTTTCTTTTTCCTCAATACTATATTTCATTTTTTCCTTTTCTAACTCAATCCGTTCCTCCATTTCTCTTTGTTTTTCTTCCTGTTCTAATTTTTCTTTTCGAATTCGTTCTTCCATTTCTAATCTTTCCATCTGCATTTGTCTCTGCATTTCTCTTTCTTTTTCCTTCTCTCTTTCTTCCATTTCTAATCTTAACTTCTCTAATTCAATTTGCCTTCCTATTTCAATTTGTCTCATTTGCAATTCAGTATGTGAAACCATAATGAGAGACAAAGCAGATGGATCGAAAAGTTCTTCATCAACAAAAAACTGTACCAAAATATTCTTAATTTCATGCTTCTTCATGCTTGTTTTGACAGCAGTGACCCCATAATGGGAAGCAATTTCTAGCAGATCTGTCCTTTTGGCCTGATTAAACAACCCCTGAGTAGGCTGAGCCAAAAAGCTTCTCAAATCAAACGACATGTTTGCTTTTAGTAATTATAAGTTATTATGGTAATACAGATTGAGGTTAATTTGACAAAGGTTTTTTTTTTTTTTTTTTTTTTTTGAAATGACAAGCCCAACAAAAATTTCACATGAAATGACAAGTACTATTTCACCTGAAACGACAGTTCACATGAAATGACAATCCTCTATATGCCTATAGGGAAATACCAATCCTGTGAAGCAACTGCAAAGTCTATTTGATAAGAAATGACAATTACCTGCGTCACATGAAATGTCGGTTTTAAAATGCTTAAAATGGTTTTATCCCGGACGAGCCCCCAATTTCTGTTACGAGCCAGGCGTAGCAGAAAGAAAAAGCAAACAAGCCTTTTGGAAAAATTTAACAAAATTTATTTACAAGTTAACTTAAACCTGTAGAAGTAAGAAAATTAAATGTACTTAGCTCTGTTATGAAATATCCTGAATGAATCTATTTTCCTTGATCCCACAGAATTCACAGTCCAAAATGAAAAGTAATATCCTTTAACAATCAAACACAGAATTTAGAAATAACTTTTCTTAAATGCCCAAACATCAAACTCCAAAGTCTGACTCAATGAGAAAAATCAAGCTCTTTTATAGACCTTAAGATTTCTCTAGAACATTCCAGAGGGCTGTGGAATAAGATGAGGTAATTTTCTAAAAATAATGCAACCCAGAACTTTCTGGAAGGTTCTGAAGTACTTTTCCTTGTAAACATGTTGTTTACAAAAATGAAATTAATCTGTGACTCAGTTTTCTAGAATCTTCTATAAGAAGATTAACAAGATATTTATAGCACTATTAGGTCACAGTGGGGTGCAAGTGGAAAACAGAAAAATAAATTCTTATGCATAACACTATGCATCACTTTTAGCATACATTACAATGGGCACAAATTACTAAAATGACAAAGGGCCGTAACTCACAAAGTATTTTTCGGAATTTTGTCAAAAGTTAATCAGTTCATCTACTCATCACCACCAATATATTCACCAATTTTCAAGGCTCTAGCTCCAATAGTTTTTGAGATATCTTGCTGACAAGATTTTATTAAAAAAAATTCAAAGGGCAATAACTCTTGAAGGGGGCATAATCCGGACGAGAAAAAAAATACATGTCAGCTAATTTTCCATGAGGAATCCATATATGAAATTTCAAAACCCTAGCATACACGGTTCTTTAGTTATGCTATGCATCAAAAGCGTAACGGACAGACGAACGGACAAACGAACCAGAACCAATATGCCCCTCCAACTTTTTCAAAGTTGGAGGCATAAAAAGGCCCCTTTTTGTTCTTTGACCTCTTAGTACGACCTTGACATTTGAGGTACTAACTTGGGGCATGCACGCAACACATCGTCTTATGGTGGTTAACATTTCTGCCAAGTAATTTCAAAATCCATCTAAAAATAAGAAAGTTATTGACAGAACACAAAAAAGGCCACTTTTTGACCTTTAACCTCTATGTATGACCTTGACCTTTCAGGTACCAAACTGGGTCATGCGTGCAACACATCATCTCATGGTGTTTAACATTTCTGCCAAGCAATTTCAAAATCCATCTAAAAATAAGAAAGTTATTGACCAAACACGAAAAAAAAGGCCCCTTTTTTGACTTTTGACCTCTATGTAAGACCTTGACACTTAAGGTATCAAACTGAATCATGCATGCAACACATCGTCTCATGATAGTTAACATTTTTGCCAAGTAACTTCAAATTCTATCTAAAAATAAGCAAGTTATTGACAAAACCGGAAAAAAGGCCCCTTTTTTACCTTTGACCTCTAAATATGACCTTGACCTTTGAGGTACAAACCTGGGTCATGCACGTAACACATCGTCTTATATTGGTTAACATTTCTGCCAAGTGATTTCACAATCCATCTGAAAATAACAAAGTTATTGACAAAACATGAAAAAAAGGCCCCTTTTTTGACCTTTGACCTCTAAGTATGACCTTGACCTTCGAGGTACTGACCTGCCTGATGCACACCACACATCGTCTCATGGTGGTTAATATTTCTGCCAAGTAATTTTAAAATCCATCTGAAAATAAGAAAGTTATTGACAAAACACGAAAAAAAGGCCCCTTTTTTGACCTTTGACCTCTAAGTATGACCTTGACCTTCGAGGTACTGACCTGCCTCATGCACACCAGACATCGTCTCATGGTGGTTAATATTTCTGCCAAGTAATTTTAAAATTCATCTCAAAATAAGAAAGTTATTGACCAAATACGAAAAAAAGGCCCCTTTTTTGACCTTTGACCTCTAAGTATGACCTTGACCTTTGAGGTACCGACCTGATTCATGCGCACCACACATCGTCTCATGGTTGTTAATATTTCTGCCAAGTAATTTTAAAATCCATCTGAAAATAAGAAAGTTATTGACCGGACACGATTTGCCCATACATATATACATACCAACAAACTTCCAAGGGAGATAATTCAAAAAGTATAAATGCAAGAGTTATAGTTCTTGCGCACTGCACGTCATCTAATGCTGATCTATATTTATACTAAGTTTCGTGACGATAGCTCCAACGGTTTTCAAGTTATAGAGCGGACACGAATGTGTGACAGACAGACGGACAGATGGACAGACGGACAGACAGACAGACGCCCGGGGGAAAAACAATATGTCTCTCCGAAAAAATTTTTTTCGGGGGAGACATAATTATGGCCAAATCTCCCACGATTACCAATTGATTATCAATCACAATGGAAGGACTAATAATTGATTGTCTGATTAGCCAGCCCTAATGAACAGTGTTATAAACAGATTGATGTGTTCTGTGAGAATTGCTAAACTACCTGGATCAGATGAGCCTCTATCAGGCTGGTACCCAACAGAACTAATCATGTCCCAGTCCTGCTCTGAAGGACCATCAAGGGAGATAACTTCTTCAGCTTTCCACTCAATGAAGGTTCCCTCTGGCTGTAAAACAAAATCAGACTCATCTGAGTGATAGGTGCCAACAACAATCATTTCATGTATGGAAATGAGTACCAGGTACATGGTACATGTTAGAAACTTTCAGGGGAACCCCTCACACCTTTTTTGGGAATGGGTTCTGGGCCTTTAAAAACTTACGAATGTTTTGGCATACTGAGCTACCTATAGTGCTATTTCATGTGAATTTATGACTGTATCAAAATTAACTTATGCCAATATCGGAAACCTATACAAAAATTCATTTGCAATTTCAAAGTTGTTTTCTTTTCGTTGTTGTTTTTTTTTTCCTGTTTTTTGTTGTTGTTTTTGGGGCATTTGACAACTAACTTTCGGACATATAATATGCCAAAATTCAGAAATATTGGTTTAAATGTACTTTGTTCAATATTATAAATCAGCATACAACATACAGTAAAATTAAAAAAATTAAAGATAGGACAAGAGACAAATTTTCTTTGGCCAAATTGAGAATTTTCCTGTAGAGACTGGTTTGACAATGAGAATGACTCGCACCACTTTAGTTTAGTCCTTCTAAGCAGTTTAACAGTACTTAAAAGTTTGGCCGGTTTCAGCTCTGCACAGAAGCACCATGCAGCCCAATATATTTCTCCAGGCCTTTATGGGCGGGGGCGCTTATTTCTGCTATAAATAATAATTGTATGTGTTTGTTTGATGATTCTAATGAATACACACATTCTATGTTTTGTAGCAAAAAAAAAAGATAACAATGTACTCACCTATCAAATCCATTTTTCTCTACTTAACAACCCATTTTGAACCAGAAACCCCAAAACAGGTACTTCGCAAACAGTGCAGGCCCAGATCAGTCATCTGATCATGGGCTACACTGTTAAGCCATTTTCCAAATTAATTTTGAAGAAAACACAACCTGACACCCCTAAATTTTGAAATAGACTCCCGTTATATATAAGGAGGAAGATTCCATTTCGTACAAAAAGGGTAAAAGTGGGGTTTGCAAGGGTATTAATTACACACACCTGTTAACATAGCAACAGATAAGGTTGGTATTTTGTAATAACTGAGATAGTTTTTGTCAATTCTCCATAAAAACCTGTGTTCGTGGGTATTCATTAGAACCGCCTCGACGAGGCTGTTCTAATGAATACCCACAACATAGGTTTACATGGAGTAATAAGAAAAACTATCCTTCAATTATCACAAAATATGCACCTTATCTTTTGCTTTGTGTTGATCATGATGTGATGTATATGCCCTTATAAATCCCAATCTTCTCAATATAAGAAGTGAGGTTTATGAGGATGCTCATTACACAGGCCTTTTTCAGAACCATTCCATGTCATTTACCTTCTGTAGAAGGTACATCCTCCCTGGCAGATGGGCATCTCTATCAGAGGAGTGTGTATTAACATTGATGTGGATATAAACACCATCTCTCTCATACAAGGTCTGGAATAAAAATCATAAGGAAGACTATTGGAACAATTTTGAAGTAAGTCATTGGCTTAGGCCAAAAAAAAAAAAAGGTGTGTTTCCGGTTTCCCGACCCTACCTAAGTTTTAGGCCCGACCCTAAATTTTTTATTGCCAAAAAAAAAAAAAAATCGCAGGGCGAAACGACTCGTAAAAAAAATCGCGGGCCGAAACGACTCGGAGCTACGCGAGCGGTTGCGTGCGGTTTATTTGTTATAATTCGGTCAGTTTCCGAGCGTTTTGGTGCTTACTACTACTATTTCCGCAGAAATGCTCTATACAGTGTATAAACAAAATAAAAAATTAAGATAAAAAAAAAATTAAATCGACCTTCCCCACCTAATTTTTTTCAAGCTGAAACCTGAAACACACCTATTTTTTTTTTTTTGCCTTAAGATGTAATTTCATCTCAATATCTGGTATAACTTAATAAAAAGTCCCACAAAATCGGAAGCAATATTTCCAAAATGATCTATAATGTTAAGGCTCTTCCTAATTTTACTAAGTCTCCCAAATTTTCATTTTCGGACACAAAAATGTATAACATTTTGTAGATTATATTTAACTGATCCTGTTACATGAAACTTAGTAAACTTATATGGCTTGAGATGAAGCTTGATAAGCAGAAACCTCTTCTTATAGGCTACATTTATAGGCCACCATCATCACTAGCATCTTGGAATGACAAAATTGAAGAGAATCTTGACAAAATATTTATTGAAAACAAAGAAATAGTAATTTTTGGTGATTTTAACTATAATTTCGTAACTACAGGCTCAAATAACTCAAAGTGGAACAATATCATTAACACTTTTAATCTTTCTCAACTTATAACACAACCTACAAGAGTTACACCAACATCATCAACTACCATTGATCACATCTACAGCAACGAACCACAGAATATATCATACACTGCAGTTCCTATACTGTCTATTAGTGACCATTATCCTGTAATTTTCACAAGACGGTCAAATAAAAATGTTAAAAAAGGTCCAGTGCATACTACAATAAACTATAGGTACTTAAAAAACTTTAATGCTGATAATTTCTTGCATGATTCAAGACATGTTCAGTGATCCAGATGATGCTTTAGATACCTTCAACAAATTATTCTTACAAACTTTAGATGCACATGCCCAATATAAACAGAAACGAGTAAAACATAAAAACCAAGCTGATTGGTTCAATGGGGATATAGCAAATGCAATGCACAAGAGGGACCTTTCAAAAAAGAAAAATAATATCAGTGACTTCAAATACTGGAAATCACAAGTAAAAATACTCACCCATAAAGCAAAAACAGAAAAATAATATCAGTGACTTCAAATACTGGAAATCACAAGTAAAAATACTCACCCATAAAGCAAAAACAGACTTTTTTGACCAGGAAATAAACTCAAACCAGAAAAATCCAAAAAAGTTATGGAAAAACCTGAAAAGTCTGTCAGGCTAAACGGAAAAACATCAAACAAACTACATAGCTGATGAAAATGGTACGCCAATCACTGATCCAAAGTCAACAGCAGACATATTTAATTCATTTTTTGCAAATGTATTTAAAAAAGCGGAAAATATCACTGAATTATCACATGAAATGAAAACTGTCTTGAAAGAATCTCTTGGCACTGAAGATGCCAGGCAATATAACAAATTTGAAATTCCTTATGTAGAGGTAAGTTACGTTAAACAAAAGCTGAACAGTCTTGATGTAACAAAAGCAACTGGTATGGATGGCATTAGTGCCAAGTTCTTAAAAACAGCCTCAGATGTTATATGTAAACCAATATGTACCATGATAAACTTAAGTGTTAAAAGTGGAAAATTTCCAACACAACTAAAACAAACAAAGGTAACACCCATCTACAAAAAGGGATCAAAATCAGACAAAAATAATTACAGACCAATTTCGGTACTTCCACTTATCTCTAAAATATATGAAAAGCATGTATCAGACCACTTGAAGAGCTTTCTAGAAACAAACAATTTGCTTTTCATCACCCAATCAGGCTTCAGAGCAAAACATTCATGCGAGACAGCACTTACCAACATAATTGATAATTGGATCAATGCAATGAACGAAGGCAAACTTGTTGGAACACTATTCCTGGACCTTTCTAAGGCCTTTGATTTAGTAAACCACAAAATACTCATTGAAAAACTTGCTTTCTATCATATCTCATCACAAGCTATAAACTGGATAACATCATATCTGTCAGAAAGGTCACAAAAAGTAAATGTTTCTGGTGTCTTATCTGAGCCAGCAGAAGTTGTTTCAGGAGTCCCACAAGGCTCAGTCCTTGGACCCCTTCTTTTCATCATATATATTAATGATCTAAACCTCCATGTAAAAATGTCTAAGACTGATATGTTTGCTGATGATACTTCTCTCACAGCTACTGGAATTTCTCTACAAGAAGTAATTAATAATCTACAAACAGACCTAGATAATGTTCACACATGGTGCAAACAAAATGCAATGGTACTCAATGCTCAAAAAACCAAAACAATGAACATATCAACAAAAAGCACAAAATCAGAAAATACTAAATCACCTACCCTACACATTCAAGACCAAGAAATTGAACTGACAGACACTGAAAAACTACTAGGAGTACATGTAGACAACAATCTTAAGTGGAAAACACATATACAATCAACTATTAAAAAATGCAATGCACAGCTCTACCTACTTCTCAGAATCAAACAATATCTTGATCTGCATTCTAGAAAGTTATTCTTTAATTCATACATACTACCACACTTGGACTACTGCTGCACTATCTGGGGAAACTGCAACAATGAATTACTCTCCGACATTATCAAATTTCAAAAGAGAGCTGCCAGAATCATTTTAGACAAAAGTATTGATACCCCTTCAAATGAATTATTCAAAGAACTAAATTGGATGACCTTTGACCAAAGAATTATGTACAAAAAGTCAATTCTCATGTATAAATCTATAAATGAACCATCTTTTCCAATGTATATGAAACATAAATTCCAAACAGTAAATCACAGGCATAACTTGAACCTCAGATCAGTACAGAATGCAGACTTAGTTATACCAAAACCCAAAATAGAACTTTTTAGGAAATCATTCAGCTACTCTGGTTCAAGGTTATGGAATGACATACCAACACATGTACGAAATTCTGATACTCTCTGGAAATTTCAAACTGCCTATGTCAGGTGGTTATTCACCAGCTGAATCATTTGCATTACAATGACTCAATATATAGCTATTACAGCTATTTTATTGTTGTTATGAAATTTTTTGTTGTAACTGGTTCACTGTTTATATGTTGTATATTATGTTGACTGTGTATATGTTGTATATATGTGAGGCCCGCATGGAAGATCGGGAAACCGAATGCGCAAGCCTCGTTAAATAAAGACGTTACTTACTTACTTACTTACTAGTATTAAAATCCTGTACACATACTGTACTAATAACAAGGACCCAATATACACCGACTAGTCAAACACGTTTGTTATGTTGGTAATTCTGATTCTTTCATCATGTATGTTGTTCTTTTTTAGTAACGTTTGGATTATCTGGGTCACCACCTAATTGGGAAAGAGCTTCTGACTCAGTTTACCAGTGGTATGTTTTGTTTAATGTTCCATGTTTCGACTTCTTTCCCTAGTGATATTGTGGGGGGGGGGGGGGATTAGGGATCAGATTGTGTCAGTTCCTGATCATTTCCCATTTCAATTTTCGCTACACTGTAGGTGATACTATTTACCAGAAAATGATGTTGTGGCTGAGTCTTCAAATATTTCAAGATACAAATATCCCTTATTTCACTAGTGTCTCGCCCAGCCCTTTAGCATGGTGAGGCTTCATGTCCCTTTTCTACAGCACCATGCCCTTTTTTAGACAGAAAATGCCCTACATTTTAGTAAAAAAATCACAGAAATTGACCAAAAAATACATTAAGAAAGTTATGCCTGTTTAAACAATAACTATTTTAGACTTTTTTTTTAGCAATAAACTAAAACAGTTGCCTATTAGACATCCCCATTTATGGTTGACAGTGACTACTAATCCCCCTGTTTATTGCACATAATTAACTCATTTTAAGAAGTCAACATTATTTTGTTAGCAAGTGTTAAGTGACACAATTAAACAATAGAAGTGTGAAAGTGTGTCCGACTAATGTTATCTTGTCAGTGTTTGGGTATATTAGAGAATGGGAGCTGTGGCCCAAACATTTACCACACTTATCTTGGTTCTATCAGTGATCAGCTTGCTTACAAAACTTAAACGTCTTGACACCAGTGGTGAATGTGATACATTTCTTCACTTAGCATAATAAAACAGGCAGTATAATACAAAGGGTAAGTGAAGGATCTTTCAAGTTGTGAGATGTACCCTTTTTTCAAGGTTGTGCATATGCCCATTTTGCATAGCTGTGCGTATTTAAAGTGCCTTTTTTTATTTACATATTTTCATGCATTGAAAGTGCCTTTTTCCCGGCCAGCACCATGCCCTTTTTTGGAGCTGGGGGAAACACTATAAAAATCACCAAAACTGTAATACTAGAATACTGTCAATGGCGCGCCATCGCAAATCCCCACGCTTTCTACAGAGGGGCCAAGTACCGAAAACCCCTCACCCTGGGCCCTAATTTGACCCCAGGGTCAAAATATTACCTGTATTATATTCTACTAATCATGCCCTTCAATTTGATATGCCACATGACTATGTTCCAAAAAACTTAAATTTTGACCCTTTGACCCCTCCCTCAGGGCCCCAATCTGACCAAAGGGTAAAAATTTTACTTGTATTGTATTCTACTAATCACCCCCTTCAATTTGATATTCCATATGAATATATTCGGTAAAATTTGAATTTTGACCCCATCCCCCCCACCCCCAAGTCCGACCCCTTGGGCATGACCCAGGGGTCTCAGCCAAAATCCCGTTCAATATGTTATACCTCCCTTGCCATTGAGTAAGCATACAAAGTTTCAAATAAAAATCTTCGAAACTGACTTTGTTATTGCATTTTGAAGAAATTAGGTCAAAATTTGACCTTTTGACCCCTCCCCAGGGCCCCTGGGGGCGGGGACAAAAAAAATGTGCTCTCGCGCAAGCCATTCATGTAAGCAACTCGCATACCAAATTTGGTTAAATTCCGGCTAACGGTTTAGGAGGAGATAGCCGGACAGACAGACGGACGTTCTCACGAACGGATACTTAAGTGGCTAGGCGTCGGCATATTGACTACTTAAGCGGCAAGCCACCTAAGAGCGAATTTTTGCCACTTAAGTACCCAAATAACGGAATAAACCCCATTTGGACTCACGAATATATACTTAAGTGTCAAACTGTCCAAATTTTTTGCCCCCTATATGTCGTTTCGTTGGTGCGGACAGACAGACAGATGGACGGAGAGACGGATGGAGGCGATAACAATATCCCCACTTTTTTTTTAAAATGTGGGGATAATTATAAAAGCAATAGTTGAATGTATTGTTTGTAGGAACGTAACATTATTTAATGAAAAGTTTAACGAGAAACCTGGGCACCTATTATAGGTATTTTTGCACATTTGGCATCAATTCGTCCAAGTTAGAGACTTTCAATTCAATTTTCATCAATACACTTTTAAAATATTCCAACCACATTGTGTAAAAATTTACAACTAACCTTATCTATCTATCTATCTTCTGTTACTGCGTCGGTCACATTTGACCATTACCGCAGGTGTATATGACATACACTCCAGGTTTTGCAGGATGAAAGCCTACACAGTAATCATGTAATTACGGTAGGGATCTTTAACCTGCACAGGGCATGGTTCTCCCTGCACAGTTAACGTCCCGATCCAAAGGACGGTGCACTTTATGACATTCATCCCTGCAAATGATGCCAATGGAGCGTGTTCGGACAGCAAAATTTTATCGCAGCTGCCGGGGATCGAACCCGGGACCTCTAGCATCAGAGGCAGGTGCACTAACCACTGAGCTATCACGCTCCACTTAAATTAAATTTAAACCACTAACCTTAAATTATTGATCAAATTAATTATTATTAATTTTAATCAAAATTTTTGTGTGACCAAGACATGACAACATATTTTGGCAACTCAGTCAGTTACTAGTATATAAGGTCCGAGCTAATAATACTAAGAACGTATTTAGAAGTGCTTGTTGCACATAGCTTTATCCTTTTGACTATTCCTTTGCATTCATAACAAGGTGATGATTATGAGGCTTTAAAGTCCTCCTTTGAGTAAAGAAAATGAAAAAGGGCAGGGATTCACAAGAGAATAAAACTCAAGCTTGTTTAAAAAAAAACAGTCTGTCAGCTGATAACAGCCATAGTGGCATTGTGTTATAAAATAAAAGTAATGTTTAATTCAAATATACCATTCTATCAATGCTGTAACATGGTCCATGATAATAAGTCCTGTGTGGAGAGTAATTCCTGTAAAAAACTTTTCTCTTTAAATTTGACATTTTTCTCCCTATATGTGAAGTGTATGATTGACTTTTGATTAAACGTCCTGGCATTTTGAACTAAATTATTAAATATTTGTGACTCTTATTGCAAATGAATATCAAAACAACTATAGCCTTAGTTTCAAAATTAAATTGCTCTGATACTGAGCAATAATTCTTAACTCAAGTCCACATGAGTCTATGAGTCATCACTCAGACAATCACCTCATGTAAACAAACATGACCAGGTGACCCTGACTATAGACAAAAAAAAGAATTGCAAAGGATTGGAAAATGAATTTTATCTACATCAAAAACAGTGTTAAATATGGCAATAAAACATATAGCGAAGAGCTGACTTTATCCAGATTCTGACCACCATCCATTCTTGACACCTGTCAACATCATCTGGCAGAAACAGGAAGGATGATTTAAACCTGAATAATTGTTTTATTTGGCTATTTGAGTTTGAATTTTGCAAACAGTCATAAACATCAGTGAGTGTACCATATTTAGATATTGGCATTTACCTTCATGGATACATGATTTAATGAAAATCTTACTTTGATTTGACTTGCCATTTTTCACCTTTTCCACAGCCATTTATTTTGGAATATGACGTGAGTCGCTTAGATCAATTAAAATACGCAACATGTGAAAATAGGTTTTCACTGCTTAAACTCTTTCTGATACCTTAATCGATAAATCACATTTATATTTGTAAAACAGAATATGAGCAAAAGTATTGAATAAGATAAGAAATATTCCCAGAGATAGATGTTTTGGTATGCCATAAGCGTTTTTACTCGTGACGTGTGACGTCATATTCAGCCATGTTTCACAAAAAAAGAGGAGTTGATTGTTTTGGTTTATGTCACGGAAGTAAATTAAAGATATTTGCAATAGAAAAGATGAGACAATTGTATTGAGCAAGACGACGTGTAAACTTGATAGTAACCTTTTCATCTGACAGTCTATAATGGCTGGTGTAGGTGGGGGAGGACGAAATTATTCTTTCAAAGTTGTCCTTCTTGGAGAGGGTTGTGTAGGAAAGACTTCAGTTGTCCTTAGATATGTTGAAAATAAATTTAACGAAAAACATCTGACTACATTACAGGTAATAGGATGCACAGTGTTTTCATATAGAAGCGTAAGCGAATTTCGCCAATAATCGAATTTCGCCAATTGTACATAAGATCGGTATTTTCGTGTGCGTGACGTCACAGGACATTACCAACTCAGGGAATCCTTAGGTCAAGTTTACCGCTATCTGTCACTCATGTCAAACTGAGAAGAAATGCCAATCCGAGAGTTAATACATAATTTCCTACCTGTAGCAATGTATTTCCCGCCATTTTGCTATGCCATTTCGTATCTCACATTTTTATTTTATTTCTCACGAGATTTGTAAGCTGCCAAAACAATCGCCGGCGTCTGTTTACATTTTGACCTTTCTAGTATGGAACTGACATATCCGTATTTTAGTATTGGGGCTCTCAAAGGGGAAATTAATGATTCAACTATTTGGGGGTTCTTATCGATGTTTATTGGAACACTGTAAATTTTCACAAGAGTTTTGAATGAAGGAGTTTATTTAATTATTTGCTCTTAATTGTACCTTTCCACCTTTGGCCAAAATAATAAATATGTGTCAAAGTATGTACTTTCTTCTCTTCTTTTACTTTTTTTAAGTTACCTCCTGCATGGGGGACACCTGCTATTGGGGGCTCGAATTTTACTCCAAACTTTTAATGACAACAAAGATGGTGGAATTCCATTGATATTTACATGATGCTATTTTTTACATAATTTGACAAAAAAGAATAGGTATCTGTTACATTCTGTTTGTCTTGCAAACCAAAGTTGCTCATATCACTCATGAAACACATTTCTAGTATGATAAAGTTGATAGCGGATAATTTTACCCCCTCGGGTGCCCCTTTCATCAGGATTTCATAAGTTGGCGAAATTCGCTTACTATTTTTCAAGATGGCGGATTTTGAGTGGTCTGAAATAGCGAAGGTTTTGATGATAGACATCGCTATTTTAATGCCGTAAAAGCTTCCCTTGTGTTGGATCAGGTCAGTATTTTTTGATGAAAGGGTTTTCTGTCAGATAAATATGGGTTCATGCATACCGCACCAGTGTTTACGGTTACGCTGGCGAAATTCGATTACCCCAGTATATAAACGCGAACTTATGTCATCGCGAAGACGCACCTATAATTTTGACCCTCTTGAACCCCACTTTTATATAAACTGGGATTTACAGACGTAAATCTTATTTTTCTTGTTTCGAAATACTGAGTGTGAGTGCTCGTTGGAACTGCCTTGATGAGGCGGTTCTAACGTGTATCTGCAGTCCCTGTTTTGGGCGGGGATAGGAAGAATATCGGAATTTTCCTTCTTGGAATTCTCGACTTCCATCCTTTACATTTACATTGGATTTGTATAGACGGATCCAATGTTTTGACACGTGACTTTAACATCTATTACCAAATGCTGGTTTCTATTTCATTAGATTTTATTTTACGGCAACAACAACATCTGATTTATAATTCTTAACAAACCGCTTCATGGTTTCCAAGCCAACATGCTTTTATAACGTCACGTAACGTGACGTTACCAGATCTTAACGTAACATTCTTAAACAACGTAAATGTTCTTATAGCAGATATAACATATCTCCTCTTCTTTCAAAGGAAAATGTCTATGAAATTGTAGCATTTTTACACCGCATTAATTTGGCAGTATCCAAAACACGTTTATATGTCTATCAAAATAATATTTCCTTTAAATTTAAGATAACCATGTACACACTTGTTGCAGAAGTCATGAAAATCAGTGAAAATTAAAATGTTTCGAATTGTGTGTGTATGTCATCATCATCATCATCAACGGATTTTTGATTAACGTGCAGGTACAGGGGCAACGTATGTGGTTAATCAATATGTCCGTTAATACAATATAAAGTCTTGAAATCTTCTTGGCAACTGTCTTTGTCTTTGATAGTGTTGTGAATCGGACAGAAAAGTTACAATCGATTATCGGTAAAGTAAAACCGATTGATTATCGATTGTACAATCGGATATCCCATCATTTGCTTCAACAATATATAACTGTAGCAAACGCTTTTCAGAGCCTCCATTTATACTTTCCCACCCAATTACAGAGCGTAATTTGTTCCAGAAAACAGCTCATAGTTAATGAGGCAGTGGGCTCTAGTTTTGCCTGGTGTCCCACAAGGGACTGTTCTTGGTCTCCTGTTATTCTCCCTGTACATTAATGATATTTCCTGTGACATTGATTCAGAAATAAGTCTGTTCACAGACGATTGTGTTTGCTACAGGGAAACAAGAAATATAGAGGACGCAGTGAAACTTCAGAATGACATACAGTGTAGACACGTGATGATAAGGATGTTGGGCACGAAAATGGGGCATGGAATTTCAGCCCGTTAATGCAGTATTATGCAGATAACTAGGAAGAGACCCAATGAAATTAAGTGAACGGTGATTCCATTAAATACCTTGGTGTGACAATCACACACGATTTGAGCTTCATAACACCTAATTAAAGATATATACAGTTATACAAACTTAATTACTTTGACACGTATGATAAAACATGACATGCAATCAACTCAAAACTGTCAGCTTAGCGAGAAAGAGATCACCGTAAAAGAAAGCAGTTTAATTAACAATTTAATATTCAGGCTATAAAATGAGCCCAAACTTTCATACCCGCCTTTATGGGCAAGACCAATGCGAATATAAAAGTTTTCTGCAACCAACATCATTGAAAAATCAATTGTCTATCGTTTTTTTCTGTTGGCGATCGGTAAATGACGTCATCGTATTGTAGCAAATATACATGCATTGAATCTTATTGTTTTATTTTAATAGGGCGTTTTATTCTTCATAAAAAAAAAATATAAATTGGAACCGATAAAATATGTTCTCAATAACTAAACGGTTGTGTTTTGAGAAATGCGCCTTGTATTATGCAAATTTTATTTTTGAAAGTCCTATCTTATTTACCAATAGCAGACTACCCCATAATGAGGTCGTTTTTGTTTTTTTCGCGCCAAGCATGCGCTTTTTCCCGCGAAAAAAAAAACAAAACAAAAAAACTAGCGTTCACGAGACAGTAGAAAAGTCTGTTTTAATTTTGCAATCATCCAACTTAAGATGTTGCTTATCGCCGTAGGAGGATTTTCACACTTGTTGATTGAGTTTCATGATTGAGAGATACACCCAAATAAGAGTCATAACTTCACCTTATTTTCACACCTAGTCACACGGAACATTCATTATACCATTATACGCTTATCAGTATGACCGAAGACTTGTGTTTACAGTGTAATAGTAGAATAGTAGCATAAGTAGCGTGAATAATACGGTCGGCGATCATAACCCGTTTCGGTTAACTGAGTTAACTGACACGGTGCGTTGGTTTGGACCCGGATTTCCGGGACATAGCGAGGTTGATGTGTATTACAAATCCGCTTTATATCGCAAATTGGTAGCAATTACACACTCTAAAACTTACAACGAATTCATTTTGGAAGAATTGATATGGATAAACGCACTTAAACATATTCCATTTTGACTTCTCGAACGTTATTTATTTATGTTGATATTGAAAGGAATACCGAGCTCACATTTGACCACGTCTCTGTTACCGTCAAAAGCGATACGATCATACTTTTACACAACGGTATTTATAATCAACACCAAAGGCACTAATTATGGTCGCTGAAGTCTGGACAGTCAACAGGTGTCACATGCTAAAAACGTGTTTACATAACGGTATTTATAATCAGTGCCAAAAGCACTAATTATAGTCGCTGAAGCGTGGAGAGTCACAGGTGTCAGGTGCTAAAACACGTGCCGGGTTAATTTAAAGAGTATGAAAATAATGCCGATAAATAGACTTCAAAGGAAAGAAACCTAATCAAGATGGCATGATGAATTTTTTTCTGCAATAAAAAGAGTGCGCACAGCAGGCTTCATTTACAATCGATAGTGACAAAAGTGCTATCGATTGTCGCCGACGTTGCTCAGAACGATTAGTTTTCGATGTTCAGCGACAATCGGAACAACACTAGTCTTTGAGGTCTTTCTATTGTCTCAGCTGGGATGTCTGCTCTGGGTTCCATATTTGGCGGGTTTTGCTGTCTCAAATCAGTCTCATTAGGCGTGTTCTCCTGTCCCATCACTTCTTTATCACTCCTGTCATCACGATGATTTCCATTGTACACTTTACTTTTCCGAAGTATGGATCCCCGGCGGTCGTCCATTTGTTTCGCCGTTGTACTCGAATTATAATCTGAATCTTGTAGGTGTCTATCAACACATTTGAAGTAGCTTGAATTCCGACATATTTTCCGCCCATCTGTTGTTCTTCGAGCGGATATAGTTGAGCCACATATTTTGTAAATGATATAAGGTATTGGTTCATAAATCGTACTCCACTTATTAATTTTTTTGTTGTTGTAGAAGTACGTAATCATTCACTTCAAAATTGTGTTCCTTCGTATTTCGATTTTCAGCATTTTCTTTCGCCTTTTCTTTATACCGCCTATCCTTTCTATTCACAGATAATTCATCGTGGGATTTTTCGAACTTCCCAGGACGATAATCTAATTTTGTTCGCACTTTTCTGTTCATCATCCCTTCATAGGGAGTAAAACCTGTCGCTGGGTGTGGCGTGGATCTATAACCTGTTAACATTTCCTGCATTGCAATTTTGACTGATACCTTTTGAGCGTGGGCTTGTTGCTCTGTTTTATTGATTAGCTTCATAAAGACTTCTACTTCACCATTTGCTCTTGGGTGCAACGGTGTAACACGGTGGTGTTTGAACCCCTCTTCTAATGCGAACTCTGAAAAATCTTTTGAGTTGAATGGCGGTCCTTTGTCTGTCTCTATCTGAATAGGCGTACCGTATGTCGCAAACATCTTCTTCAATTTCTCCTTAGTTGAACCAAAAGCTGTGGAATATATCCTTTCAACTTCAGGGTATCTAGTTCTCTTGTCAACAGCTACGAGGTTGTAGTGTCCGTCGGGATACGGCCCACTAAAATCAACTGAAACTACTTCCCATGCCTTTTCTGGAATCTCTGTCATCTTTACCGGTTCTTGTCTATGTTGTTTTGTTACCAGTTGACATTCACGGCATTGGCCTATGATATTTTCCACCAGTCTATTCATTGACGGAAACCAGTATTTCTCTCTCAGCATTTGTTTTGTTTTCGTCATTCCCAGGTGACCCAATCTATGAGCGGCTTTTACCACTTTGCTCTGGAGGACCTCGGGTATAACAATCTGGTTTAATCTAAATATCAATCCATCTAATACATATAGTTCTTGTTTCATATGATAAAATGGCGCTATGTCCATATCTTTCTTGTGTCTGTCCCAGTCTTCTTTCACAATTCTTTGATGTAGCTTTTGGAGCTGTCTATCCTTTGACGTCTCTATCTGTATTCTATCCAATACTACAGCATGTTCTGTATTAACAATACTTTTAATCACTTTCTCTGTTTCATCTGTGCCTGTTATCGGTAACGGATGCCTCGATAGATAGTCCAAGGGATCTGCTTCGTCTTTGCCTGGCTGATATATCAGTTCAAAGTCAACATCCTGCATGTCCATTACCCATTTTTCTATGCGAGGTGGTAGTTTTGCATTGACCTTGTTGAACATTGATATCAATGGTTTGTGGGATGTGATCAGTTTGAACCTGGGTGCACCCAGTAAGTACATACCAAATCGGTTCTTCACCCATCTTATTGCCAGTGCATCTTTTTCTGTCTGGCTATATCTTCTCTCGGTGTCCGTCAGGGTTCGACTAATAAAATGGACTGGTTGCAGTCCATTCCCCGCATCCTGAAAGAGTCCAGCGGACAATCCTTCATTGTAACTAGCTTCTGCCCTGACAACGATTTCCCGCTTCGGATTGAAATACAACATGATCTGGTCGTTTGTAATGCTGTCCTTAAGTTGATTGAACGCTTGTTCCTCTACTGGACCCCATCTAAACTTAACATCTTTCTCTGTTAGTTTTCTCAAAGGAGCTGTTATTGACGCATACTTGTCAATAAATTTTGACAAGTATCCTACCATTCCTAGGAAACTCCTAATAGCTTCTTTGGACTCTGGTCTTCTGCTGTCTTGAACGTCTTTAACCTTTTCAGGTGTAGGCCTTAAACCATCCTTGGTGAACTTGTACCCATAAAATTCTATCTCTTCAACTCCAAACTGGCACTTGTCTATATTGAATGTGATACCAAACTCGTCTGCTTTTTGTAGCACTGCTGCAAGTGCTGTGTTATGCTCTTTCAGATTCCGACCACCTATCAAAATGTCATCTCGTTGACACATGCAGTTAGGTATATCTCCAAAGATCTTGAACATCATTTCATCGAATAGATCTTGAGAAGATTTTGCTCCGAAGACTAACCGTTTTGGTCTAAAATTTCCCCAAGGAGTGCTGAATGTAGCAACGGCTCTCGAATCAGGGTGTAAGCTTAACTGGTGATAGCCACTTCTCAAGTCCATTTTCGAAAATACTCGACATTCATGAAATCTGTATACAAAATCTTCAACCACTGGTCCGTGAGTGATTCGGTGTCTGGCCATGAATTTGTTCGGAACGTGTAAGTCAATGCAGGCTCTTATCATGTGCGGCTGAAGCTCTTCTTTTGGCACTTGAAGGAATCTCGGCTTTGGTTGGACAACCATTGGAGAACATCATGTGATTGGCTCGTTTTGTGGAACCCTCTCAAAGATACCCTCTTCTATACTTTGCTCAATCCACGCCTTTAGTGGCTTTTGTAAGTAATATGCAACTGGCCTTGGCTTCTGTGCAATGGCCACTGCCTCTGGTTTCATTGAAAATTTCACATACATCTCTTCGTCATTCTTTACATCTCTTATCCTTCCGATTCCTCGAAAGACAGATTTATGTTCCGCAACAATCTCTCTTATTTGCTGTGATGCACCATGTGCCATTACTACATTGACCTTAGCATCTGTCTCTGAAATGCACAAGTCGTTTGGTTTTGCGAAAGAACCATCTTCTCTGATTTGTAACATCCCTAGTTGTGTGAGTGTAGTTTTACTTATAAGAGGCGGCGAATTAATTCTACCCTTTATGACAAAAAACTTAGTTGGCACGCCGCATGTCACGTTCCTTATCACTGCATTGAATTCCCCTTTTATTGGTAGATTACTTTGTAATGTTCTTAATTTTGTATCAGTCTTGTTCAGTGTAATCTCTGTATTTGACCTATACTTTAAAGCTCGATACTGGTATTCATCCATAACGTTGACATCAGCCCCACTATCCGGCTCTGCTCTAATTGAGATATCGTTTATAGTTACAGGCACAGTTTTCTCTAGGCTATATCTTTTCTGGACTTTCTTAATTGTCATATGCGCAACTGACTGCGTTATGAAATCTTCATCTGAGCTATTTTGGCTATCTGATTCGTATTCTAAGGCTTTCTTGACATTCCACTTACTTCTTTGTCCTTGTCGTCTATCTCTTCGTGGTGCATTGTAACTCGCTGGACGAGGTCCATCAGCCCTGCAAACAGCTGCAAAGTGATTTGGCCTCTGACATTTGTTGCATAATTTCCCAAATGCTGGACAATCTGTCCGGTCTCTATGTGTTCTCGCTTGTCCGCAATAAGCACATTTCTTCAGTGTTTGTTTGTTTTGGTTCGGTTTCCTCTCAAAGCTATTTTGCATACCATAATCACCTTCTATCTTTGCAATCTCTCTTTCCGCGGGCTTTGTTTTCATATCCCGCATCTGCAGGGATATATCTTCTATCTGGCCGGCCTCCGACAAAAACTCTGGTAGTGACCAACCTTTCCCTATACATTTTTGGATAAGTGTTTCATTTTCGATAGTTTGAATGAGATGCTCAAGAATTCGCTCCTCAAGATTGTCACCGAATTCACAGTCATTGGCTTTCTCACGTAACCGTGTGGCGTACGATACTGTGCTTTCGCCTTCTACGGGTTTTGTTTTCAAAAATGTATACCTGGCGTAATGTTTGTTTCTCTTAGGCAAGAAATACCCATTTAATTTCTTACGTAGCATCTCGTAGGCATCCAGATCTCCTTCAGATTCAGAACCTGGTGTAGGGTCTGGTAGACTTTTCTCTAAGCGAGCAATCTCATTTCCTCCATATATTATTAGGGCATCCTTTTTATCCTGTGAATTAGTTATACGAAAATACCTGAATTCCCTCTCTATCTCTTCCAGCCACTCCTGCCATGCCTTACCCGTCATCAGCTGATCTTCCATATGTCTAAACGGTAATGCTCTTAGGTTACGTGTCTCTGTTGAAATAATTGTTGTTATGTCATTACTCACCATGTCTATCACGTAGCTGGGCATTCGCCGTCTTTATTTATTTCAACTGATAGATTATTTCCCTGAGTTCTGCTTCATTATTGGCTCTATAATACAGTACTTGGTTTATCCTCGTCGCCAATTTAACATCTATTACCAAATGCTGGTTTCTATTTCATTAGATTTTATTTTACGGCAACAACAACATCTGATTTATAATTCTTAACAAACCGCTTCATGGTTTCCAAGCCAACATGCTTTTATAACGTCACGTAACGTGACGTTACCAGATCTTAATGTAACGTTCTTAAACAACATAAATGTTCTTATAGCAGATATAACAGTGACCTTGTTTACATGCCATTGCGCATGCGCAGAATTACTTTTCCTTTTGATAACGATCTTTCATGGTTGGCAAAAAGCCCCTGGTTCCATATAAACGCAGTGTATATAGGTTTAATATTACGGGCATATTTTAGTTGACTGTCACAGAAAATCGATCAAATTACACTTTAAATGAGTAGATAAATATGTTTTAGAGTTCATTCATGCATCTTCAGCGTTTATTCGTTCGTTTCGTGCATTTTTATTACAAATAATAAAGACTGTCTCGCCTCGTTACCTGCATAAGTTTAACAGGTAATTTAATCATCAAAACATCCTCAAATCTTCCAGAACCAATAATTACTAGCTAAGACATGTCTATTATAAAAGGTTAAATGTTAATTTTGTCATTTCGATTCCAAACAAAATACAAGTTTAGAGAAAATAACGTCGCATTTACAATGGCAATAAACGGCCAGATACGTTTTTTGCCAACCACCGATAAGTCCCGGCAAATAGTATTATTGAGTGATGTCGTAGTGTTTGGATGTGTCTATAGATGAGTTTAGGCTGATTAGCTTCTTTCGTTACTCTGCTCATTTGCAGTCTTGTGTGGCAAAAAGTTATGAATCGAGCCCTTGTTTGTACAGTAAACTAAGGAAAAATAAGATTTTTTATGGGTAGTGTTTGTCATTTCATCCACAACATTCATAGACTTTTATACTGCAGTTCAGCTGCCCCCACCCATCGGGGCTTGAAGAAATAGATGGGCTGCATGATGCTTCCACGCAGAGCTGAAACCGACCCACACACAAGTGTCACAGGGGTAGAAAAAGAACATGACTCGACAGGGACTCGAACCAAGGGCCTTTCGCATACCGTGCGAACACTCTACCGACTGAGCTAGCGAGCCACAAGGTCGACCCGCTACATTTCCCCCTGCTTAATTAGATTTGTCCCGAATCTCTTCTTATGAGATTCGTCCCGAATTTTTAAGTCCTATCCAGTCCGGCTGCGAGACTTATTTTCATACTCTTTCATGCCTTCTGTCGCGGTGCTGGACCCACACTGGCCACCAAATGTCACAGGGGTGACTTCTGTTGTCCTCTTATGAGGTTTAGAAGTATCGGAAGAAAGAAAGAAAGGGTGGAAAAAGAACATGACTCGACCGGGACTCGAACCTAGGGCCTTTCGCATACCGTGCGAACACTCTACCGACTGAGCTACCGAGCAACACGGTCGACCCGCTACACAAGTACTGGTAACTTAATCTAAGCCTGCCCAGGAAAAGCGGTGTGAGTCGGACTGTCCATGCTTATAAACCCTATTGCTTTCATTGGGCGACAGGGCTTGAGATGTCATTTCACCTCAATGTGGGGTAAAAGTCCCACAAAATTGGAAACAACGTCGCCAAAATGACCATTACATTGTTGACGGGGACGTTAAACCTCAAATCAAAGAAACAAAAACTGCAGTTCACAATCTTTTGAATCACAACAGTATTTAGCAGATACCATGTCCGAATGACCGAATTCTCCGGTTCTATAAGTTATTTTACTATTCCATTATAGACACATCCAAAGCCTACGTCACACAAGGTCAAAGGTCATTAGCCTTGTTTTATCTGGTGGGCAAAAACACTTCCGGTTCCATACTCTACCGTTGATGTAGCACGAATTATTTTCTGTAATAACTATTGTTAAATCAACTTTCTATCAAAACTGTTTGCCACAAACCATTTTTGACATTAAACTGATTCTTTTTCGTATAAAATTGGATAGAAAATATTCATGTACATACTTTAATCTTATTTCCATTCGTTAAATAAAGCGCATCGACTAGTTTTTGCATGATGATAGGTAGTTTTATAATGCTTTTAGGCAACAAAATGTGCGATAAAATGTCAGAAGAGACTGGTTCTATATCTTTTATTACTTCAAAAACACAAACTGACAATGATCAGTAATTTTGTGGAGAAGAAATGAGTTTAATCACACGATAAATATTCGAAATTCTCATTGACACTGTACAGCAACAGTCATGTTTTGCCAACCAGATAAAAGAGTACCTCTTCAGGGGAGGTAATTGGCGCATGCGCAGTGAAATGTAAACAAGGTCATGTGTCAAAACATTGGATCCGTCTATACATGTACATGCTGTTTGTTGTTTGCCATAATAATGTTTTAAATGAATGCTTGTTTAATTCTCCTACCCTGAGTTAGGGGGCCCTGAATAAATCTTTGACCTGACTTGACTTGCAAGAAAAAAAGAGCAGTCAAGCAAAAACATTAGTGGCAGAGTTTCAGAAGAGATACTTTGAAAAACCTGAACATGAAAGTAACATAGCCAGACGGGAAAGCACTTAAAGATGAATCTCATTAGGCAGGGCGGTGTGGATATAAAAGGTCGAAGGTGTGGCTCTGTATCTCAGTCTGTAGAGTGTTTGTACGGTATACGAGAGGCACTGGGTTCGCAGAGCTAAAACTGACCGCACATGAGTACTGGTAAACCACTATAAACCACATCTTTTTTTTTTATTTGGCGGCAAGGCTTGAGATGTTATTTAATCTCAATGTGGGTATCCGTTGTTATTTTGTGACGTCATCAAAATATGTGCAACGGCCCGTCCGCCATTTTGTTTCCCTAGCTTACGCACGGTGCAGTCGGCACAGGTACTTGAAGTTGATATTTACGCTATCAGAATATAGTCTCTACGATCTTCGAAATTGTTACATAAGGAGAATTTTAAAAATAAATGAGAAACAACTTCAAGCTCCTGTTGTGCAGTACGGTGACATGGCGCACCTAAAGTTTTGATATCTCTAAGCCACCACAAAAAAATCAGAATCAAAAGCATTTCAACACTTCCCTATCAACTAGCAGCAATGAAAATTGGCCTCTCAATTTTTTTAACAGACAGGGCAAAAATACTATGGAAAGAGATGCATACCCCGCTTTAATCCATTTCCCTGACAAACAGTGCAGGCTCAGATCAAATGCCACAGAACGCGGCGTCTAATCAGGGCCTACACGTTTGCAAAATTTTCAGCCAATTTCCAAATAGTTTTTAGCTCACCTGACCGAAGGTCATGGTGAGCTTTTGTGACAGTAAGATGTCCGGCTGCGTCGTCCGTCGTGCGTCGTCCGTGCGTAAACTTTTTCTTGTGAACACACTAGAGGCCACAGTTTTGGTCCAATTATCATCAAACTTGCTCAGAATGATAATCATGACAATATCTCGGTCAAGTTCGAATTTGGGTCATGTCGGGTAAAAAAGTAGGTCAGTAGGTCAAATCATAGAAAAACCTTGTGAACACTCGAGAGGCCACAATTTTGGTCCAATCATCATCAAACTTGCTCAGAATGATCATTGTGACAATATTTTAGTGAAGTTTGAATATGGATCATGTCGGCTTAAAAAGTAGGTCAGCGGGTCAAATCATAGAAAAACCTTGTGAACACCCTAGAGGCCACAATTTTGGTCCAATCATAATCAAACTTGCTCAGAATGATCATCATGACAATATCTTGGTCAAGTTCGAATATGGGTCATGTCCGGTCAAAAAGTATGTCAGTAGGTCAAATCATAGAAAAACCTTGTGAACACTCTGAAGGCCACTGTTTTGGTCCAATTATCATGAAACTTGCTCAGAATGCCTTTGACGCACAAACAGTTTTATAACATTTATTATCACAATAATTCTTCACAATCTCCAGACGTTTCGGCTTTTTACAGCCTTTTTCACGGATTTTTCTTTCAAGCTATCACATATTTTTCCTATTCATCTTTCCACCATATTTAATGTTTTTGTTATGCCAAACGTTGCCGCGGCGTCATGACGTCGGATTCCCGACATCATAACGTCGCAACCCTGTTTGGCGCCAAAAACCTAGGACCAGCTGTTCAAAGCATCGGTAGTCCAACAAGCTCTTTAGTGGTCATATTGTTAGCTGTTCTAACAAGTTTAATATGTATTTTTTTTTTTTTTTGGTTGAAAAACTGCGAGCAGCCCTTGCATACGAAAAAGCTGCTCACATTTTTACAGCAAAATTATTAGCACACCTGCCACAACAAATGATCAAAGTTTTAGCGATCCAATAACCAACTGAACAACTGGCCCATGAACAATATTGAAAATCAATGCTGCTACAATCATGTAACTCTATCAGTGATGCCTTATGTCAAAGCGAAAAGCTAAGGCTCTGTCGCGGCTGCTTATCTTTACAGTCTCGCCAGAGCCCTCGCTGTTCGCCCACAAATAGAACGGAACAAACTCATCCCCCCCCCCCCCTGACACTCACAGCACTAAAGCAAACTTACATCTACACTAATTGGAGAACACCTGAGAAACATACCTACGAACCAATAATAAAATGATCTAACAATAAGAACAATATTTCCGACAGCAACAACAGTAATAATAAAAAACTACAATATAAACCCCTTTTGTACCAATTAGAATCTTCCACCCTACACACAGCAGAAGTTCATCCCGAAAACCAGGGGTGTCAGATTGCGCTCCCTTCAAATTTAGGCTGGAAAATGGCCTAGCGTTTTGCAAACAGAGCAGGCCACGACCAGACGCCGCATCCTGCGGCGTCCGATCTGGGCCCGCACCGTTTGCCAACTACCAAATTTTGGCTGGAAAATGGCCTATCGTTGGGCCAACACTGCAGGCCCCAACCAGACTCCGCATCCTGCGGCGTCCGATCTCGGCCCGCACTGCTTGCCAACTACCAAATTTTGGCTGGAAAATGGCCTAGCGCTATGCAAACAGTGCAGGCCCCGATCAGACGCCGCATCCCGCTGCGTCCGACCCGGGCTCGCACTGTTTGCCAACTACCGATTTTTTTTTTTTTTTTTTGTGGAAAATGGCCTATGGTTATGCAAACAGTGCAGGCCCCGATCAGACGCCGCATGCTGCGGCGTCTGATCTAGGCCCAAACCGCTTGCCAACTACCAAATTTTGGCTGGAAAAGGGCACAGCATTACGCAAACATTGCAGGCCCCGATCAGACGCCGCATCCTGCAGCGTCCAATCCGGGCCCGCACTGCTTGCCATCCACCAAACCTTGGCTGGAAAATGGCCCAGCGTTATGCAAACAGTGCAGGCCCCGATCAGACGCCGCATCCTGCAGCGTCCAATCTGGGTACGCACCGTCTGCCATCCACCAATCTTTGGCTGGAAAATGGCCCAGCGTTATGCAAACAGTGCAGGCCCCGATCAGACGCCGCATCCTGCAGCGTCCAATCCGGGTACGCACCGTTTGCCATCCACCAAACTTTGGCTGGAAAATGGCCTAGCGTTATGCAAACAGTGCAGGCCCCGATCAGACGCCGCATCCTGCATCGTCCAATCTGGGTACGCACTGTTTGCCATCCACCAAACTTTGGCTGGAAAATGGCCTAGCGTTATGCAAACAATGCAGGCCCCGATCAGACGCCGCATCCTGCAGCGTCCAATCCGGGCCCACACTGCTTGCCAACCACCAAACTTATGCTGGAAAATGGCCAAGCGTTATGCAAACAGTGCAGCCCGCGATCATACGCCGCATCTTGCGGCATCCGATCTGGGCCTGCACCGATCTAGGCCTGCACCAACTTCCAAACCTTGGCTCGAAAATGGCCTAGCGTTATGCAAACAATGCAGACCCCGATCAGACGCCGCATCCCGCGGCGTCCGGATGCGGCGTCCGATCTGGGCCCGCACTATTTGCCAACTCCCAAATATTGGCTGTAAAAGGGCCTAGCGTCGGGTCATGCTCAGAATGACCATTGTGACAATATTTCAGTCCAGTTCGAATATGGGTCATATCGGGTTAAAAAGTAGGTCAGCGGGTCAAATCATATAAAAACCTTGTGAACACCCTAGGGGCCACAATTTTGGTCCGTGCGTAAACAATTTCTTTAAACGACATCTCCTCCTAAACCACTGATCGGATTTTGACCAAACTTCACAGGAATGATCCTTAGGTGGTCCCCTTTCAAAGTTGTTCAAATGGTTCCGGTCCGTTGCACATCTAGGTCACAGGAGCCAAAAACAGATTTTTTTCACCAAAAACTTAAAAAATCTTCTTCTCTGAAACCACAAGGCCCAGGACTTTGATATTTGGTATGAAGCTTCATCTAGTGGACCCCTACCAAGATTGTTCAAATTATAGTGCTGGGACAAATGCCCCCGCCACGGGGCCCTTTGGTTTTACATAGGCTTATATAGGGAAAATCTTTAAAAATCTTCTTCTCTGAAACCACAAGGCCCAGGTCTTTGATATTTGGTATGAAGCTTCATCTAGTGGACCCCTACCAAGATTGTTCAAATTATAGTGCTGGGGCCCAAAATGCCCCCGCTTCGGGGCCCTTTGGTTTTACATGGGCTTATATAAGGAAAATCTTTAAAAATCTTCTTCTCTGAAACCACAAGGCCCAGGACTTTGATATTTGGTATGAAGCTTCATCTAGTGGACCCATACCAAGATTGTTCAAATTATAGTGCTGGGACAAAAAATGCCCCCGCCACGGGGCCCTTTGGTTTTACATTGGTTTATATAGGGAAAATCTTAAAAATCTCCTTCTCTGAAACCACAAGGCCCAGGTCTTTGATATTTGGTATGAAGATTCATCTAGTGGACCCCTACCAAGATTGTTCAAATTATAGTGCTGGGGCCAAAAATGCCCCCGCCCTGGGGCCCTTTGGTTTTACATAGGCTTATATAGGGAAAATCTTTAAAAATCTTCTTCTCTGAAACCACAAGGCCCAGGACTTTGATATTTGGTATGAAGCTTCATCTAGTGGACCCCTACCAAGATTGTTCAAATTATAGTGCTGGGGCAAAAAATGCCCCCGTCCCGGGGCCCTTTGGTTTTACATAGGCTTATATAGGCAAAATCTTTCAAAAATCTTCTTCTCTGAAACCGCTAGGCCCAGGTCTTTGATATTTGATGTGTAGCTTCATCTTGTGGACCTTTGCCAAGATTGTTCAAATTATAGCCTTTGTTGATGTTTGGTATGAAGCTTCACCTTTAAGACCTCCCTCAACATTATGCACATTAAAGCCCTGGGGCCAATAATGGCCCTCTCTGGGGCCCACTTGTTACACTACGGATCAGGTGAGCGATCCAGGGCCATCATGGCCCTCTTGTTAAAGAAAACACGAAACCTGACACCCCTAAATTTGTGAGTTTTTTAAACTGCCTAAAATTATAACTTACCAAGGAGAAGAAACTCAGAAACTGACTGAAGAAGGCGCGGGCAAGTAAAGCTGCCATCTACCCCATAGGTATTGTAGGACTAGAACCAACAACAAAATCTAGGATTTAACGGACAAAGTAATACACAATTTTGGGTACTCACACCACCCTGTCTGGGAGCGGTTTACCAGTATAAGAATGATCGGTTGGTCTCAGCTCTGTGTGGAAGCACCATGCAGCCCAATCTTTTTCTCAAAGCTCTGAAGGGCTGGGGGCCCTTTGGTGCTATGCAAATGAAGAATAGAAAGTTTAATTTTGATAACTTTTGTGCCTAACCTCAAACCCGCATTCTCTTCATGATCAGACATGACCGACAGCAGTGGAGAGATTTACGTTTCACTAACAACTAAGGTCATACGGAGATGCGACCTCCATTTAAAGACTCATCCTAAATGTCTTGGAGATCGAACCAACGGCCACTGGTGCGTAGCCACTACACTAAAGAGGTTTCTGTTTCCTTTCGGAGACGAGACCTCGGTTTAAAGACTCATCCAAAAGTCTGGAGAAGCCCGGGATCGATCCTGCGACCCCTGGTTTCCAAGGCGAGTATCATAACCACAACACCACATAGGCTTCTAAGGAAGACATGTCCCAGTAGCATTGAATCTCCCCATTTTTTTTTAGCTCACCTGACCGAAGGTCATGGTGAGCTTTTGTGACAGTAAGATGTCCGGCGTCGTCGTGCGTCGTCCGTCGTCCGTCGTGCGTAAACTTTTTCTTGTGAACACACTAGAGGCCACAGTTTTGGTCCAATTATCATCAAACTTGCTCAGAATGATAATCATGACAATATCTCGGTCAAGTTCGAATTTGGGTCATGTCGGGTAAAAAAGTAGGTCAGTAGGTCAAATCATAGAAAAACCTTGTGAACACTCGAGAGGCCACAATTTTGGTCCAATCATCATCAAACTTGCTCAGAATGATCATTGTGACAATATTTTAGTGAAGTTTGAATATGGATCATGTCGGCTTAAAAAGTAGGTCAGCGGGTCAAATCATAGAAAAACCTTGTGAACACACTAGAGGCCACAATTTTGGTCCAATCATAATCAAACTTGCTCAGAATGATCATCATGACAATATCTTGGTCAAGTTCGAATATGGGTCATGTCCGGTCAAAAAGTAGGTCAGTAGGTCAAATCATAGAAAAACCTTGTGAACACTCTGAAGGCCACTGTTTTGGTCCAATTATCATGAAACTTGCTCAGAATGACCATTGTGACAATATTTCAGTCCAGTTCGAATATGGGTCATATCGGGTTAAAAAGTAGGTCAGCGGGTCAAATCATATAAAAACCTTGTGAACACCCTAGGGGCCACAATTTTGGTCCAATCATAATCAAACTTGCTCAGAATGATCATCATGACAATATCTCGGTCAAGTTTGAATATGGGTCATGTCCGGTTGAAAAGTAGGTCAGTAGGTCAAATCATAGAAAAACCTTGTGAATACTCAGGAGGCCACAAGTTTGGTTAAATCATTAATCTTGCTCAGAATGGTCATTGTGACAATATCTTGGCTAAGTTTGAATAAAGGTCTTTTCGGGTCAAAAAGTAGGTCAGTAGGTCAAATTAAAGAAAAAACTTGTGAACACTCTAGTTTTACATAGACTTATATAGGGAAAATCTTTAAAAATCCTTTTCTCTGAAACCACAAGGCCTAGGTCTTTTATATTTGGTATGAAGCTTCATCTAAAAGACCCCTAACAAGATTATTCAAATGATAGTGCTGAGGCCAAAAATGTCCCCGCCCCCGGGCCCTTTGGTTTTACATAGGCTTATATAGGGAAAATCTTTAAAAATCTTCTGCTCTGAAGCTGCAAGGCCCAGGACTTTGATATTTGGTATTAAGCTTTATCTAGTGGACCCCTACCAAGATTGTTCAAATTATAGTGCTGGGGCAAAAAATGCCCCCGTTCCGGGGCCCTTTGGTTTTACATGGCCTTATATAGGGAAAATCTTTAAAAATCTTCTTCTCTGAAACCGCAAGGTCCAGGACTTTGATATTTAGAATGAAGCTTCATCCATTGGACCTCTACCAAGATTGTTCAAATTATCGCCCTTGGGCCAAAAATGCCCCCGCTCAGGGGCCCTTTGTTTTTACATAGACTTATATAGGGAAAATCTTTAAAAATCCTTTTCTCTGAAACCACAAGGCCTAGGTCTTTTATATTTGGTATGAAGCTTCATCTAAAAGACCCCTAACAAGATTATTCAAATGATAGTGCTGAGGCCAAAAATGTCCCCACCCCCGGGCCCTTTGGTTTTACATAGGCTTATATAGGGAAAATCTTTAAAAATCTTCTGCTCTGAAACTGCAAGGCCCAGGACTTTGATATTTGGTATTAAGTGAGTGAGTGTTTGAGTTTTACGTCTCACCAACAGCTAAGGTCATACGGAGACGGGACCTCGGTTTAAAGACTCATCCGAAAGTCTGGAGAAGCCCGTGATCGAACCTGCGACCCCTGGTTTACAAGGCGAGTAGCATAACCACTACACCACGGAGGCTTCTATTTGGTATTAAGCTTTATCTAGTGGACCCCTACCAAGATTGTTCAAATTATAGTGCTGGGGCAAAAAAAGCCTCCACCTGGGGCCCTTTGGTTTTACATAGGCTTATATAGGGAAAATCTTTAAAAATCTTCTTCTCTGAAACCGCAAGGCCCAGGACTTTGATATTTTGTATGAAGCTTCATCTAGTGGACCCCTACCAAGATTGTTCAAATTATAGCCCTTGGGCCAAAAATCCCCCTGCTCAGGGGCCCTTTGGTTTTACATAGACTTATATAGGGAAAATCTTTAAAAATCTTCTTCTCTGAAACCGCAAGGTCCAGGACTTTGATATTTAGAATGAAGCTTCATCCAATGGACCTCTACCAAGATTGTTCAAACTATCGCCCTTGGGCCAAAAATGCCCCCGCTCAGGGGCCCTTTGTTTTTACATAGACTTATATAGGGAAAATCTTTAAAAATCCTTTTCTCTGAAACCACAAGGCCTAGGTCTTTTATATTTGGTATGAAGCTTCATCTAAAAGACCCCTAACAAGATTATTCAAATGATAGTGCTGAGGCCAAAAATGTCCCCGCCGCCGGGCCCTTTGGTTTTACATAGGCTTATATAGGGAAAATCTTTAAAAATCTTCTGCTCTGAAACTGCAAGGCCCAGGACTTTGATATTTGGAATTAAGCTTTATCTAGTGGACCCCTACCAAGATTGTTCAAATTATAGTGCTGGGGCAAAAAAAGCCTCCACCTGGGGCCCTTTGGTTTTACATAGGCTTATATAGGGAAAATCTTTAAAAATCTTCTTCTCTGAAACCGCAAGGCCCAGGACTTTGATATTTTGTATGAAGCTTCATCTAGTGGACCCCTACCAAGATTGTTCAAATTATAGCCCTTGGGCCAAAAATCCCCCTGCTCAGGGGCCCTTTGGTTTTACATAGACTTATATAGGGAAAATCTTTAAAAATCTTCTTCTCTGAAACCGCAAGGTCCAGGACTTTGATATTTAGAATGAAGCTTCATCCAATGGACCTCTACCAAGATTGTTCAAACTATCGCCCTTGGGCCAAAAATGCCCCCGCTCAGGGGCCCTTTGTTTTTACATAGACTTATATAGGGAAAATCTTTAAAAATCCTTTTCTCTGAAACCACAAGGCCTAGGTCTTTTATATTTGGTATGAAGCTTCATCTAAAAGACCCCTAACAAGATTATTCAAATGATAGTGCTGAGGCCAAAAATGTCCCCGCCGCCGGGCCCTTTGGTTTTACATAGGCTTATATAGGGAAAATCTTTAAAAATCTTCTGCTCTGAAACTGCAAGGCCCAGGACTTTGATATTTGGAATTAAGCTTTATCTAGTGGACCCCTACCAAGATTGTTCAAATTATAGTGCTGGGGCAAAAAAAGCCTCCGACTGGGACCCTTTGGTTTTACATGGCCTTATATAGGGAAAATCTTTAAAAATCTTCTTCTCTGAAACCGCAAGGCCCAGGACTTTGATATTTTGTATGAAGCTTCATCTAGTGGACCCCTACCAAGATTGTTCAAATTATAGCCCTTGGGCCAAAAATGCCCCCGCTCAGGGGCCCTTTGGTTTTACATAGACTTATATAGGGAAAATCTTTAAAAATCTTCTTCTCTGAAACCACAAGGCCTAGGTCTTTTATATTTGGTATGAAGCTTCTTCTAAAGGACCCCTACCAAGATGATTCAAATTATAGTGCTGGGGCCAAAAGTGGCCCCGTCCCGGGGCCCTTTGGTTTTACATAGACTTATATAGGGATAATCTTTAAAAATCTTCTCTGAAACCACAAGGCCCAGGACTTTGAAATTTGGTATGAAGTTGCATCTAATGGACCTCTACCAAGATTGTTAAAATTATAGCCCTGGGGCCAAAAATGCCCCCACTCTGGGGCCCTATGGTTTTACATAGACTTACATGGGGAAAATCTTCAAAAATCTTCTTCTCTGAAACCACAAGGCCTGGGTCTTTGATATTTGGTATGAAGCTGCATCTAGTGGACCTCTATCAAAATTATTCAAATTATAGCCCTGGTACCAAAAATGTCCCCGCTCCGGGGCCCTTTGGTTTTGCATAGACTTATATAGGGAAATCTTTAAAAATCTTCTCTGAAACTGCAAGGCCAAGGCCTTTGATATTTAGTATGGAGCTTTATCTAGTGGACCTCTACCAAGATTGTTCAAATTATAGCCCTGGGGCCACAAATGCCCCCACCCCGGGCCGGGGCCCTTTGTTTTTACATAGATTTATATAGCCCTGGGGCCATTTGGTTTTGCATAGGCTTATGTAGGGAATATCTTTAAAAAAAATCTTCTTCTCTGAAACTGCAAGGCCCAGGTCTTTGAAATTTGATGTGTAGCTTTATCTAGTGGACCTTTGCCAAGATTGTTCTAATTATAGCCTTTGTTGATGTTTGGTATGAAGCTTCACCTTTAAGACCTCCCTCAACATTATGCACATTAAAACCCTGGGGCCAATAATGGCCCTCTCTGGGGCCCACTTGTTACACTATGGATCAGGTGAGCGATCCAGGGCCATCATGGCCCTCTTGTTACAAATCAAACCACCGAGAATACTTGTGGATCGATTGTCTCTGATTGTAGACTGGGAAAATAGTCCTGAGATATTTTCTTTGATATGGAGTTTAATGTCCCAGGCAAGACTTTTTAGGTCATATTGAGCGGTTACCTATCCACACTTGGAAAAGCTTATAGGTAAGCGGTTAACCAGAACATTACACATTCTTTTGCCAGAAACTGACCACTGCCCCTCTTGAATCAGTGTTAAGGGGAGAATGGCGGTAGAGAAGATTTCATGATCAATCTCCGCGAAAGAATGGTGCCGACCTCAGCAGGTCTTGAACCCGCGTCCTCCTGATTCCCAGTCAGACGTGCATCCGACTGAGCTACCGAGGCCGGCGGACTGAGATATAAACTTTTTCATTAATCCCTTAAATTCCAGTATAAGCGTTTTGAGCATTTAATCTGGATCAACACTGTTTGCCAAGCTCAGCCCATGATTCACGTCTAGATTCTATAGATAATTAACACATAATACGCAAAAGTCTGATCTTTTCTATCAGTAACCGTTATTCTGATAAGTCAGTGACAGTCACGTGAACATTAGCACGTATGCTTTTAAACTTAGTAACTTTGGATCGACTGACAAACATGACAGTCGACCCAAAAAGCTGAAATTCTTAACCCATTTCAGACTGAGGTAAAGGCAAAATCTGACCGACTCAGTATAAGATAGATAGATAGATAGATAGATAGATAGATAGATAGATAGATAGATAGATAGATAGATAGATAGATAGATAGATAGACAGACAGACAGACAGACAGACAGACAGACAGACAGACAGACAGACAGACAGACAGACAGACAGACAGATAGATAGGCAGACGGACGGACGGACAGATAGACAGACAGCTAGCTGATTCCAATCTATCTATCTATCTATCTATCTATCTATCTATCTATCTATCTATCTATCTATCTATCTATCTATCTATCTATCTATCTATCTATCTGTCTATCTATCTATCTATCTATCTATCTATCTATCTATCTATCTATCTATCTATCTATCTATCTATCTATCTGTGTGTCTGTCTGTCTATCTATCTATCTATCTATCTATCTATCTATCTATCTATCTATCTATCTATCTATCTATCTATCTATCTATCTATCTATCTATCTATCTATCTATCTATCTATCTATCTATCTATTTGTGTCTATGTGTCTGTCTAGCTAGCTAGCTAGCTAGCTAGACAGACACACAGATAGATAGATAGATAGATAGATAGATAGATAGATAGATAGATAGATAGATAGATAGATAGATAGATAGATAGATAGATAGATAGATATAGATATCTATCTATCTATCTATCTATCTATCTATCTATCTATCTATCTATCTATCTGTGTGTGTGTGTGTCTGTCTATCTAGCTAGCTAGCTAGACACAGATGATAGATAGATGGATAGATAGATAGATAGATAGATAGATAGATAGATAGATAGATAGATAGATAGATAGATATCATTCTCTCTATGTACAGCTGGAGTCCTATTTCGAAATTGGGGGGGGGGAGGGGGTCTGGCTGAGGTAATTCCAAAAACTTCAATCAGAAAATGGTTGAATATTTTTTTTGCAAAAATGGAGACCGTGATCAGACGCCGTATTCTGTGTCTGCACTTCTGGACAGGGTGCCCGTAAAGGTGACTCCTGTCGGAAAAGAGTTCAATAATTAAATGGTTATTTTCAATAATTTCAGCGAACTGAGTCTATCGGGCAAGAAAAATATCCACCCAGAAAGATCTGGCCATTCACGAAAATAATCGCTAAAATCATCAACAGAGTTCATATATAGGGGTCATCTTAATATTGAATCTCTGATTTTTTGTCGCACCTGCTTTAGCAAGGAAGACATAGGCGTGCAAGTTTCCGTCCGTCCGTCCGTCCGTCCGTTCGTCCGTTCGTCCGTCCGTCCGTTCGTCCGTCCGTCCGTCAACATTTTACACTGGATGTCTTGTCATCGCAACTCCTCCTACACTTTTAGACCGATCATTTGGAAACTTTGCATGTGCTTTCGCCATGGTATGAGGATGCGCATGTGGTTTGGACTTAATCTTCGAATCAATTTTTGTCACTTTTTCCATATTGTGAACTTAGTCATATTTAGGTATGCGATACGTACCTCTTGTCATCGCAACTCCTCTTGCAGTTTTATACCGATCATTTTGAAACTTTGCATGTGCTTTCACCATGGTATGAGGATGTGCATGTGGTTTCGACATAATTTTCAGAGTATTTTTTCCGCTTTTTGCACATTATGAACTTAGCCATTTTTAAGCTTCATTTGATATACGATAGGTACCTCTTGTCATCGCAACTCCTCCTACAGTTTCATACCAATTATTTTGAAACTTTGTGTGTGATTTTGCCATGCTATGAGGATGCGCATGTGGTTTGGACTTTATCTTCGGATAAATTTTTGTCACTTTTTCCACATTGTGAACTTAGTCATTTTTAACCTTTGATTGATATATGATAGGTACCTCTTGTCATCGCAACTCCTCTTGCAGTTTTATACTGATCATTTTGAAACTTTGCGTGTGCTTTCGCTATGGTATGAGGATGCGCATGTGGTTTGGACTTTATCGTCGGATCATTTTTTTTCACTTTTTCCACATTGTGAACTTAGTCATTTTTAACCTTCAATTGATATATGATAGGTACCTCTTGTCATCGCAACTCCTCTTGCAGTTTTATACCAATCATTTTGAAACTTTGCGTGTGCTTTCGCCATGGTATGAGGTTGTGCATGTGATTTCGACATAATTCTCAGAATATTTTTTTTTCACTTTTGCACATTGTGAACTTAGCCAATTTTAAGCTTTAGTTGATATACAATAGGTAACTCTTGTCATCGCAACTTCTCTTACAGTTTTATATTGATCATTTTAAAACTTTGAGTGCGTTTCTACCTATGGTATGAGGATGTGCATGTGGTTTTGACTTTATCTTGGGATCAATTTTTATCACTTTTTCCACATTGTGAACTTAGTCAGTTTTTTACCTCACATATATAGGCTATGGATTCTTCTCAAAGCCCTATATTCATTTCTTCTGCCTTAAATAAACTTTTATTTTTTTGTGTGGGGCAGGTGGGGAGCAGGTGCGACATCAACTTCACCGAAGTTGAATTTCTGGTTTTTTTATACATCGTTTTTTTTAAACACTCGCCGGTACATTGATGCATGAATCACACGAACTTGTAGTTACGTCAAACAAGCTATAAAAACTGTAAAAAAGCCGAAAATACTATAGGCGAGCCAAAGTTACGTCAAACAAGCTATAAAAACTGTAAAAAAAAAAAAAAATAAGCCGAAAATACTATAGGCGAGCCGAAGTTACGTCAAACAAGCTATAAAAACTGTAAAAAAGCCGAAAATACTATAGGCGAGCCGAAGTTACGACAAACAAGCTATAAAAACTGTAAAAAAAAAGCCGAAAATACTATAGGCGAGCCGAAGTTACGCCAAACAAGCTATAAAAACTGTAAAAAAAAGCCGAAAATACTATAGGCGAGCCGAAGTTACGTCAAACAAGCTCGCCTATAGTATGTTCGGCTTTTTTACAGTTTTTATAGCTTGTGAAGGCTCGCCTATAGTATTTTCGGCTTTTTTTTACAGTTTTTATAGCTTCTTTGACGTAACTACAAGTTCCTGTGCATGAATATTGAGTATTTTTGACAGTTGCTAGGGAATCAAAATGGCTGCGCGCGCGGCATTATGGGTATTTGTGTACTTGGTCATGACGTCAGTGAAAACAAAGGATAGGAAGCAACGTCTCAAAAATGACCCAAATAGTGTTAACGGGAACGGTGAGATGTTTGTTTGTTTTGAGATTTAACGTCCCCGTCAACACTGTAAAAGTCATTTTGGAGACGTTGCTACCAATTCTGTGGGACTTTTACCCGATATTGGGTAGAGGTGTAACGATACACCTACCTCACGATATGATACGTATCATGATACTTACCTCACGATGCGATACTTTTAATCAGACAGACAGACTGACACACACACACACACACAGCCTGTCCATATTATAAGCTGAACAATGAGCCTATTATATTCGTTGCATAGTTTTGGTTACATGTTGCAAAGCTGTTACTGTCCAAGTTACCACCGTCTGCTAGCCTATAATGTGTAAAAAGAGAGCTTAACAGATATTAGAACAATGAGCAAATTTAATTGTAGCTAAGATAATCCTAAGATAATAGAAACATTCACTGAATAGTGAACATCCCAAATAAGAGGAGAAATTGATGTTAAACCGAGGGTCTCAACCAAAACATATGTTGTGGTCTATTATAGAACCGTGTTATGGAAGATATAATCATTAAAACAATATTTCTTTCACGAAAATTGAGATATTTTTATGGGGCCGAACAGTCTATTGTTGCGAGTGTTTTTAGCCGAACGGAATACGGAAGTTGTCGTAAGGCGAAAGAAGACACTTACATCGATAATTAATGCATCAATAAAGCAAAATTAAGTAGGATTCAACATAAAAACAACATTTAAGCAGTTTCTCTGCTATTTTTATACCCACTTTTTCGAAGAAAAATCGGGTATATTGTTTTCGTACCACAGTTCGATCCGGCGTCAGTCTGTCTGTCTGTCTGTCTGTCCGTCCGTCTGTCCGTCCGTCACGTTTCTTGAGATTGGATCTCCTCTGCAACCACTGAAGTTACACTTTTGAAACTTTGCATGTGGATAGTACATGGAATGTAGATGGCAGTGGGCAACTTTTTTGTGACCTTGACTTCAACATGACCCCAAGGTCAAAGGTCAAAAATTATGATTTGCCATATCTCCTAAACTATTGGAGTTACACTTCTGAAACTTTGCTTATTGGATGGTCCTTGGAATATTGAATATGTCAGGTTACTTTTGGTGTGACCTTGACCCCAAGGTCAAAGGTCAAAAAGTATGATTTGGCCATATCTTCTTAACTATTAGAGTTACACTTCTGAAACTTTTGGTTATTGGATGGCCCTTGGAATATAGAATAAATTTGGATACTTTTGGTGTGACCTTGACCTCAACATGACCCCAAGGTCAAAGGTCAAAAATTATGATTTGCCATATCTCCTAAACTATTGGAGTTACACTTCTGAAACTTTGCTTATTGGATGGCCCTTGGAATATAGAATATGTTGGGCTGCTTTTGGTGTGACCTCGACCCCAAGATCAAAGGTCAAAAAGTATGACTTTGCCATATCTTCTAAACTATTGGAGTTACACTTCTGAAACTTGGTTATTGGATGGCTGTTGGAATATAGAATAAATTGGGATACTTTAGGTGGATTCAACATAACCCCAAGGTCAAAGGTCAAAAAGTATGACTTTGCCATATCTTCTCAACTATAAATGTTACACTTCTGAAACTTCGCTTATCAGTGAGAATTTTCTTTGCAACTTTTTTTTAACTTTAAGTTTTGGCTAGCTAATACATAGTCATTAGGGTTATTAATAGAAAAAGCGGGTATTTTCGATGGTTTACCATCGACTGCAGATCTAGTTTTCTTAATTTTGTCTTTCGAAGAAATTTTTTGGGTGAACTGAACCGAACAGAAATTACCAAAAACGGACCGTGAACCAAACCGCCAGCTTCGTACCGTGGTGAACCGTACTTTGGGTGAATCGTTACCCCTCTAATATTGAGATGAAATTACATCACAAGCCCTGTCGCCCAATGAAACCAATAGGGTTTATAAGCATGGACGGTCAGATTCGCACCGTTTTGCCTGGTCTGGCTTAGATCCTCTAATTGGTTTACTACTAGTACTTGTGTGCGCTGGTTTCATCTCTGCGTGGAAGCAAACTGCAGCCCATCTATTTCTTCAAGCCTCGATGTTGGGGGTCGCGGTGACCGTGAATTTCAATATTCAAACAACCTTGTTACTGGTTGTTAACAATTGATCTTTATCACCCACATGTTGAATCCATCAGGTTGGTAATCCTTCGATTCATCTTCACTGTCTCACCCCCGCCCATTGGGGCTTGGAGAAATAGATTGGGCTGCATGGTGCTTCCACGCAGAGCTGAATCTGACCACACGTGAGTACTGGTAAACTGCTCAGATGGAATAAGATTGCCCAGGCAAAGTGATGTGAGTTGGATCGTCAAATGCATATAAGCCTTTTGGTTCCACTATGCGACAGGGCTTGAGATGTCATCTCATTTCAGTGTCGGGTAAAAGTCCCGCAAAACTGGAAGCAACATCTCCAAAATGACCTAAATAGTGTTGACGGGGACATTAAACCACAATTCAACCAACCAATCGATCATTTTCACTGTCGCATGCTTTGCCTTGCGATTAGCGCAACATGACATGACCATTGTCAGTTAATTATTTGATTATACCTCCGGCATACGAAGTATGTAAGGGGGTATATAGTTTTCGTCATTCCGTTCGTTTGGGGTTGTTCGTCAACCTTTACATCAAAGTTTTGCGTTAAACCTTTTTGATTGCTCATACCTCTGTAACCACAGGTTGGATTCTCTTCATATTTGGTACAGGATATCTCTATAGCATTACCTTTCATATGGAATATCTAAGCCCCTGGGTCAAGCCCCTAGGTGGGTTGTCTGTCTGTCCGTCTGTCTGTTCATCTACTTTTACGTCAAAGTTTTGTGTTACACCTTTTTCATTGCTGATATCTCTGTAACTACATGTTAGATTCTCTTCATGTTTGGTAAAGGATATCTATATAGCATTACCTTTCATATGGAATATCTTAGCCCCTGGGTTAAGCCCCTGGGTGGGCTGTCTGTTCATCTAATTTTACGTCAAAGTTTTGTGTTACACCTTTTTCATTGCTGATATCTCTGTAACTACATGTTAGATTCTCTTCATGTTTGGTAAAGGATATCTATATAGCATTACCTTTCATATGGAATATCTAAGCCTCTGGGTCAAGCCCCTGGGTGGGCTCTCTGTCTGTCTGTTCATCTACTTTTATGTCAAAGTTTTGTGTCTCTGTAACCACATGTTAGATTCTCTTCATGTTTGATAAATGATTTCATGATGCATGTCCCTTCCCCCACCCACGGTGACCTTGACCTCAATTTTTACATTTGGTTAAAGTTTTATGTCAAAGTTTATAGATGCCTGTATTTTCTATTTGATGCCCTCCCTCCCTTGGTCCATTTAGAAATTTTATGTTTGGTTTAGCTTTTACAAGCACATTTATAGATTCTTATAGCTTTTTGACTTCATTCATATTACATACAAGCTCGAAAGATATATCAGAGGGTGACGCTGGCCAGGGGTATACGTGACCCACTGGTCACTTTCTCTAGTTATTAATTGTTTTGGGTTTAACGACACGTCAACCCATGTGGGTAATTTTGTCTCAATTCCCAGAGAAAGGGAGAAAAAACGTAGAAGAGATCAAAGGTTAAAAGTTAAGGACAGAGGAGAAAGAGGAAAATGAATGGAAGTGTAGAAACAGAAGGAATAAGAGCGCTCCCCTCTACCCTTACCTGCTGCAAGGATAGCAGGTCTTACCCAATTGTCAGCCAATATTAGTTGGATGCCACAGAGACACAAGACATACGTCACCTTTACCTTACGCTCTATTTCAAATTGTCAAATTCAAAGAAATTAATAACTGATATCGGATCAGCCTGAACAAAGGTTATTTTTTGCCACACAAAACTGCGCATGCGCAGAAATTCGGAATCGTGGGATGGCATTTCCTAAGCGACTGGTGGCGTCCTAAACTCATCTATAGGCGTGTTTTTGGGGTGTCGCTCGGTTAGGCACACAACCTTCACTCCATTTAAAGTCAATTGTGAAACAAAGATATTGCCTCAACATTGATAAGAATTCACGTGCCGTCATGTTACTTTTCCTTGTGGTCAAGAGTTATGTATATATATGTTGTATATATGCCGGTGGACACCTTCTTTATGTTGGTTTTCCGAATAAAAATCTTGTATCTTATCTTGTATATATAGATTGTATCAAACTGCCATGACAGTTGGCCTGATCACATTGTTTCTGATTCTGTTTGTTCCTGGTGTATGAATGTCATTTGACGTATCACCAGTCAACAACAACATCACCAGTAACAATTCTGATTGTTAATGCATGGACATGATTCTCTTTTCAACAGTCTTTTCTGATGCTAGAGTAGAGGCCCTTGGTGCGAACCCCAGTGGCAGTGATTATTTCAAAGTCCGAACACGCTCCATTGGCATCATTTGCCGGGATGAATGTGAAGTGCTTTGGTGCAGTGGTAGCGCATCAGATTTGTTGCGAGGTTGCGGGTTCCAGCCTCAAGCTGACCAAAGTGTTGTGCCCTGAGCAAGGCACTTCATCCACATTGCTTAAAAAACAAAAAAAAATAAGTACTGGTTACCACCCAGGAAGTCCTGCTCGTAATGCTCAGATGTGAGCGAGTAATAGGAGAAAAAAAATAAGTGCCCCATCTTTGGGTCGGGACGTTAACTGGAGGCCCCCTGTGCGGGTTAAAGACCCCTACCGTAATTACACGATCACGATGTAGGCTTTCATCAGGCAAACCTAGTGTGTATGTAATGTACACCTGTGAGTATTGGTCAAATGTGACTGATCGCAGTATAAGTAGATAAATAGATAAAACCTGGGATGTTTCGGTCATTTCATCGGGGTCATTTCTGCCTAAATTTGGACTTGGATTATTTCTGCGAGTCGTTTTGATCCTGGGTCGTTTTGGCCAGATTTTATTAGATAGAATTTTTTCAGCAGAGTACCTAATAAATATTAACTGTTATATATACATTGTATTGGAATATTATTACATTGTCCTGTCACATTAGCCATGGTTATGATAGCCCAATTAACAAATTTTAAAAGTTCTGTTCACAGCCATCTTTCCAGTTAGCACCAACGAGAAGAAGCCTATACTGTTTATCATGCAGTTTTTTAATTGAATGAATATTCCATAGGCCTAAAAAGAAAAATGTTTTGTTTCCGATCTCCCGACCGACCCATCAAATTTCCGCCGACTGTTTTTTTTTCTGAAAATCAGAAAAAAATAAAAACATAGGCGACTGACCCCGGTAAAAAAAAATCCATTTTTTATACATGTTTGTTGCGTAAATTTGTCAATACCACAGTGTAAGAAATATTCATTTTGCCTGATTGCCAGACACGGGTTAAAATCATGTCGGACAAGTTCAATTTCACAGCCAGGCAACAAGAAAATTTTGATAGCATTTTGTCCCAGGGTTTTCGGAAGTGCAGGATGCATAAAACCATGTCTCGGACACGTTTAAAAGGACAATGGTGCACAATATTTCTTGCAGTATGACCCTCTTTATAATCAGATTACGTTCTTTGTAGTCTGTTGTGACAATAAAAAATATCCGAAACATGTTTTACCACCAGTGACCTACAGCGATAATCAGACATATCCATTCTTCAACAATCATAAATAATGCAGCATTAATATGATTGTTGTGTAATTACGCATGTGTTTTCGCTGAGGATATCCATGAACAGAAGGATTAGCTTTCACAGATGCGCAGGATGATTAGAGTCTTCGCTTGTCACACATGTATAGTTTTTCTGTGCCACGCTGAATTTCCAGTCATCAATTTTTACATGTGTAGTCTTTACAGTCTGAAATTTTCCCTGATTTTTCAATAACAATACATCATCCATAGTTTGCACACACGGGGCTTTGCATGCCACTTTTGGAAAATATGAGAGTAAAACCTGTGCAACAGGTGAAGACTCAGATCAGCCTGTGCAGTTTGATCAGTCTTTGCTGCTTGTACGAGCCTTTTGTAGTACGGCTTCTGGGATATTCAGAGAGCAGCAAACAGAGAGGTACTTGGACAGGCTGATCTTTCCTTAAAAGATAAGTTTTTTTTGATGAGTGCTAGCTCATTTAAATGTAAATGTTTATGAAACAATGGTAGAATGCAGTTTAACGTATTGTAATATATGTGGCCCTTTCTGGGTCTGACAAACACAATAGCTAATGAGTGCTAGGATCAGACTTTTAAACTGTCCTATTGTGTATCATTAGAATTGCTTCCCAGGGAATGCACTGAATGCGTATGCGCACACAGAAAAGACTCATATCAGCTGGAAATTCTGCACAGTCCGACCAGAGTTCACAATGTTTCATTTCTCTGAAAAACTTAGACACTGTTGCTGATCAGACTGCCTGCATATGGCGTAGTCTTCACTACACGCACATGATAACACTTCACACTCAATTGTGTAATTATTTGTTATAAAACACTGTTATGATTTCTTAGAGTGAGATAATAGTACAATAAACAGGGGGATTAGCAGTCAACCATAAATGGGGACTGTCGTAAACTATAGGAAATATAGATAAAAGACTTTCAAAATAAAATAAAACTAGATTGCACAGTTGATAGTAAACCATCGCAAATACCCGTTTTTTCTATGAATAACACTTATGACTATGTATTAGCTAGAGGAAACTACATGTATGTGTAAGTTAAAAAAAAGCTGCAAAGAAAATTCTAACTGATAAGCAAAGTTTCAGAAGTGTAACTCGTACAGTTTAGAAGAAATGGCAAAGTCATACTTTTTGACCTTTGACCTTGGGGTGATAAGGTCCACCAAAAGAATTCCAATAACAAAAGTTTCAGAAGTGTAACTCCAATAGTTTAGAAGATTTGGCAAAGTCATACTTTTTTACCTTTGACCTTGGGGTCAAGTTGAGGTCAAGGTCACACCAAAAGTAGCCCAATTTATTCTATATTTCAAGAGCCATCCAATAACCAAAGTTTCAGAAGTGTAGCTCCAATAGTTTAGAAAATATGGCAAATTAATACTTTTTGACCTTTGACCTTGGAGTCATGTTGAGGTCGAGGTCACACCAAAAGTTGCCTAATATATTCTATATTCCAAAGGCCATCCAATAAGCAAAGTTTCAGAAGTGTAACTCCATTTGTTTAGGAGATATGGCAAAGTCATATTTTGTGACCTTTAACCTTGGGGTCATGTTGAGTTCAAGGTCATGCAAAAAGTAGCCCAATTTATTCTATATTCCAAGGGCCATCCAATAAACAAAGTTTCAGAAGTGTAACTCCAATAGTTAAGAAGATATGGCAAAATCATACTTTTGACCTTGACCTTGGGGTCATGTTGAGGTGAAGGTCATCCCAAAAGTTGCCAAATTTATTCTATATTCCAAGGGCCATCCAATAAGCAAAGTTTCAGAAGTGTAACTTGAATAGTTTAGGAGATATGGCAAAATCATACTTTTTGACCTTTGACCTTGGAGCCATGTTTGGGTCAAGGTCACAAAAAAGTAGCCCACTGCCATCTACATACCATGTACTATCCACATGCAAAGTTTCAAAAGTGTAACTTAAGATATGGCAAAGTCATACTTTTTTGACCTTTGACGTTTGGCCATGTTGGGGTCAAGGTAAAAAAAAAGTAGCCCACTGCCATCTACATACCATGTACTTTCCACATGCAAAGTTTCAAAAGTGTAACTTCAGTGGTTGAGGAGGAGATCCATGTACAAGAAACGTGACGGACAGACAGACGGACTGACACCCACTCAACTCTGGTCCGAAAACAATATACCCGATTTTTCTTCAAAAAAGCGGGTATAAGAATGAAAAAATAGTGTTGTGAGCAATTGTCCTGTTTTCCTTTAAGGTTGTGGGCAATTGTCTTGTGAGCAACTGTCTTGCTGGCAATTGTCTTGTGAGCAAATTTCATGGAATCGTCAAATAGACAACAATTTATTGCTAAAAATGGCTAAAATATTCATTATTTGAACAGGCATGACTTTGTTATTTTTTGGTCAATTTCAGTAATTTTTGTACCAAAAATTGGGGCATCATTTACTCTATCTACAAAACGGGCATGGCGCTAGAGAAAATGGGCATGGCGCAACACCATGCTAAAAAGGGCCGGTGGAAACACTATTTAAAATTAAAAATTGTGCACTATGCATTTTCTTGTTCTTGAAAAAGAAATCAGCTGGCAGTTTTCAGATTCATATCAGCATGCCAAAAAGATTGACAATATACAATGTAGGTACATGTAACCATGTTGAGGCCCAGATGATAACCATGATCCATGGCGAGAAAAGAAGCTAAGAGCAAACAGAAAATGGAAAGGATCGAGGTTTGGTTGGAAATTTATCCCACCACGTCGAGGAAGGAGGGTGGAAGGATGGGCAAGTGGGGCATACTGTAGCTCAGTTTATCAATTTGAATTGCATATAAGAAGAAAAAATATCATACCTACTGACCCTAATTTGGTTTGAAAAAAAAAAAAAAATTGCCTACCTACCAGCCCTATAGATGTCAAATATCTGATGAAATCTGAAACAGAACATTTTTTTAGGCCATATCTAATAATTTGATTGGTTGATAGTCAGAAATTGGTGTGGGTAAGTTAATTTATTCTGCAGGATAAGGGTTAAAACATCCAAAAAATTGATATATGGTACCTATAGTATATAATATGATGTCATTATACCCGCTTTTTCGAAGAAAAATGGGGTTTATTGTTTTCATACCAGAGTTGAGTGGTAGTCTGTCCGCCCGTCACGTTTCTTGTAAATGGATCTCCTCTGCAATCACTGAACTTACACTTTTGAAACTTTGCATGCGGATAGTGCATGGTATGTAGATGGCAGTGGGCTACTTTTTTGTGACCTTGACCCCAACATGGCCCCAAGGTCATCATCATCATCAACATATTTTTGATTAACATGCAAGTACAGGGGCAAAGTCCACATAAGTGGGCCCCCTTCCAGGTAGCTGGCTTGCTGCACACATGGCAGATCTTACACCATATCTCCAGGCTTGTCTATCATGAGGATCGATAGCAGAGAGCTTCCATTCTCTGCAATCTCTTTATCAGCTGCTTCCAGGTCATCTTGGGCCTTCCAGGCCCACACTTTCCACCTACCTGTATGTCACAGGCAGTCTTGACTGCACCATTGGTGCGTTCCCTATGTCCATACCAGCGGAGCCTTCTCTCTTTCAGGATGAGGTCCAGGTCAAGACGCTCAAGTAACTCAATGGACCTGATGGTGACAGCGTCCTGTGGCTTTACATCTTGCCCTGTCATTCTGCTGAAGACATTGGAGGTTTGGCTTCGTCAGTGGCCATGTCTCACTGGCATGGAGCATTGCGCTCCGCACGCAAGAGCTGTACACACGGGCATGTGTCTTGAACGAGAGGTGGTGGGAATAGAGAACTGGCACTTTGTACACCTGTAATCAGAGTCCTCTATCAAGCGCTTGAGCCCACTGCATTTGTTTTGCACCCAGAACTTGCAGCCATTACAAAAGATACTTTTGCTGCCCACACCAGTGTGACATACAGCACATGGGAACTGGCCTGTACTCTGCATGAGGTTCAGACTTGTACCACAGATCATGATCTTTGTCTTTCCTGCATTCACCCTCAGCCCTTTCGCCTCCATTGCCTCTTTCCAAGTTAAGAACCTCCTGACACATTCCTCAAGGGATTCAGCTATGATGACAAGGTCATCAGCATACAGGTCCTCCCAGGGGACTCCAGAGCGGAACTGGCATGACAAGGCTTCAAGAACAATGATGAAAAGCAGTGGGCTGAGAACAGAGCCTTGATGAACACCCACCTTCACTTCGAATTCTTCACTGTAACCATCACCAACATGGACACGGCTCCGAGCATTAGCATACATCCCTAGGACCAGTCGCACAATCCACTCGTCCACTCCAAGTTTTCTTAGTGCCCACCAGATGACTTTCCGAGGCACTCGATCAAATGCCTTCTCCAGGTCTACAAAAGCCATTAAGAGTTTCCTGTTGGCCGCCAGATACTTCCCTTGCAGCTGCCGTACAACAAAAATTGCGTCTGTTGTGCGTCTTCCTGGGACGAAACCAAACTGGGAATTGTCGATGGACACCAACTGCCTAATGAGGCCATCCACAATCCTCTCCAGGACTTTCATGACCTGTTCTCTCAGCTTGAGACCAAGGTAATTGGCCCGTTCCAATGCATCGCCCTTGCCCTTGTAGAGACAGACAATGAAACTCTGTTGCCAGTCAGAGGGTACTTTTCCATCACCGATGATTGCAGCTGCAAGGTTTCTTATCATCAAGGCACCCGCATCACCTGCAGCTCTTATTATCTCTACCACTATGCCAGAAGGGCCCGGTGCTTTGCCAGTCTTCATCTGAGAGATAGCCTTCTTAATCATATCAATAGTGATTGGGATAGGTGGCCCTTCCACTGGTGGTTCATCAGACAGGTGGTCTGGGTCCCAGTCAAACTCAACATTGAGTAGCCTTTGGTAGTGTTCTAACCAGGCCCTCTGCTTTGAGTCTTCACTCAGCATCATTCTTTACTGGTTTGTCGCCTACAACATTAGCATTCTCTCTTCTCATCTGGTTAGCAAGGCGGTATACTTCTGAGGACGTCGGGTCAATATTCTTGAAGATCTCCTTCTCAGCTTCTTGGTGAGCATGGTGCACCGCACGTCTGGCTATGTGTTTGGCCGCAAGATATGATGCGCGAGTGCCCTTACCAGCCTTCCATGCCTTAAAGGCTTGCCGCTTGGCTGCAATGACCTTATTAACATGCTCATTCCACCACCAGGTTTTGCAGTGCCAGCGGTGGGGCCGAGTTGTGCCACACACCTCTTCAGTTGTCTTGAGCAGACCGGTCTTGATGCTGTTCTATATATCCTCAGTGGTAGCATCAGCTACACCTGCTGAGGCACTCACCTGCTTGCTGAAAACCTCCTGGAAATGATTTCTTGTCTGAGATTCTTTCAGCTTCCAAACTTTTAGTCTGGGGGTGAATTAGGTGGCACATCAATCCTCATGTCGCACAAAAGTAGCTGATGTTTCAGGGCTACTTCCTCGCCAGGGATCACTTTTACATCTGTGACAAGTTTGGTCAGTGTCCTGCGGAAAAGGATGAAATCTATCTGCGTCGCTGCGCTTCCTGACTTTTACGTGATAAGATGACTATCACGTTTCTTGAAACATGTGTTTCCAAGAAGCAGGTCAAATGCCAGGGCATACTCTAGAATCCTCTCACCCTCAACATGTGGTTCAGGTCTACCATACCCGATCCCACCATGCACTTCCTTGTATCAAAAGGTAAACGGTCAGAAAGTTGAAAAATTGAAAAAGCGGGTATTTGCGATGGTATACCATCGACTGGGCGATCTAGTCTTTATTTGATTCAGAAATACATTCAAAAATTGAAATGAGTATCAGCAAATTATGTCCTTGGATAGAAAAGTAGAGCCTTGAGGATGACCCCTGTCATGGAAGGCCCGTCAATGTTACAACAATAAAGTCCATTACATTGTATATTGTTATGACTGACAGACGAGTCACAGAAAGATATATAGCCAGTGGTGCATGGAAAAATAGTCAAAGGAAAAAAAGGCATGGAAATAAAGTTACGAAAAAAAAGTCACAGGAAAAAGTCACTAATAAGAAAATAAAGAAATATTCCACTGAAAGGATGTTGCTAATAAATTAAAATATTGACAACACCTACTCTTCCTACTTTACCTATATAAAGAGAGTGTTGATTTTCTAAGACGATATATTATATAAATATATAAATTTAAAATACATAAATTAGTGGGTCCAAGATGAGATTTATTCCGTAAATGTCGGGTCCTCCATCAATTTTCGGGTCCTCTTATATCGATTGTTGGGTCCAAGACCCAACAATAACTACAGGAGTTTTACATTGAGGACCAATATTTATGTATGTTTATGTTTACACACATAAATATTGGGTCCTCAATGTAAAACTCCTGTAGTAATTGAAGGGGCATCTTTCTGAAGTGTTGCTACCATGTTATGGATATCCTTTTTTATTCCATTTCAGGCCTCATTTTTAAACAAGAAACTGAACATTGGTGGTAAAAGAGTAAACTTAGCTATATGGGTGAGTAGAAAAGGGTAAATGGTATAGAGTGGTAGACTGAAAAGAGTAGATTAAGCTGTTTGCATCAGTAGAAGAGTATAATTTTTAGGCATACAAAAACAAGTGATTTATGGTAAATAAACATTGATTGGTCTCACAATTATAGAAAAGTGTGAATTTAACCTATATAGAAAATTAAAAAAAATAAATAAATAAATAAAAAATAAATTTCATCGTGAATATTGGCAGTTTAGCTACATGTTGAAGTAGGGAGGTCATTATTTAACTAATGCATTGAACATCCAAATGGCCTTTTTTTATTTTTCTGAAATCACAAAGCATCTTGTTTTACCGTAATGATCCTAATTATTGACACATATACCGGTAGGCCTAACCAAAGAGTGCAGACCCAGATCAGGCTGCTCATGAAGGAGCAATCTAGTCAGGGTCAACAGTGTTAGCCAGTCTGTCTGCACCTGTTGGACTCCTTGATGGACAATGAAACAAATTTGTTGAAATTTTCGGAGAATTAAAGCAAATCTCAAGGTGTCTGAATTTTTAGGATTTTTACGGTACATCAAACTACAGTCGAACTTCAGTGGCTCGAACACCTTTGGGACCTCGAAAATCTGTTCGAGACAGGGGTAGTTCGAGCCACTCAGGGTTACTACCAGGGGGCATAAGGAGATCCTTTTTGACATCTTTTCTGTGTTCTATAATGAAAATGTATGTTGTGTGTACTCATTAGAATCGCCTCATCGAGGAGATTCTAATGAGTACACACCGCATACATTTGCAAGTAAAAAAGCGAAAATCACTTAAATTAGCCACACTATTTCTTATAAACAGGATTTTCTAGGGGCTCAATAATGGGTTCGACTCAGCCATGGTAAACGAGCCATTGGTGTTCGAGCCATCGAAGTTCTACTGTATATGACTGAGCCTCGCCATGAAAAATATGCTAACAACTAAGGTATAGATTAGCCTTCCTATTCAGGAAGTGATAAGCATATTTGTGTTCACCGTAAAAATTCAAATAATTCAGACACCTTGAGAACTTTCTGTAATTCTCCTTAAATTTCAACAAATTTGTTTCATGATCCAGCAAGGAGTTCCAAAAGGTACGGACAGAATGGCAAACAGTATTGATCCTGATCAGACTGCTCCTGAAGGAGCAGTCTGGTCTGGGTCTACACGGTATGCTCAGGCCTGACTGCCCCAATACTTAGGACAATTATGGTACAATTCCTCTGGTTCTGAACTGAAATTTTTTAAGACTCTTGCTGTCGTGCAGTGGTAAAGCATCGGATTTGAGATCGAAAGATAGCTGGTTCGATCCTCACAAGCGCCACGTGTTGTTTCCTTGAGCAAGAAACTTTATCCACATTGCTTAGTACTGGTTCCTACCCAGGAAAAGAGGGCCCCATGGAAGATTAGTACTTGTACTAAATGTGTTACCCTCTATAAATAAGGTTGATTATTATTTTATTATTATTTGAATGTACATGTGCTGTTGAATGTACGTGTAGCTGAGTATGCTGTTTATGTGACAACAAACCCTGAAGGCAGCTTTTTATGTCCCTGGTAGCGATAGCGGGGACATATTGTTTTTGCCCTGTCTGTTTGTTTGTTGGTTTATATTTGGACAACTTTAACGTTGGTCATAACTTTTGAACCGTTGGAGATAGAGTATTCATATTTGGCATGACCGTTCCTTGTGACAAGAGCTTCACATTCATGCAAAAAAATTTGACCTTGACCTTTGACCTACTTAAAAGGAAAAAGTAACATTTGCCATAATTTTTGAACCGCTTGAGATACAGCCTTCATATTTGGCATGTATGTTCCTTGTGACAAAAGCTTTACATTCATGCAAAATATTTTGACTTGTGACACCTTGACCTTTGACCTACTTAAAATGAAAAATAACATTTTGGTCATTACTTTTGAACCATTGGAGATGCAGCCTTAATATTTGGCATGTAGGTTCCTTGTGACAAGAGCTTTACATTCACACAAATTTTTTTGACCTGTGACCTTGACCTTTGACATACATTAAAGAAAAAGTTAACCTTGGTCATAACTTTTGAATAGTTTGAGATACAGCCTTCATATTTGGCATGTAGGTTCCTTGTAACAAGAGCTTTACATTCATGCAAAACTTTTTGACAAGTGACCTTGACCTTTGATCTACTTAAAAGTAAAAAATAACATTTTGGTCATAACTTTCAAACCGTTTGGGATAGAGCATTCATATTTGGCATGTAGGTTCCTTGTGATAAGAGCTTTACATTCATGCAATATTTTTTTACCATGACCTTGACCTACTTAAAAGAACAAATAAAATTAACTTTTGAATCATTTAAGATAGAGCCTTCATATTTGGTGTGTAGGTTCCTTGTGACAAGAGCTTTTCATTCATGCAAATTTTTTTGACCTGTGACCTTGACCTACTTTAAAGAAAATATATTATTGCAAAAAATTTTGACCTGTGACCTTGACCTTTGACCTACTTAAAATAAGAAATAACATTTTGGTCATAACTTTTGAACCATTGGAGATACAGCCTAAACATTTTGCATATAGGTTCCTTGTGACAAGAGCTTTACATTCACACAAAATTTTTTGACCTGCATCCTTGACCTTTGACATACATTAAAGAAAAAGTTAACATTGGTCATAACTTTTGAACTGTTTAAGATACATCCTTCATATTTGGCATGTAGGTTCCTTGTAACAAGAGCTTTACATTCATGCAAGACTTTTTGACCTGTGACCTTGACCTTTGATCTACTTAAAAGATAAATTTAACATTTTGGTCATAACTTTCAAACCGTTTGGGATAGAGCCTTCATATTTGGCATGTAGGTTCCTTGTGATAAGAGCTTTACATTCATGCATTTTTTTTTTACCATGACCTTGACCTACTTAAAAGTTTAAGATAGAGCCTTCATATTTGGCATGTACCGACCCCGATAGCTCAGTGGTAGAGTGTCCACTCCGGGGAACGGGAGTCGATCCCGGGCCGCGACATATCAAAGTCGTTAAGAATGGTACTAGCTGCTCCTCGCTCGGCACTCAGATTTACGGTGTAGAGCTAGGACTGGTCGACCCAGTGTCAGGATAATGTGACTGGGTGTGGTATCATGTAATGTGTCTGGGACATGGAACTTCAGAGAGGCAGCACTATACAAGGGGGCATTGAGCTCCCTGGCACAACCAGACACAGTCGTGATATGACTGAAAAATTGTTGAAAGCGACGTTAAACCCGAATTCACACACACACACACACACACACACACACACACACACACACACACACACACACACACACACACACACACACACACACACACATATTTGGCATGTAGGTTCCTTGTGACAAGAGCTTTACATTCATACAAAAGTTTTTGACCTGTGACCTTGACCTACTTTTAGAAAAAAATATTATTGCAAACAATTTTGACCTGTGACCTTGACCTTTGACCTACTTAAAATAATAAATAACATTTTGGTCATAACTTTTGAACCATTGGAGATACAGCCTTAATATTTTGGATGTAGGTTCCTTGTGACAAGAGCTTTACTTTCACCCAAAAAATTTTGACCTGTGACCTTGACCTTTGACATATATAAAAGAAAAAGTTAACATTGGTCATAACTTTTGAACCGTTTGAGATACAGCCTTCATATTTGGCATGTAGGTTCCTTGTAACAAGAGCTTTACATTCATGCTTTTTGATCTGTGACCTTGATCTTTGATCTACTTAAAAAATAAATTTAACATTTTGGCCATAACTTTCGAGCCGTTTGGGATAGAGCCTTCATATTTGGCATGTAGGTTCCTTGTGATAAGAGCTTTACATTCATGCAGTTTTTTTATTTTTTTACCATGACCTTGACCTTCTAAAAAGAACAAATAAAATTGATCATAACTTTTGAACTGTTTAAGATAGAGCCTTCATATTTGGCATGTAGGTTCCTTGTGACAAGAGCTTTACATTCATGCAAAATTTTTTGACCTGTGACCTTGACCTACTTTAAAGAAAAAAATATTATTGCAAAAAAATTTTGACCTGTGACCTTGACCTTTGACCTACTTAAAATAATAAATAACATTTTGGTAATAACTTTTGAACCGTTGGAGATACAGCCTTAATATTTTGCATGTTGGTTCCTTGTGACAAGAGCTTTACATTCACACAAAAATTTTTGACCTTTGACCTTGACGTTTGACATACATAAAAGAAAAAGTTAACATTGTCATAGCTTTTGAACTGTTTGAGATACAGCCTTCATATTTGGCATGTAGGTTCCTTGTAACAAGAGCTTTACATTCATGCAAAACCTTTTGTCCTGTGACCTTGACCTTTGATCTACTTAAAAGAAAAATGTTACATTTTGGTCATAATTTTCTAACCGTTTTGGTAAGAGCCTTCATATTTGGCATGTAGGTTCCTTGTGATAAGAGCTTTACATTCATGCAATTTTTTTACCATGTCCTTGACCTACTTAAAAAGAATAAATAAAATTGATATAACTTTTGAATCCTTTAAGATAGAGCCTTCATATTTGGCATGTAGGTTCCTTGTGACAAGAGCTTTACATTCATGTGAAATTTTTTGACCTGTGACCTTGACCTATTTTAAAGAAAAAAATATTATTATTCATAACTTTCGAACCATTTAAGATAGAGCCTTGTGCCAAGGGCTTCCAACACAAACCAAAAATATTGACCTGTGACCTTGACTTTGGACTGTGACCAACTTTGGAAAAAAAAAATGACCATGCCCGGGGACATGTTCGTGTTTCACAAACACATCTTGTTTCATGATGCGGCTCATATATAGCATAGAGGATATGAATATGCTTTGGTTTCATGTATTGGTTCAGTCATTGCTTTGCAAAACTTTCAAGACAGCATAGGCAGGCAGTGAAGTTTCAAAATTGCACTCATCTGTGTATCTGTGTACATGGTTCCAGCTAATGAGCAGTAATGAGAATAATCAAGGATAATTTTCTTTGAGTCTTGTTAGAAACATGATGTGAGAAACATAATTTTTGTTGTGGATACTTGTTTGTTTGTTTGATTTTAGGTTTAACATCCCCGTCAACACTGTATAGGTCATTTTGGAGACATTTCTTCACATGTTGTGGGACTTTTACCCGACATTGAGATGAAATGACATCTCGAGCCCTATTGCCCAATGAAACCAATAGGGTTTATAAGCATGGACTCGCAATGCTTTGCTTGGGCAGGCTTAGATCCTCTAAGCAGTTTACCAGTACTCGTGTGCGGTTCGTTTCAGCTCTGCTTAGAAGCATCATACAGCCCATTTATTTCCTCAAGCCCCAATGGTGGGAGCCTTGTGGTTACTTGTAGAATAGCTCTATAAAGTACCAGCAACATAATAACATGTTAAAGGAGTTAAGAAAATTTATCCCCAAATTACCCTCTATGTTCTTTTCAGCTCACCAGAGCCAAAGGCTCCGTGGGAGCTTAGGGGATAGGCAGTTGTCCGTCGTCATCGTCAGCGTCGTCGTCCTTCAACACTTTTAAACATCTCCTCCCCTGAAGCCACTGGGCCGATTAGGCCCAAATTTTATCTGTGGCATCCTTGGGCTGGGGGATTGAAAGTTTGTGTTTTTTTATGAAAATCGGCTCATTAGTTTAGTTGCTATGGCAACTTAGAGTTTCCATAGACTTATAATGGGGAAAATTGAAAAATGGCATTTACTGCCAATATTTGACAAAACTTTTATAGAAATGTTTCTTGAGTAAATTCTATCAGCCATATGCTTTTATGCCAACCTGAGGGTCCCCCAGGTTGTGCCGGGCCCATGCCCCACCCCCTCCACTTCATAAAAGGCCATATATCACAGAAACCATTCAGATCCTGACCCCTTAACCATATATATTCTTGTTCCTATTGATAAGACGCATTCAGTGACACCATCCTGGGGGTCCTCAGGGATGCGCCGAGGCCATGCCCCACCCCCTCCACTTAATAAAAGGCCCAATATCTTGGAAACCATTTAGATCCCCCCCCATACCGGTAGTCTTGTTCCTTATGATAAGACCAATTCAGTGACATCAGCCTAGGAGTCCCCGGGATGCGCCGGGGCCATGCCCCACCCCCTCCATTTCATTAAAGGCCCAATATCTTGGAAACCTTACAGATCCCCGCCCCTGAACAATATATATTCTTGATCCTTATGATAAGACACGTTCATTGACACCAACCTGGGGATCCTCAGGGATGCACCGGGGCCTTGCCCCACCCCTTCACTTCACAAAAGGCCATATATCTCAGAAACTGTTCAGATCCTCACCCCTAAACCATATATATTATTGTTCATTATGATACATGTAAGACACATTCAGTGACACCAACCTGGGGGTCCCCAGGGATGTGCTGGGGCCATGCCCCACCCCATCCATTTCATAATCTCACAATATCTGGGAAACCCTACAGATGGCTACCCCTAAACCATTTATATTCTTGTTCCTTATGATAAGGGACATTCATTGACACCAACCTGGGAGTCTCCCAGGGCCTTGCCCCACCCCTCCACTTCACAAAAGGCCTTATATCTCAGAAACTGTTCTTAGCCCCACCCTAAACCATATATATTCATCTTCCTTATGATAAGACGCATTTAGTGACACCAGCTTGGGAGTCGCTGGGGCATGCCCAGGCCATGCCCCATCGCTTTACTTCATTAAAAGCCATATATCTCAGAAATTATTCAGATCCCCACCCCCTAAACCATATACTTGTTCCTTATGATAAGACTCGTTCAATCACACCAACCTGGGGGTCTCTTTGTGCTGAGGCAATGTGCCCTGCCCTGCCCTTCCACTTCATAAAAGGCTTTATATTTCAAAAACCATTCAAATTCCCACCCCATAATCATATATGTTCTTGTTCCTTATTATTAGCACACCTACTGTAGGGTGGTCCTCAGGGGACATTCCTATCCTCTCCACTTTATAAAAGGGCCTCAAATCTCAGAAACCGTTCAGATTCCCACCCCTAAACCATATATATGCTTGGTCCTTATGATAAGACACATTTAGGGACAACAATCTTGGGCTTTCCTGGGATCAACAGGGCATGCCCGAACCCCTCCACCACTTAAGAGGCCTTACAGATCCCCACTGCTAAACCATATATATTCTTGTTCCTTATGATAAGACGCATTTAGTGATACCAACCAGGGCTCCATTGGGTCCATGCCCCACCCCCTCTACTTCATAAAATACCTAATGTTTCAGATACTGAGTCCACATGGGTGCTCATTTGGACATGGGTGTTCATTTGGTAGATTAAAATGATATCATGTTAAAATACATGGCTGCCATTGGGCAGTGCCCACCTGAGCTCTGGTGAGCATAGTGGCCCATGGGCCTGTTGTTTATCAAGAGTCCTTTTTTGTTTTACGGCCCATTCAGGATTATTTCTTTTATTTCGAGCCTTATTCAGAGGTGGGCGAAAACTGGAGTACCTGGAGAAAAATCAGCTGACCTTCCGTTGTAGAACCTGGCATCTCACATCTGCCCCAAGTGGGGCACAAACCACAGTGGTTGGAGACCTCATAATTCGGAGTCGGTGTTCATACCCATTGGGCCACGGAGACCCATTTGTCTAGAGCTATGTGTTAGATAAGCACTCATATGTGCTGTCTGATCAGATTCCTCAGTGCTTCTTTGAGGCTTCTATAGCTGTTGGACTGTTTGTAGAGCAGAGACCAACTGTATCAGTATCAGTAGAAAGTACACCTGCGAGTAATGGCAAAATGTGACTGATCGCAGTATCATAATCAGTAGAAAGAAAGAAAGAACAAAAGTATGTTCTGATCAGACTAAAACAGATCTTCATATAAATTGGAGTAAAGAGAATATTTCAGGGTTAATTCTTTTATTTCTGGAATAAAACATACATTGTGGGTACATGTTAGAATCGCCTCATTAAGGCATTTCTAACAAGTACCTACAACATATGTTCTAACAAGAAATAAGGGAAACTGTTCCTCAATAATCCTTGTTATTTGTTACTTATCCTTACCGGGTGCTGTGTTAAATAGAGGATCTTACATGAGTGTTCATGTATTATTGAATTTATTAAACGAGTTGAGGAAAAGGGATAAAATGCGAGGCTATGCCGAGCATTTTATCCCTTTTCCTCAACTCGTTTAATAAATTCAATAATACATGAGCGCGAATGCAAGATTCTATTTATCATATGACATTTAAAACGTATTTTATTCACGATTGATTACAAAAATGTCAATATTCTGCCATTTGTAAACACGACGTCATTAAGGACTTCATACATGTAACGTTACGGGAGGTATCTAGCTAATTTGCATATTTAATCCACTAGTGGATTATCGAAAAATATTACATGAAGTTATTACACTCTCAGACGCGACGTCATATGATAAAAAGGTATACAGGCTGATCTGAATCTTTGCTTTGTTCGTATAATCCATGGTGTAGTCTTAATGATGAGTTTCTTTGCTTGTTTTACAGGATTCAGCAGATTCAGAAAGATGTCATCTTGTGCATTATAGGTTTTGTGCCCTAGTAAAGTTAACTTTATGATTGCATTTTTGTTGTGCTTGTTTTACAGGATACGGCAGAGCAAGAAAGATGTCATCTTGTACATTATAGGTGTACTGCCCCAGTACAATTACATTTATATGTGTTTGTTGTGCTTGTTTTACAGGATACAGCAGGGCAAGAAAGATGTCATCTTGTACATTATAGTGTTGTGCCCCAGTACAATTATGTTTATATGTGTTTGTTGTGCTTGTTTTACAGGATACGGCAGGGCAAGAAAGATGTCATCTTGTACATGTTAGGTATTGTGTCCTAGTACAATTATCTTTATATGTGTTTGTTGTGCTTGTTTTACAGGATACGGCAGGGCAAGAACGATTTCATGCATTAGGGCCTATATACTACAGAGACAGTAATGGTGCAATTCTAGTCTATGATATCACAGATGAAGACTCATTTCAGAAAGTAGGGAGACATTACCGTAATGATCCTAAGTATTGGGACACTCAGGCCTAAGCAAACAGTGCAGACCCAGATCAGCCTGCTCCTGAAGGAGCAGTCTGATCAGGGTCTGCACTGTTTGCCATTCTTTTTGCACCTTTTGGACTCCTTGCTGGATCAAGAAACAAATTTGTCAAAATTTTAGAATTATGGCGAGACCTCAAGTTGTCCAAATACTTGGGAGTTTTATGTTAAATCTTAGCTCCAGATAACGAGTAATGAGGATGATTTGTGGGTATTTTTTTCTTGTTTCTCAAAAAAAAAAAAATGTGGGTACTTGTGATAGCCCAATTGGGATTCTACAGAGTACCCACTATATATGTGCCCAACAGGAAGTAGGGAAAATTTTCCTTAAACCTTATCCTGCTGTTCACGACAACCCCTACCTTTGCAAGCAGTGTAGATCCTGATCAGATGGCTTCTGCAGTGTCTGTCACGCAGTTTGTGAATTGAACAAATATATTGTATCAAGTAATTTGATTGGTTGATAATCAGCAATGGGAGTGGCTCTATTAATTTATGCAGCAGGATAAGGGTTAATTATCTTCATTTTCTTCACCATCTGGAGCTATGATTAAATATTGTTTACTGTGTATCTTGTGCTAGGCTAGTCATATGGTAGTGCAGAAATCGGACATGAAAAAAGCTTTTCTTGCACACCAGACAAGGAACTCCGTGATTTTACCCTGGGATAGAAATTTATGTTCTGACCCTGGTGTTACGACCCAGGCAACTAACATAAATGCGCTTCAATTCTATTCAACTGCCGGAACTACTTCCGCACTACTTTTATTTTGTAAACAATATACATGTGCGAGCTGTCAAAACTAACCAGAGGTGTTGTGCAAGAAAAAGAATCCAATATGGGGTTCTGTTGTAGATGGGCGTTTCCAACCCTCGGGATGAACGTGCTGAGCGGAACCTCAACGTAGCCTCGGTTCCGCTCCGCACGGTCATCCCTCAGGTTGGAAACTCTCATCTACAACAGAACCCCTTATCAGTTTCTTATATTCTTAGTAAAACAGAGGTGAAGGCAATGATCAGGAAATGATACAATTCAATTACCTTATCTAAGACAACAAAGGTAAAGAAAAAAAACAGCATAAAACAACTTTACCATAATTGAAACGTCACAAGCGGAAAGCCAAAAGGACAAATCCTGTCCTACAAATTGCCCAAAGGGCTATCAAAAAGATAAAGATATAAGCAGAACATACATGCAAAGACAAAGACAATAATTAACTACAACAGAAGCACTGTATCGGAATGGTCAGTAAAAAATAATTAATGGGGGCTTAAATCGATCTTACGTGGCCATGCCCTTGGTTCTGTGAATTTTTTTGTCAAATAATTTGTTCAGTCTGTGTGATGGGATTCGAACTCATCAGTGGAACATCTCCAAGAACATGAAAATCAAACAAATACCGAGACCTAGTTTCTTTCTCAGTATCATGGAATGAACACAAAATCTACCCACTTAGACTGTCTTTCAGTCTAAAAGTTCAGTGTGCAAGGTTTTCATCAAAAACTATAGCATGCTTGAAAATTTCCTGATGCTCAGATCCCTTCCAAAGAACATTGCCGGTATGGAATGTTGTTATTTTAACTTAACTCTTATCATGCTGTTCACGACAACCCCTATCTTTGGAAACAGTGTAGATCCAGATCAGATGGCTTCTGAAGATCAGGATCTACACTGTTTGACATTAAATTTATGAATTTGTAGGAATAAATTACATCAAGTAATCTGATTGGTTCAAAGTCAGAAATGGGTGTGGCTAAACTGAATATTCTGCAAGAGAAGGGTTAAAAACAGGAATAAAATGCATTTTGAAAATGTCATACATGTATGATAATTAGAATCTTGCATTCGTGCTCATGTATCAATCATTAAATTCATAAAACTTTTTGAGGAAAAGCCATAAAATGCTCCTTAACTCGTTTAATAAATTCAATAATACATGAACACTGATGTAAGATCCTCTATAAACTGCGGATGCAGTCTGATCAGAGCCTTTTCTGTCCATATGCAGCTTCAATGAACCTTAGGCTTACTATCAAGGAAACTGAAAATTATCTGCCATACTGAGCTTCAGATAAGGTGTAACAGGGATAGTTTTGGGATAATTTTTTGTACTTCTCTAAGAAAACATACATTACTACACCACAGCCTCATTATAGCACGTTATTAAAACACAGTTTTGAAAATAACACAGTTTCAAGATGGATCCCAAAAATATTTAGATTGTATAGAAAAATGACCATAAATGGTCCATTTTTGTTTGGATATAGCACGGTTATTTAACTAACAAGGTTTCTGCTTGGGATCCCAACAATGATGTTACAAAGAGGTTGTGGTGTATGTAACTCATGAAGGCAGTCTTAACACACACCCATAACATGCATTTCTAACAAGAAATAAGGAAAATTATCTTCTCTTTAACTCCCCCAAAAGGTATTCTGGCAAACAGTGCAGGCACTGATCATACGCTGCAGAATGCGGCATCTTGTTAGGGCCTTCACTGTTTGCTAGGAGTTCCACCATTTTCTAACTGAATTTCTGATCTTAATTTAATTAACCCTTATCCTGCTGTTCACGAGAACCCCTGCCTTTGCAAAAGGTGTAGATCCAGAGCAGATGGATCCAGAACATCCATGTTCTCATGGACTTAGTGATGGCCAGAGATGACCAACTCAGCATTAGATAACACATCCATTTGACATAGTGCATTTTTTCCATATCTCCAAAACGGTTACTTTTCTGATGCAAATTTGAGACAATTTTGTATTTATACTCCCATCATGTGTATGGGTTCTCATAAGAATAACCACAACCTATGTCTTGGAGCAGAACCAACTTTTTAGCTCAACTGTGAAGGTGAGCTTTTGTGATCACATTTTGTCCATCGTCCATGCATCTGTAAACAATTTCAAGTAAGTATATCTCTAAAAACCCATCGCCAATCTTGATCAAATTTCATGAGAAGCATCATCATGTAGGAGGAAAGGCTGTATAAGGTTTTTGGGCTGATCGGATCGGAATTCTGGTTGCCATGGCAACATATAGCTCCCATAGACTTACAATGGGAAAAATTTAAAAAAGCTTCTTCTCTGAAACACAGGGCCCAGAGCTTGCATATTTAGCTTGTAGCAAAGTCAAGTGGTGCCTACATAAACCCTGCCAATCATGCCCCTGGGGTCCAAATTGGCCACACCCCGGGGCCCCTTAGCTCCCATTCAGACTTATAATGGAAAAAAAAAAGCTTCAAAAATCTTCTTCTCTGAAATTATGAAGCACAGTGCTTAGATATTTAGTATGTAGCAACATAAAATAGCCACCTACATAAATCCTGCTAACCATATCCTTGGGGCCAAAATTGGCCACGCCCCAGGGCTCATCAGTTCCCATAGACTTATAAGGGGAAAAACTTCAAAAATCTTCTCTGAAACCACAGGGCCCAGAGCTTAGATATTTAGCATGTAGCAACGACAAGTGGTCACCTACATAAATCCTGCCAATCATGCCCCTGGGGTCCAAATTGGCCATGCCCCGGGACCCCTTAGACTCATAATGGAAAAAAAGCTTCAAACATCTTCTCTGATACTTTGAAGGACAGAGCTTAGATATTTAGTATCTAGCAACATAAAATAGTCACCTACATGAATCATGCTAACCCTGCCTCTGGGGTCAAAATTAGCCATGCCCGAGCTCATCAATTCCCATTGACTTATAATGGAAAAACTTCAAAAATCTTCTCGTCTGAAACCATAAAGCCCATAGCTTAGATATTTAGTATGTAGCAACATCAAGTGGCCACCAACATAAATCCCGCAGACCGGCCCTGATAGCTCAGTTGGTAGAGTGTCCGCTCCGGGGAACGGGAGGTAGGGTTCGATCCCGGGCCGCGACATACCAAAGTCGTTAAAAATGGTTCTTGCTGCTCCTCGCTTGGCACTCAGACTTACGGGGTAGAGCTAGGACTGGTCGACCCAGTGTTAGGATAATGTGACTGGGTGTGGTATCATGTAATGTGTCTGGGACATGATACTTCAGTCATGTAATGTGTCTGGGACATGATAATTCAGTGAGTCAGCACTGTAAAAGTGAGCATTGAGCTCCCTGTCCCAACTAGACACCGTCTTGATATGACTAAAAAATTGTTGAAAGCGACGTTAAACCAAAATTCACACACACACATAAATCCCGCCAATATTGACCCTGTAATCCAAATTTGCCACACCCCAGGGCTCTTTAGACTTACTATTTTAAAAACTTCAAAAATCTTCTCCTCTGAAACCACAGGGACCAGAGCTGAAATATATAGCATGTAGCAATATCAAGTGGTCACCTAAATAAATCCTGCCAATCATGCCCCTGGGGTCAACATTGGCCACGCCCATGGGCCCATTAGCTCCCATAGACTTAAAATTGAAGAAAAAAAAAAACCTTCAAAAATCTTCTCCTGAAACCATAAGTCCCAGAGCTTAGATATTTAGTATGTAGCAACATGAAATGGTCATCTTAAGAAATCCTGCCAACCATGCCCCTTGGGCCAAAATTGGCCACGCCCATGGACCCAGATTGGCCAAAACTTGTGGCCCCTTAACTCCATTAATTTATAATGGAAAATAAAGCTTCAAAAGTCTTCTTCTGAACCCATGAAGGACAGACCTTAGATATTTAGTATACAGCAACATAAAATGGTCGCCTACATAAATTCTGCCAACCATGCCCTTTGGGTCAAAATTGGCCACCCCCAGGGCTCATTAGCTTTATAGACTCGTACTGGAAAAGACTTCATTCAAAAATCTTCTTCTCCGAAACCATAAGGCCCAGAGCTTAGATATTTAGTATGTAGCAATGTCAAGTGGTCTCCTACACTAATGATTTTCTGGTACACAGGTGAGCAATATAGGGCCATTGGGCCCTCTTGTTCTCTATATCATGTGAGGTATAGATGCATGTTTATTATACAGACTTGTTAACATGATGATATAAGAAGATAGGGTGGCTCAAATTGAGAAGATAGGGTGACACAAATATAATTACAGGTTTGTTTCATTATAGGTAAAGAGTTGGGTAAAAGAGTTGCGGAAGATGTTGGGCAATGATATATGTTTATGTATAGCAGGAAATAAGATAGATATGGAGAAAGACAGGCATGTAGCAGTAGCCGAGGCTGAGGCGTAAGTACTTGTACTGAATTACCTAGAGACATTGAGACAAACACCTGGAACCAGTTGTTCAAAACTAATGATGTCATTAGTTACAGTATTATTAAAACTTTGATTATTTGAAATGGCAAATATAGTAATATTTTGCTGAAAAAAAAATGAATAGTGTGAAAGCTTCTCACATTTCTTACCTGCAAAAGTCACTGTATCAGATATTGTACCTACTAAGAACAGTATATATTTTGACCACTAATGAGGGCATTAAGCTATTGATGCTTTGAACAACTGGACCCTGGTCATAAAGAAAGTCATCTCCCAAAAGGTGAAAATGATAAATACTATTATCATATGGGCCCCGTCAAGCGATTTTGGTACTTATCGCCTATGCGAGCAGCGAAGCTTCAGGCGAGCCTGCGCATCCGCGAAGTCTCGCCAGAACCTTCGCTGCTCGCTCATACAAGCAGTGAATCAAGAGGAACCTTCAGACAGAAAGCCATATCCCTGGCCCCTCTGAATGGCTGGGGATGCGCAGTTAAATTTGTCATGATGGAATGCTCAAAGACACAAATTCGCTTGGCGGGGCTCATATCATGTCGCAGTTATTTAATGGATAATGTCATGTAATAAAAATTGTATAACCATGTGTAATAACACATGGTTACTGGCACCTAACATCACAACGCCGTCTGTGGCAAACCTATGTTTTCTTTCGAACTTCTTTGGCCATAAAATACGATGTAAACTCATTATATGATACCAGAATCTTACACTCATGGTCATTTCATATAAAATATATGCCAAAGGCTTGATTTTTATATGCCAAAGGCTTGTTTAATAAAATACATTTCTAGTGTAAGATCCTCTAGTTATAGCAGACTTAACCCTTATCTTGCTGAATATTCATTTAAGCCACACCCATTTCTGTCTATCAACCAATCAAATTACTTGACGTAATTTATTGCTACAAATTCATCAACTGAATGCCAAACAGTGTAGATCCTGATCAGATGGCTTCTTCAGAAGCCATCTGGTCTGGATCTACAATGTTTCCAAAGATAGGGGTTGTGTGAACAGCATGATAAGAGTTAACTAATTTTGAAATGACTATCCTTTTCAAAATTAATTGCTTTGTTAATTAGAGTAACAGAATGTGATTTGTTTACATTTTCTGAAACCTGTAACAAGTAGCCACAACATACATTTCTTTTCATTTTCTTTTCTAACAAGAAATAAAAAATTATCCCTTGATTATCTTTTTTGTTTCGTCTTATCTGGCAACAGTCTTTCATGGAGACACAAGATATTTTCTGGAGTCATTCTCTCCCTTCTGCTGATTCAAGAAGGGCAGTTGTCATTTTCTAGCTTAAGATTGTGAATTGTGCTGGTTTCCCGCTTTTATATCATAAGTTCTTGCAGGGACAACTCCAGAATTATCCCTTAAGATGCTGAGAAAATGTCGTCCTGCTGCTCCTGGTCTGGCTCCACACTGTTTGCAACAATGTAAAGTAACAAAGCAGACAACAGATGTCATGATTGGCATTTTATTGGTTATAGAATGCTTAACAGTTGCAGTTTCATACATTATAACAAAATGATCCACATGGAGGCATCTTAACATTGAGAGCATGCTGTATATAGTACCGTATTCCTCCCATTTAGCGCACCTGCTCCTATAAGCGCCCCCTCACTGTTTTTCGAAGAATAAAATAATAAGCACCCCTTCTGCTAGGGGAAAAAAATATTTTGGCTTATAAAGTAAAGATTTGCCATATCAGTATCTGTCGTAAATCATATCAGGTAAGGTATCTATCAAAGAGGGTCTGTGTTGACCATTTGGTATGTTACGTCAGGATTCCCCCATATTCTAATGGAAAACTACCACATGTAATGGGTTTTAAACTCTCCATACTGGTAAGATTTTGTCTTTAATAAGCGCCCCCACTTTTTCCAATATTTTAAGCGCCCGGGGCATTAAATGAGAGGAATATGGTATTGAACAGGTTCTAGGAGAGAGTTATTTTTGCAGTGATTTTTAGATTTAAGGGGATTGGATACTCCTTCAGGGGTGGCAACTTATTGCAAAAATATTTTAGCACCCCTTATTAATATGGACAAGGGTTCGCGCCAGCGGTCGCCAAATGCGAAAAGAAAATAAATCTTACCCAAATCTGTGTTATTTGGCGAAAACTAGTGGCGAAAAAATAAAGACCTATAAAAAAGAAAAAGAAAGTCCCATCCTGGTTATTGCCGACATAAGCTGTTTACTGACACGTGTATTTCACACCTTTTCTTACACTCACTTGATAATTAATACCTTTGACTATTGATCAAATTTAGCAAAATTGGAGGTTGTTTTATTATCAACACGCGTAAACAATTGAGCTTCGCCTCCTTATTATAAAAAGGTGCGGCTAGGTCGAATATCAACCAGTGGGTGATGAATATTATTTCTGTCCCGCATGATGTAATGGAATACCCGGTGTTAAATCTATTCACCCTATTGACTTTGTAGTCATGGTTTGAGCGACAAAGACGGATGATGTAAAATGTAGAAGTTAATTGCTGCTCAACAAGCGTAACGGTAATTATCACCAACGCTTGGGCAGTCATGGTTTTTCAATACAAATTAGCTCTTGTTTGACCTGAAGTTGTTAAGTTCTTTTGTTATGCCTGTACTATATAAATGTGGGCTTGAATATTCAGAAATATGAGCGGGCTGATTCAGAATAAAAAATAAATGTCCTTTTCTTTCTATCAATCTATTGTTGCTGAGATCTGTGGTTCCTTATTTTGTTTGTTTAAAAAATCATGGCGTGAAATAATTAGTTTGGTAGCCTTTTTTCTCTACCATTCCATCTCTAAGTTTACTTTTTTGCGATAAAAACTTGATTGTTTTATGAAATCCCAAATGTTTCCTGATTCAAGTTTGGAAAGTCTTTGCAAAATGCACCGCTTTGCGATGATTTATCAAATGGCTAATCGAACACGCTCCTCTTTATGCCTGTTTAGGTTGTTTCCCTTTGAATACTATGTGATCATGTGATCAACCAAGATGGCAGCCTCCATGACTTACCACGGCTCTTTTGTTGGAGCGAAAACAAAAGCATTTAACCAAGGTTTCATTGCATTTTCGGGAGAGAAGGTAATGCCGCTGGAAGTCGGAAAACTCAAGCTATCTAAATGATTTTGGTCTATGGATTTTGCTAAGCTGACAGCATAGATGACTGGTGCATTGTTTGAAGTGTGACTGTGTTGGTTTGATCGAAAAGCCTGGGGTCTTTAGGCACATCTACACTTGGATAATGCACCATTACACACATCCATAAAGGACAAAAAAGGACACTCTGTGCTTAAATTTTAAGCCTTAACCCTTTAAGTGCCAAGGAAAATTGTAGAGCAGATGACAATCTTTTTTTGTCCATGTTCAGCATTTTGCGAACAAGTTTCTACAACTGGCTCAGGTTTTAAGATTTTTGCACAAAAAGAATTAGATTGGCGAAAGTGATGGCTAAAGAAGAAAAAATCCTAGAGCAAACCCTGTGGACCTATTCTTACAGGAAAGAACTTTCTCCTGAGGAGCATGTTCTTTCCTTTAAGAGAAGACCCCATTTACAGAGGGTTTCGGTTCATAGGAAAGTGCCCCCCCCCCCCCCCCCCCCACACACACACACAAAAAAAAATGGACAGGTGTAAGAAGGCTGTTTCTTATTCATTAGGTCTCTCACCATTGTGGTCCAAGAATTGCTTGTTTCACACGTGAGTCGCCAAGTTCTGCAATGCCTGGCTCAGGTCACATGTTAGTCGCCAAGTTCTGCAGTGGAAGGTCAAGTGGTTTTTCTCCAGGTATCCAGGTTTGCCCACCTGATTCATGATCGTCTTAGAATGAGTGAAATCTTGAAAAGGTCATAAAACCAATACAAAAAAAAAGCAATGTTTAAAATGAAGGAAAATGTGACAGATGTATCCATTCCCCTTAAAAAATATCAAATTTATTTTCAGGTACGCAGCATCAGTGGGAGCACGGCATTTTCACACATCAGCAAAATTAAATAAAGGCATAGAAGAAATGTTTTTAGATCTTAGTAAAGGTAAGTTAGTCATTTTAGGACTAAACAGATCCTCTCCTTTCTCAGAGGAGATGCCTCCGAAATGAGAGAATTGGCTTGTAGAAGTAGCTCATTCTTCCCTTTTAGAGTAGTTACTGTTTGAAAAAAAAGAAATCAAGTTTATTCAGGAGTAAATTGTTGTGATAGTTAAAAGAATTTTTTGTCAGTTCTCCATAAAAACCTTTGTTGTAGGTATTCATTTGAACTGCCTCGGTGAGGCAGTTCAAATGAATACCTATAACATAGGTCTATGGAGAAACAAGAAAAATTATCCTTCAGTTATTACCAAATATCCACCTTATGATATGTAAATAGCTTTGTTTCATATTGCACTTGACTAATGTAGACTATGCTAAGGAAAATGTGTATTCAAGCATTCAATGCTGAACAAAGACAAATCGTTTAAAACCAACCAAACTTCAGTACTGGTAAACAGCTTAGAAGGTCTAGCCTGGAACCCATAACTCCGTTCACCTAAGGTTGAGCAATTCTGCTGTCAGTTTCTGTTGCAAGAATAATTTTCTGCAGTTATTTTTAAACATTTGACTAAATTCCTGTGAGAATCTCAAGATTGAAGAAATTAAACATCACACCTTTAGATTCTACATTCTACAAATGAAGGGGTGTTCAGGGCATTTTATAACTCCATTCACTCAAATTTCTTTGACTATCATAAGTAACCAGAGTCATTCTATGCATTACACATGGTGAGTATTTTATTTAGACTGTAAATATTCTAAATTGTTGATACTGTTTATATTCAGTCACATGCTTGTCACTGGTTAGAGAATTTTTGGGGTACCCCAAAAATATTAAGGATTTTGTGACAAATTTCGATTTCTATAAATAAAAATGTAAGTAGTGATTTTTGTTCAAAACCACCTGCAGTGTTAGTTATTTACTATTAATTCTATTGCGAAATAAATTTAGGAATGATTCCTTTTCATATTATTCAAAGAAGAGGGTGAACAGTTCCTTTGGGCAGTAGGGCATGAGATGTCATTTCATCTCATTGTCAGGTAAACATCCCACAAAACTTGAAGCAATGTCTCCAAAATGACTTAAATAGTTTTGACGGGGATGTGAAACCTCAACACAAACAAACATGCTCATTTTTGCTGTTGTGGCTCATATGAAGCATTTTGTTCCAGTTAACCAGCATGTTATGGGTCAAAATGTTAGTTGTTCTAGGGCAATGTCTAATGCTACTTTGCTAAAAAAATGTGAGTAGAAAAAGCTAGTTCTTAAGATAAGTTTACTAATGGTATCATTAGTTTAGAACAACTGGCCCCAGCTGTTTAGTAATAGAATAATATCTTTCTTTCTGCTTAGCAATGTAAACATTGCTAAGCAGAAAGAAAGATATTATTCTATACATACATACAGGACATCATTTGGCCCCATTTGGAAATTTAGTAACATCAGGTTGTTATTTTCTGGAAATTTCTTTTGAAAATTGCCAAACTTTTGCAAACAGTGAATGCCCTGATCAGATACCATGTTCTGTGGTGGATGACTTTAGGCTTGCTCTGTTTGCCAATGTTCTGTTTTGGAGTGATCTTTCCACCTTCAAACTGAGCAAAATACATGCCGAATTCACATTTAACAGAAATGGATGCATCCATTATTTGTATTTTTGTTTGCCGTCTCAAAAACAAAATTTAGATTTTTGTTACCGGAACTTTCAAAATGATCAGAAAAAAAATCATGCCAGCAAGCTAAATGATGCCCTAATATGTATGAATAGAATATTATCTTTCTTTTTGCTTTAAACACATGCACATAGAATCAAATTTCTTGTGACCAGGTAGACATGAAGTTATCTCGAGCATCACAGATTGCATTTTAAACCATTTAAAGAACATCTGTTTATTGTTTATTTGTTTGTTTTCCTGTCTAACGGCCCAGTCAACCCTATTTAGGCCATATTTGAGCCGGTCAGTTTACCTACCCACACTTTCTTTAACCAGAAACTGACAACTGCCCTTCTTGAATCAACCAAAGGGAGAGAATGGCTGTAGAAAAGATTTCATGATCAATCTCCATGAAAGAACGTTGCCGACCTCAGCAGGTATTGAACCTGTGTCCTGATCGCCAGTCAGACACACATCCGACTGAGCTACCGAGGCTGGTGAACATCTATTTATAGATTATATAATAGAAGCTGATCTTTCTTTTCCAGGTATGATGGAAAACGCACCCAAAGATACAGTGGGTCGGCCGGCAGGTAAAAACGCCCGAAAGAGCGTAGTAGTTGTAGACGACAATGCAGAAACACAACATACGTCCAGTGGAGGCTGCTGTTCTTAGTAGCTTTATTAAGAGACTATACTGACACACTTTTTAGCTCACCAGAGCCGAAGGCTCCGGGGGAGCTTATAGGATAGGCAGTTGTCCGGCGTCGTCGTCGTCGTCGTCGTCGTTGTCGTCGTCGTTGTCGTCGTCGTCGTCTGACGTCAACACTTTCAAACATCTTCTTCTCTGAAGCCACTGGACCGATTCAGCCCAAATTTTATCTGTAGCATCCTTGGGCAGGGGGATTGAAAGTTTGTGTTTTTTATGAAAATCGGCCCATTAGTTTGGTTGCTATGGCAACTTAGAGTTTCCATAGACTTATAATGGGGAAAATTGAAAAATGGCATTTACTGCCAAGTCATTGCAGATATTTGGACAAAACTTTTATAGAAATGTTTCTTGAGTAAAATTCTTTCAGCCATATGCTTTTATGCCAACCTGAAGGTCCCCCAGGTTGTGCCGGGGCCATGCCCCACCCCCTCCACTTCATAAAAGGCCATATATCTCAGAAACCATTCAGATCCCGACCCCTAAACCATATATATTCTTGTTCCTATTGATAAGACGCATTTAGTAACACCAACCTTGGGGTCCTCAGGGATGCGCCGAGGTCATGCCCCACCCCCTCCACTTAATAAAAGGCCCAATATCTCGGAAACCATTCAGATCCCCACCCCTAAACCATATATATTCTTGTTCCTTATGATAAGACCCATTCGATGACATCAACCTGGGAGTCCCCTGGATGCGCCGGGGCCATGCCCCACCCCCTCCATTTCATAAAAGGCCCAATATCTCGTAAACCTTACAGATCCCCGCCCCTAAACCATATATATGCGTGCTTCTTATGATAAGACACATTCATTGACACCAACCTGGGGGTCCTCAGAGATGCGCTGGGGCCTTGCCCCACCCCTCTACTTCACAAAAGGCCATATATCTCAGAAACTGTTCAGATCCCCACCCCTAAACCATATATATTCTTGTTCCTATTGATAAGACGCATTCAGTAACACCAACCTGGGGGTCGTCAGGAATGCGCACAGGTCAGGCCCCACCCCCTCAACTTTATAAAAGGCCCAATATCTCGGAAACCATTCAGATTCCCACCCCTAAACCATATATATTCTTGTTCCTTTTGATAAGACCCATTCAGTGACATCAACCTGGGAGTCCCCTGGATGCACCGGGGCCATGCCCCACCCCCTTCATTTGATAAAAGGCCCAATATCTCGGAAACCTTACAGATCCCCGCCCATAAACCATATATATGCTTGCTTCTTATGATAAGACACATTCATTGACACCAACCTGGGGGTCCTCAAAGACGCGCTGGGGCCTTGCCCCACCCCTCCACTTCAAAAAAGGCCATATATTTCAGAAACTGTTCAGATCCCCACCCCTAAACCATATATATTCTTGTTCATTATGATAAGACGCATTCAGTAACACCAACCTGGGGGTTCCCAGGGATATGCTGGGGCCATGCCCCACCCCCTCCATTTCATAATATCACAATATCTCGGAAACCCTACAGATGGCCACCCCTTAACCATATATAGTCTTGTTCCTTATGATAAGACACATTCATTGACACCAACCTGGGAGTCTCCCTGGGCCTTGCCCCACCCCTCCACTTCACATAAGGCCTTATATCTCAGAGAATGTTCTTAGCCCCACCCTAAACCATATATATTCATCTTTCTTATGATAAGACGCATTCAGTGACACCAGCTTGGGAGTCCCCGGGGCACGCCCAGGCCATGCCACACCGCTTTACTTCATTAAAAGCCATATATATCAGAAATAGTTCAGATCCCCACCCCTAAACCATATACTTGTTCCTTATGATAAGACTCGTTCAATCACACCAACCTGGAGGTCTCTTTGTGCTGAGGCAATGTGCCCCGCCCTTCCATTTCATAAAAGGCTTTATATTTCAGAAACCATTCAAATCCCCACCCCATAATTATATATGTTCTTGTTCCTTATTATTAGCACACCTACTGTAGCGGGGTCCGCAGGGGCCATTCCTATTTCATAAAAGGGCCTCAAATCTCTGAAACCGGTCAGATTCCCAGCACTGAACCATATATATACTTGGTCCTTATGATAAGACACATTTAGGGACAACAGTTTGGGCTTTCCTGGGATCAACAGGGCATGCCCCAACCCCTCAACTGTTAAAGAGGCCTTACAGATCCCCACTGCTAAACCATATATATTTTTGTTTCTTATGATAAGACGCATTTAGTGATACCAACCAGGGCTCCATTGGGTCCATGCCCCACCCCCTCTACTTCATAAAAGGCCTAACTTTTCAGATGCTGAGTCCACATGGGTGCTCATTTGGACATGGGGGTTCATTTGGTGGATTAAAATGATATCATGTTAAAATACATGGCTGCCATTGGGCAGGATGGGCAGTGCCCACCTGAGCTCTGGTGAGCATAGTGGCCCATGGGCCTCTTGTTAAAGATGCCCTATCCACCTGGAACTCGCCAACCCTCAATTAGATTTAATGATTCACCAATGTGAAGATGGCAAATACAGTACAAGTACATGTACAGTAAAATTCCTGTATTAAGACCACCTTTGGGACTGTTCAAAAGTGGTCTTAAGACCACTTTTGAACAGTCCCAAAGATGGTCTCATACTAGGACACACTGTTTGTAGAAAACACAAAAAAGAATATTTTAAACCTTCTCAATAAGCTTTTAAAAGCAGATTTAGTCTAAATTTTAGATGGTCTTAATAGTGGAATTTTACTGTATATGGACTCAAAATGTGTGCACAGATTGTTACTTTATAGATGAATAATATGGTAGCAAGCACAGGGTAACCTCAGGTAAGCAGCCACCTGAGCCCAGTTGTTCAAAGCATCGTTAGCTTAATGAGCTTGTTAATGGTCAAATTGTTAACTGTTCTAGGAAGTACAATATCTAATACTCTGGTATTTTTGCTGAAAAAATGTGAGCAGCTTTTGCATTTGCATTTTGTTTTCAGCAAAAATATGGGCATATTTGCCGTATTTAATGATTAAAGTTTTAATGATATGCTAATAAACAACATTGTTAGTTTCGAACAACTGGTCCCTGGCTGCTTAAAAGCAATGGGAAATGTGTGAGATGATGTTTGGCCTGATATTGGCAGTTGAAAACATGTGGTAAGTGAAGGCAGCTGAAGGTGCGTAAAAGAAGAAAAATAATTGATAAACAATGGAGAGGTGTCCGGTGAGTCTTCTCATCTGACACCTCTCCATCATTTATTTTTCTTTTCATTTGCTTGCATATTAATACTGGTATCAAAATGGAAATTTTCCCAAAATATAAACACACCAGAAAAGAAGTTATTTCTGTTTTGACTTCCAATTTTTGGCTATTGTGTTAACTCTGGCTATTTAATAAGGGGAATTTAGTTTCAGTAAAGTGGCTGTTTTGTTTTGTTTGATTTGATGTTTAACGTCCCTGTCAACACTGTAAAGGTCATTTTGGAGACGTTGGTTCCAATTTTGTAGGACTTCTACCCGACATTGAGATGAAATGACATCTCAAGCCCTGTCGCCCAATGAAACCAATAGGGTTTATTAGCATGGACGGTCCGCCTCGCACCGCGGTTCCTGGACAGGCTTAGATCCTCTAAGCGGTTTACCAGTACTAGTGTGCGGGCCGGATTCAGCTCTGCGTGGAAGCATCATGCAGCCCATATATTTCTTCAAGCCCCTATGGGCGGGGGCTAGTAAAGTGGCTGTTGGCTTGTGGAGAGAGGTGGCTTCTCAGCAGAAGTATATTGTAAAGAAAAGTTCTTTGTGGGATCTTAACAAGCTGCTAAAGAAAGGTGGCTGCTAAACAGAGGTGACCATTAGTAGAGATTTTACTGTAGATGGACCTGGGGAACTAAGCAAAAATTGTAGATCCTGAATGAACAGTCTAATCAGGGTCTACATTGTCATTCCATCAGAAAATGTACATTGTCACTCCAGCAGTACTTTTTTGACACATCACTGGTTTGGAAGATGAAATTGTAGGAGGACACAGGTGCCAGAACAAACACTGAAGACCCTGATCAGAAGGATCCTGAATGATTAATGGTTGACTTGGTCAAATTTTCTAAACTCATATTCTGAGGGAATCAGTATTGACATTTCAATACTGATTCCCTCCTATTTTTGCTGACAAAAATGTGAGCATGTCTTTGATATTTGGTATGGAGCTTCATCTAGTGGACAATTATAGCCTTTGTTGATATTTCGTATGAAGCTTCACCTTTTTAGACCTCCCTCAACATTATGCATATTATAACCTTGGTCAATAATGGCCCTCCCCGGGGCCCACTTGTTACTCTATGGTTCAGGTGAGCGATCCAGGGCCATCATGGCCCTCTTGTTTTTTTCACTTGTCCCGACTGAGCGTCATAAGGTCAAAGTGCAGATGCCCGGCGTGATTTCGATCTTGTCCCGGATGGCCGGGAAATGGATTTGTCAGCCCCTGTTTTCTATTAAATAGAAAGCTGTGTAGCCTAAGCCAGCAAGGCATGTACCGGGCCGACAGCGATACGACGTATCGGCCAGACATTTGCTGCTATTTTGTGCTAGCTGGGGCGTTGGTTCTGAAACTGAGTAGCTAGGTGTTGTGTTTCCCGATGAAAAAAAACGTTCAGTTTCTTATAAAAAAGCTGCAACAAATATTTCTAAATTCTGTGGATGGAAATGAATTTCCCCGCTTTCCCAACGGTTAATAGACGTACCTATTCAGATTCAATAAGAGTTGTCTCTCTTTGTAACTCTTACTAAGGAAGACACAGAATGTCAACAGACATAAACAAGTGGCCAAACAAGCCATGTTAGGGTTAAGTAGAGGGGTTTTCTGACGAAAAAAGGTCGATTTCTCACATCTAAATGGCATCTGGCGGTAGCAGATAGGCCCCGACAGATATGGCAAAAATTTGACCCGTCTTATAAAAGAGTATAAGCAAAATCCCACCTTAGAAAAACTGAAAAAGGGGTCCCGTCTTATAGCCGAATCGCCTTATAGCCGAATCTTTACGGTACATCCTGTCGGTCAGCTGCAAGACAGGAATAAATTCAAAACACAAAGTGTTGTACATTTCATTGTAGACCTTGCACTGTCCAATAAGAATACATCTGGTATGTCAGTCAGATCTAAAAATGAAAAAAGTACTTGCCACAATAAGACCAATCAATGTATATTTCTTGATCCAGTTTTAGACTACTTTGATGAATGACATTTGCTTGTCAAACTAACTTGATGCAAAGAGATTCATTGAAAGGTACTTCATCGGAGTTTAAACGCTTTTGTGTCCACAGGTGTACTTTGTACTGTGCCATAAAATGAAAAAAAAAAATAAAGCTGAGGTTTGAACTGTCTGTGGTTGGCATGATTAGAACATACCCTTTTCTGTGATATGATAATATATGAAAGTTGGGTCTCATTGTGGTGCATGTAAAGGGGAGTATTTGATGACAATTTGTGCACTATGTCACAAGACCCAATTGCTTTTAAAACTAACCATGGTGTTTGCTGAGGCATTGTAAAAACATTTCAGATCATTTAGTATGACATAAATACGCTGGTAATTTTGCTGCAAAAACGAGCTACCTACATTATTTTCAGCTAAAATACCTGGTTTTTCATTAACGATGCTAATGTGCATTTATTCTTCTGTGTTTGGGTCTGTCTAAAACTGGGAATTTTGTATGTATATTGGGCTGAGCTTTTTCCTAAGTATTCCCTTCTCTTTACATTTAGAAGCCCCTGTGGTGTAGGGGTTATGCTACTCGCCTCATAAACCAGAGGTCGTGGGTCAATCCCGGGCTTCTCCAGACTTTCGGATGAGTCTTTTAAACCAAGGTCCTGTCTCCATATGACCTTAACTATTGGTTGGACGTAAAACTCAAACACATACATACGCTTCTTTACAATTACAGCAGCAATATACATGTAGCCAGTCACCATCACTCATATAAGTATCCACTATCCACACATCTTCAGACTTTGGTTGGTTTATCAGTTTGGTAAGATGTTTTGTGGGGTATCTGTGTACCTTGGAGGCATTTCTTTTTTCTTCTTCTTCTTCTTCTTCTTCTTCATGAAGTATACTATATTGTTGGCACCTATTTGGCAATTCCAGTTATTGCCAACAAATGTCAACATGGAGAATGGCAGAAAATTGTCATTAAATATTTCCCTTTACTGTGCCTTTGTTACTGGTGGTTCAGGGCTAGTGGAATGGATACACCTTCATTGGAGGCAACTCTTGTTGGATTGAATTTGCTCCAGTGGTGTAGATTTGTTCCTTTAAGAGTTGATCTCTCTTGTAAACATTGGCGTTCAAAGTGCTAGGTGTATTCCATTCCCTTTAGCCCTTAAGATGCCAAGAAAAGCCATCTGCTACATATTCTTGCAAACGTTTTAAACAATATTTTTGCATACAGGCAAACAGTATGGACCCTGTTCAGACTGCTCCTAGAGGAGCAGTCTGATCTGGACCCACACTGTTTGCAGCAATTACTTTAAAAGTAACCAGCAGACGACAAGGCAGACGGCAATTATTGCAGTTGGCATCTTAAGGGTTATTATTGACAGGATGTGATGTATGTAACATGAACCATGTCTAGAGAAAACCAGTCTTCAGGGACAGATAAGACACAAACCAGCCTGCCCTGCTGCAGAAACCAGCAAGAGTCTTAAGATTTTAAGGGGAATGGGAACACCTGGCAGGTTTTTCCGCCATTTTTCAAAGGGAAACTACTTTCGGGACTTCCTGTTCACCCTCTATAAGCCATGTCCCACAGAAAAAAGGGTCTACTCTTAAAGGAAAGAATTTGCTCCTCAGAAACAAATTCTTTCCTTTGAGAGTTGGCCCCAACTGACATGGGAGGCAAAAATACTTTTGCAGGAGTTGCCGCCCCTGAAGGTGTTACCATTCCCCTTAAATACATAACTAGAGGTCCAAGCAGCAAACACAAAGGTATTGATCAGACTCCGCTGTTGTTCGCATTTGGCAAAACAGGTTTTCTCGTGATGTGGCCCACATTATATGTTACATAAAATATATTGCTTATAAATTATAGAGCTCAGACTTAACAATCAGCTGGATAGAGCATAATTTGATGCATATTCCAGCCTTTTATTCTTGTTAAATATATATTTTGGAATTGAATGTGGTGTGTATTGATATGTGCTTTAATAGCAGAAGTGAAATGTCTTCATCCTGTATCCTCAAGATACATTGCACAGTTAATGGAAATAAACATAGATAAATATGTGTAAATGAATCTTGGTCTTAATAGCTTTGATATTTTTAGAAAATCATGTGCAATTATTTGGGAAATTAAGCCATTGCATGCAGGAAACCCCTAAAGGGGTACCTTGGCAAGCAGTTTAGGCCCAAATCAGATGCTGCAGAAATAGGCCTGACACTCCTTATATGACAAATGGACTTGTCGGCCCCCGCTCATAGGGGCTTGAAGAAATATATGGGCTGCATGATGCTTCCACGCAGAGCTGAATCTAGTACTGGTAAACTGCTTAGAGGATCTAAGTCTGTCCAGGAACCGCGGTATGAGGCGGACCGTCCATGCTAATAAACCCTATTGGTTTTATTAGGCGACAGGGCTTGAGATGTCATTTCATCTCAATGTCGGGTAAAAGTCCCACAAAATTGGAAGCAACGTCTCCAAAATGACCTTTTACAGTGTTGACGGGGACGTTAAACCTCAACTCAAACAAACAAAACAAAACAAATGGTCTTGTCCAACATATAGCAATGGAAGAGTCCACTTGTATACAATGGGTTAACACAATAAAGTTTATTAGTTAGTATTTTTGCCAAGTAGTTTGTATTTTCACCAGAAATCTTGAAATACAGGATGAGTGCTCTCTTTGAAACAACATTTGTCCAGAACCTACTTGTGTATGTGAGTTCTATTTTTTTTTCAGTGCTTATATACAAGTTATACTATTATAGGATATGACTTTATGTACTTACGAATAAAAGCTTGTTTGAGTGGACATACATGGTAATTATTTGCATGCCCCTTTAAATTTTATTTTACTGTGCTAATGTGACAGCAGTTTCAACCATGAGGGAGAGTTTAATATGTCTAATCAGTTGTATACATGAGTATCAAAAGACAAACATCATGAATAGTTTTGGAAAGCCAATTCATAAATGTATGTTAAATATTGCACATTTACACAATGTGACTTCGGTGCGATGTTTGTTAATTGTTTACATGTAATAGCGAGCAAAAGCACTTATTTGCAGTTATTATGTTTATAATCTTTTTATGGTCAGTTGAGATAAAAATCTTTTCATGGTCAGTCAGATGAAATTAAAGTGACTGACGGAGAATTTCAGGATACTTTTTTGCTTTTCTTATTTCTACTTCAAAACCAACATTGTGGGTACTTGTTGGAATGGCTTTAATGTTGTAATTCTAACAAGTACACACAACATACATTTCTGAAAAGAAATAAAGATATCACCCCTTAACACTTAACCCTTGACCTGCTGAATATTTAAATATGCCACACCCACTACTGATTATCAACCAATCGGATTACTTGATGCAAATTGTTGCAACAAATTAATAAACTGAATGGCAAACAATGAAGATCCTGATCAGATGTCTTCTTCAGAACCATCTGTTCTTGATCTTCATTTTTTGAAAGATAAGACATCTCCGGGCTCAGCAGGACAAAGGTTAACATGTCAGTCATAACAGTTGTTGTCTGCTTTGTCATCTGCTGGTTACTTTGAAAGTCAGTGTTGCAAATAGTGTGAACCCAGATGAGCAGTCTGATCAGGGTCCACACTGTTTGCCTTTTTGCGAAAATATGTTTGAAAAGTTTGCAAGAAGTTCCAGCAGACAAGATAAACAGAACACATTTTTAGATGCAGGTTTTCTTAATTATCCTCATGACCCCTCCTTCTCTGGAGCTGTGAACTGACTTCATGATTTGCTCACTAAGGCTCACAAAATACTCAAATTATTTTGCTTGTTTCATAAAGTTTGCATGAACAATCTTACAAAATTTCTGTTAACCCATTTTGTACTGAATGAAAATATAGCACAAGTCCATTTCATAATTTAGGGACGCCAGATTGTGTTTTATTCAAAATTTAATTGGAAAATGGCTGGACTGTTTGCAAACAGTAGGCCCATATCAGAAGCCACATTCTGATCTGGGCCTGCATTGTTTACCTGTTTTTGGGGGTTTCTTGTGTTGTCTTCATGTATACACCTGGCATATTTTGCACCTGCAACAATCCCTGTGCAACCAGCAAACACACAGGTCAGCCTGCACTTACACACATCGGGATCTTCACTGTTCCCAAAAGCCTTCTTAGCCTATAGGCTATTCAAAGAGCAGCAGTCAAAGACTGACTGAATATACATGTTGATCCTAGTCTACCCTGATTGCAAGGTCTTATTATAGATTTTGTTGTGTGCCAGCTCAAATATAGGCATGCTTAGTAATATACAGTCGAACTTCAATGGCTCGAACACCTTCGGGACCTTAAAAATCTGTTCGAGACATGGGTAGTTAGAGCTACTGAGGTTACTGTCAGGAGGCATAACGAGATACTTTTAGACATCTTTTCGGTCTTCTATAATGAAAATGTATGCTGTGTGTACTCATTAGAATCGCCTCATTGAGGCGATTCTAATGAGTACACACAGCATACATTTGGAAGATAAAAGACAAAAATCTCCTTAATTATCCCTCACTATTTCTTATGTAGAGGATTTTGCTAGGGGCTCAAGAACGGGTTCGACTCAGCCATGGTAAACAAGCCATCAGTGTTTGAGCGATCGAAGTTCTACTGTATGTAGATGATGCAAATCTGATGACAACTAGTCTTAAAGCTTGAGTAACCAGTAAGAAAAAGCCAGTTTTGACCCATTGTATACTGGCAGGCTCCTTTGTAATATCTTAAACAAGTACATTTGTCATTTAAGGGGTGTCATGTCTAATTTTTCCTTTCTGTTCTATTGTTGATGGAAAATCCTGTTGGTAAACAGTGTAGACCCTAATCAAATGTCACATTTTACCACATCTTATCTGGGTCTACACTGCTTGCCTAGGTCCCTTTCATGGGTTTTCTGGTATGAATGGGTTAAGTTTTTGTTTGTTTGTTTGATTTGAGGTTTAACGTCCCCGTCAACACTGTAAAGGTCATTTTGAAGACGTTGCTTCCAATTTTGTGGGACTTTTACCCGACATTGAGATGAAATGACATCTCAAGCCCTGTCGCCTAATGAAACCAATAGGATTTATTAGCATGGACGGTCCGCCTCGCACCGCGGTTCCTGGACAGGCTTAGATCCTCTAAGCGTTTTACTAGTACTAGTGTGCGGGCCGGTAGCAGCTCTGCGTGGAAGCATCATGCAGTCCATATATTTCTTCAAGCCCCTATGGGCGGGGGCCGGAATGGGTTAAGTAGCCAGCACACTGCTAAACCTATAGTAAAATCACTCAGTATCGAAACAGTGCTTGCTTGTCTTTCATTGTGTAGCCTGAAGGTTGTAGAAAGCTAGTGCCATCAGCAAAGACTGATCAGACTGCACAGATATATAGGCGGATCTAAGCCTTCATTTGTTGCACAAGAGTTATTGTAGGTTTTGTCATGTGCTGTCTGATTTGCCGTGTGTTATTTATTTTATTGACAGACTCCAAATGCTTGTATTTTTTCGCTAACCAATTTTTTTCTGTTTTGCTTTGTTATTCTTATTGCTGTATGTATATGTTATATTATGAAATCATTCTTATTTGGTATATAAACACTTGAGCCAGCGCACGACAAAACCAACAATAAGACATCAGGAGATGACTTTGATATAAGCAAAAGCTTACTGTCAGATCCTGTTAGTTGCTGTTGTAATTGATTGTACATGTACATTATTCTTGACAAATAAATACTGTTTAAACATTTTTATTTTATGAGCACTTGCAAATAATGGCATACTCATATCTGACTTGTTAAGACAATAACCAGTGGGTAAATACTGATAACTTTTAAGTAAAATTCAGTTTTAACCCAACTCTATACTGATGGGCTCTTCCTTTATAAGACAAGTACATTTGTTATTTAAGGGGTGTCCCATCTGTTTTTTGCTTTCTATTCTTTCATTGGTGAAAAATCCTGTTAGCAAACAGTGTAGACCCTGATCAGATGCTGCATTATGCAGCATCTGATCAGGATCTGAACTGCTTGTCTTTGTCCCTTTTAACA